>CM059781.1:4426635-4469135 GCA_030435695.1 Brachymystax lenok tsinlingensis | reverse complement strand
CCTCTGGCTGGCTGGCATGTTAGTGTTGTGTTGCTGGGAGGAGTGTGGCGTGGCGTACTTATTATACATTGTGTTACTGTTGAGGCCAGGACCATTGACCCAAAGCAGTGAAAACTGTCCCACGGACACAAATGCCTGCTAAACCAAGCTGGTTAGCAGTTTGCCCCAGTGTGTTTAACTCTTTGTCATAGAGAGCTGCATCCATGTGCCACACAAACACGCTACGCAATCACACAAACACACACACACACACAAACTTTTCACTGGCCTCCCATGTAGTCGATTAACAAGTTAACACCTCAGTCTGTGCTGGCACCTGCAGTGTTGCGTGTGTGTGTATATGTGTATTTGTATGTTTGTGTGCGTGTCTGCGTTCATTCAAGCATGTGTGTGTGTGTGTGTGTGTGTGTGTGTGTGTGTGTGTGTGTGTGTGTGTGTGTGTGTGTGTGAGAGTGTGTTTAGCAGGCAGGTGGTAATGAACGGACTGGGCTGTGGTGACAGAGAAGGAGGCTGTGCTGCATGAAGGCTGTAATGAGGTGGCTGGCAGAGGGAAAGGGGCCTATAACAGCTAATGGGCAGTAATTACAGTGTGGGTATACAGAGAGAGTCACACTGTTACCATCACAACTACAGTAGTAACTCCACTCAACACACCACCCCACCACCACACCACACCTCACTCCCTACCTCACCACACCACACCCCCCACCACACCACACCACATCACACCACACACACCACACCACATCACACCACACCACCATCACACACCACTCACCACATCACACCACCACACCACATCACACCACACCACATCACACCACATCACACCACACCCACCACACCACATCACACCACATCACCACATCACACCACATCACACCACATCACACCACACCACATCACACCACACCACATTACACCACACCACACACACCACATCACACCACACCACATCACACTACACCACACCACATCACACCACACCACACCACCACACATCACACCACACACCACACATCACACCACACCACATCACACCACACCACACCACATCACACCACATCACACCACACCACACCACATCACACCACATCATACCACATCACACCACACCACACCACATCACACACATCGTCACCACATCATGCCACATCATGCACCACACCACACCCCACCACATCACACCACATCACATCACACCACATCACACCACATCACACCACACCACACCACATCATACCACACCACATCACACCACACCACACCCCACCACATCACATCACACCACACCACACCACACCACATCATACCACATCACACCACACCACATCACACCACATCACACCACACCACACCACATCACACCACACCACATTACACCACATCACACCTCATCACACCACACCACATCACACCACACCACACCACATCACACCACACTGCTAACGTACACATCTTACCACACCTCATCACACCACACCACATCACACCACACCACACCACATCACACCACATCACATCACACCACACAACAACACATCACACCACATCACAAAACACAACACCACACAACACAACACCACATTACAACACACCACATCACACCACAACACCACAAAACACAACACCACATCACATCACAACACCACATTACACCACACCACACCACATCACATCACACCACACCACATCACACCACACCACATCACACCACACCACATCACACCACAACACCACAAAACACAACACCACATCACATCACAACACCACATTACACCACACCACATCACATCACACCACATCACACCACATCACATCACACCACACCACACCACACCACATCACACCACACCACAACACACAAGGGGCGGCAGGTAGCCTAGTGGTTAGAGCGTTGGACTTGTAACTGGAGGGTTGCAAGTTTGAATCCCTGAGCTGACAAGGTAAAAATCTGTCGTTCTGCCCCCTGAACAAGGCAGTTAACCCACTGTTCCCCGGGCGCCGAAGACGTGGATGTTGATTAAGGCAGCCCCCCGCACCTCTCTGATTCAGAGGGGTTGGGTTAAATGCGGAAGACACACTTCAGTTGAAGGCATTCGGTTGTACAACTGACTAATGGTGGTGACTTTGAACATCACCCCTCACCCCCTATTACGCAACACCTCCTCTCCACACCAGACCTACACCCAGAAGTATAATCTTGGTTCACCCAGAAGTATAATCTTGGTTCGCCCAGAAGTATAATCTTGGTTCGACCAGAAGTATAATCTTGGTTCGCCCAGAAGTATAATCTTGGTTCGCCCAGAAGTATAATCTTGGTTCGCCCAGAAGTATAATCTTGGTTCGCCCAGAAGTATAATCTTGGTTCGCCCAGAAGTATAATCTTGGTTCACCCAGAAGTATAATCTTGGTTCACCCAGAAGTATAATCTTGGTTCGCCCAGAAGTAAAATCTTGGATAATTTGGTCATTACGATACCATTTAAGTTACGTCTCTCCACCAGAGGTCAATTCATAATCATGACCCATAGAAAGGATATCAATGATGATGATCCAATCTGTCTACTCCCCTCCATGTGCCCTCTGACCCCCTCACAACCTCCTTGTGACCTCACAGCGACACCCTGGGTTTGGGGGAAGCCCTCTACATGACCTCATTAATTACAGCTCCAATGGGATGGCCGCAGGTCCCTATTTCTCTTTCTCCTCTCATCCTTCCCTCCACATCGACATGCCGCTCTCTTTCTGTCCCCCTCTCTCTCTCTCTCTCTCTCTTCTCGCTCTCTCCCTCAATCTCAGAAACGGCGAGACTTTGATTGGTGAGGCTGCCAGTGCTGACAAATCGCAGGCCTCTCTGTCTTGTTGTTCGACAAATTAGATTCTTTGATAGTGAAAACTTTTTGTCATTGGTTCCCTATCGCTCTCTCCTCCAACTTTTCACTCACTTTCAGTCACCTTCCTGCTCTCTCATTCACCCTCCTGCTCTCTCATTCAACGTCCTGCTCTCCCGTTCACCCTCCTGCACCCGTTTACCCTCCTGCTCTCTCCGTCACCCTCTTAATATCTCCGTCACCCTCTTGATCTCTCCGTCACCGTCTCCTGCTCTCTCGTTCACCCCCTTGATCTCAGCATCACCCCCTTGATCTCTCCATCACCCCCTTGATCTCAGCATCACCCCTTGATCTCCATCACCCTTGATCTCAGCATCACCCCTTGATCTCACCATCACCCTCTTGATCTCAGCATCACCCCTTGATCTCACCATCACCTCTTGATCTCAGCATCACCCCTTGATCTCAGCATCACTCTTGATCTCTCCATCACCCTCTTGATCTCAGCATCACCCCTTGATCTCAGCATCACCCCCTTGATCTCACCATCACCTCTTGATCTCAGCATCACTCTTGATCTCACCATCACCCCCTTGATCTCAGCATCACCTCAGCTCACCCTTGATCTCAGCATCACCCTCTTGATCTCACATCACCCTTGATCTCACCATCACCCTTTGATCTCAGCATCACCCTCTTGATCTCAGCATCACCCTCTTGATCTCAGCATCACCCCCTTCATCTCTCCATCACCCCTTGATCTCAGCATCACCCCCTTGATCTCACCATCACCCTCTTGATCTCAGCATCACCCCTTGATCTCACCATCACCCTCTTGATCTCAGCATCACCCCCTTGATCTCAGCATCACCCTCTTGATCTCACCATCACCCTCTTGATCTCAGCATCACTCCCTTGATCTCACCATCACCCCCTTGATCTCTCCATCACCCCTTGATCTCTCCATCACCCCCTTCACCATCACCCTCTTGATCTCAGCATCACCCTCTTGATCTCAGCATCACCCCCTTGATCTCTCCATCACCCCCTTGATCTCACCATCACCCTCTTGATCTCACCATCACCCCTTGATCTCAGCATCACCCCTTGATCTCATCATCACCCCCTTGATCTCAGCATCACCCCCTTGATCTCAGCATCACCCTCTTGATCTCAGCATCACCCTCTTGATCTCAGCATCACCCCCTTGATCTCTCCATCACCCCCTTGATCTCACCATCACCCTCTTGATCTCACCATCACCCCCTTGATCTCAGCATCACCCCCTTGATCTCACCATCACCCCCTTGATCTCAGCATCACCCTCTTGATCTCAGCATCACCCTCTTGATCTCAGCATCACCCTTTGATCTCTCCATCACCCTTGATCTCAGCATCACCCTCTTGATCTCACCATCACCCCCTTGATCTCAGCATCACCCCCTTGATCTCAGCATCACCCTCTTGATCTCAGCATCACCCTCTTGATCTCAGCATCACCCTCTTGATCTCAGCATCACCCCCTTGATCTCTCCATCACCCCCTTGATCTCAGCATCACCCTCTTGATCTCACCATCACCCCCTTGATCTCAGCATCACCCCCTTGATCTCTCCATCACCCCCTTGATCTCAGCATCACCCCTTGATCTCACCATCACCCCTTGATCTCAGCATCACCCCCTTGATCTCAGCATCACCCTCTTGATCTCAGCATCACCCTCTTGATCTCAGCATCACCCTCTTGATCTCAGCATCACCCCCTTGATCTCACCATCACCCTCTTGATCTCAGCATCACCCCCTCGATCTCACCATCACCCCCTTGATCTCTCCATCACCCCCTTGATCTCAGCATCACCCCCTTGATCTCACCATCACCCTCTTGATCTCTCTCACCATCACCCCCTCGATCTCACCATCACCCTCTTGATCTCAGCATCACCCTCTTGATCTCAGCATCACCCTCTTGATCTCAGCATCACCCCCTTGATCTCTCCATCACCCCCTTGATCTCACCATCACCCTCTTGATCTCACCATCACCCCCTTGATCTCAGCATCACCCCCTTGATCTCACCATCACCCCCTTGATCTCAGCATCACCCTCTTGATCTCACCATCACCCCCTTGATCTCAGCATCACCCCCTTGATCTCAGCATCACCCTCTTGATCTTAGCATCACCCTCTTGATCTCAGCATCACCCTCTTGATCTCAGCATCACCCCCTTGATCTCTCCATCACCCCCTTGATCTCACCATCACCCTCTTGATCTCACCATCACCCCCTTGATCTCAGCATCACCCCCTTGATCTCTCTATCAGCCCCTTGATCTCAGCATCACCCCCTTGATCTCAGCATCACCCTCTTGATCTCAGCATCACCCTCTTGATCTCAGCATCACCCCCTTGATCTCTCCATCACCCCCTTGATCTCAGCATCACCCCCTTGATCTCACCATCACCCTCTTGATCTCTCTCACCATCACCCTCTTGATCTCACCATCACCCCCTTGATCTCAGCATCACCCTCTTGATCTCAGCATCACCCCCTTGATCTCACCATCACCCTCTTGATCTCAGCATCACCCCCTCGATCTCACCATCACCCTCTGGATCTCAGCATTACCCTCTTGATCTCAGCATCACCCTCTTGATCTCAGCATCACCCTTCTGCTCTCTCATTCACCCTCTTGATCTCTTCTTCACCCTTTCACCTCACAACCTCTTCTACTTCCTGTTTATGGCCCAGTCTCCTCCTTCCTCATTCCTTCTACAGTTGCGGTCAAATATATCGGCACCCTTGCACGATTCACTTTATCTTATAAAATAAGTTGAAATTTCAAAAAATGTTTTGTTTTCAACTGCACAGTATCAAGATAAAAAAAAATTATTGTAAAAACATTCAAATAAATTTGGTTGGAGGCAGGTAATTGTGGTTTACTGTGTAATTTATCTCACCTGTGGTAAGTTGCATGTCCCTACAGCAGAAACATAACCATCCTTCCTCATTCCTTCTATCTCTGAGTCTCAAAACTTGTTATCATTACTAGCTGGTCAAGTTGCAAAGTCGGAAGCCCCACCAAATTCTAAAATGTTTTTTCATTAAATAAATCCGATTTTAAACCTAGCCCTAACCTTAACCACACTGCTAAAGTTATGCCTAAACCTTAAATTAAAACCAAACAGCACATTTTGTTTTCATAGCTAGTGAGAACCCAACATTTGCTGGATTCCAAATCGACCCCTAAGCCACTGATCTGAAGGGATTGGAGAGTTACATGATGAAACCCCACCCAGCTTTCACCACTTAGTGAAAAAAACACATAGGAATGCAAGGAACTCAACGCCTAGATATTGTGAGACAGTGAAATGTCTGCAGTGTGTGTGCGTGCGTGCGTGCGTGTGTGTGTGTGTGCGCGTGCGCGTGTGTGTGTGTGTGTGCGTGCGTGTGCGTGCGTGTGCGTGCGTGCGCTTGGCAGCGTGCGTGAGTGCGCGTGTGCGTGTGTAATGTTTGATGTATAGATGAATGTGTCATAGTGTAGCTCCATTCACCTCTCCTCACAACACAACACCATTTTACTGAACCTAATCTGGTGCCCATGCTGGGAAGGGCCAAAGAGATCGTGGAAATCGGCCACTAGAGGCAACAGCGAGCGATGATACCTTCAAGTAGGTACGCTGTCTTTCTCTCAGCACATGCAGTTGAAGTCGGAAGTTTACATACACTTAGGTTGGGGTCATTAAAACTAATTTTTCAACCACTCCACAGATTTCTTGTTAACATCCTGGGGATAATTAAGGAGCAGTGGGGCGCTATCCTTGACAACATCCGGAAAAATGCAGAGCGCCAAATTCAAATTACAAATAACATAAAACATTAATGAAAATACAAGTGTTGCACATTGTTCAAAAGCTTAGAATCTTGGCAGTCTCACAGCGTTGTCAGATTTCAAAAAGGCTTTACAGCGTAAGCAGAACATTTGATTGACTGAGGACAGCACCCCGCGTACCTCCATTAGCATAATAATATAACCAGCACGGATGTCACAAAACTCATAAAAAGAGATAAAATAAATCGCTTACCTTTGAAGATCTTCTTCTGATGGCAATCCGAAAGGTCCAAGCAAGACAATAAATGTTCCTTTTGTTTGAAAAAGTCCCTCTTTATATCCATAAAGCTCCGTTTGGTTGGCACGTTTTGTTCAGAAAATCCACCGTCCACACGTCCATTATACAAGGCAAAAAATATACCTATCAACTTTGTCCAAACAAATCAAACAACATTTCTAATCGATCCTTAGGTACACTAATATGTATATTAACAATAATATTTCACACGGATAATATCCTGGGCGATAGAAAAGGAAAAAAACGGTCCCGCGCGGCAAAGAGAAAAGTGACTTCCTCACTCCCCTTGGAAAAACGTATTCTACTCCTCTATTTTTCTAGATAAACGCATGAAACCTTGTCTAAAGACTGTTGACATCTAGTGGAAGCCATAGGTACTGCAACCTGGGAGCTGGAATCCAGCATTTCCTTTAGCAAGTCAATGGCAAAAGAGGAACCTCACAGAATCACATTTTCCCGGATGGATTTTCCTCTGGTTTTCGCCTGCCAAATCAGTTCTGTTATAATCACAGACATTATTTAAACAGTTTTAGAAACTTCAGAGTGTTTTCTATCCAATAGTACTAATTATGTGCATATCCTAGTTTCTGGGCCTGAGTACCAGGCATTTTACTTTGGGCACGCCAGACTCTCCAAAACCGTCACCACTGCTGATGATGCCTAAAGAGTTAAAGTGGCTAGTGATACATTTGTTACATCCAATTCCTATTATTTAAAGTGGCTAGAGATTTAAGTCAGTATGTTGGCAGCAGCCACTCAATGTTAGTGATGGCTGTTTAACAGTCTGATGGCCTTGAGATAGAAGATGTTTTTCAGTCTCTCGGTCCCAGCTTTGATGCACCTGTACTGACCTCGCCTTCTGGATGATAGCAGGGTGAACAGGCAGTGGCTCGGGTGGTTGTTGTCCTTGATGATCACCTTCCTGTGACATCGGGTGGTGTAGGTGTCCTGGAGGGCAGGTAGTTTACCCCCGGTGATGCGTTGTGCAGTCCTCACTACCCTCTGGAGAGCCTTACGGTTGTGGGCGGAGCAGTTGCCATACCAGGCGGTGATACAGCCCGACAGGGTTGTAACAGGTTTTAACAAACTATAGTTTTGGCAAGTCGGTTAGGACATCGACTTTGTGCATGAACAAGTAATTTGTCCAACAATTGTTTACAGACAGATTATTTGACCTATAATTCACTGTATCAAAATTCCAGTGGGTCAGAAGTTTACATACATTAAGTTGACTGTGCCTTTAAACAGCTTTGATTGACAGCTAATTGACACAGCTTCTGATTGACAGCTAATTGACAACATTTGAGTCAATTGGAGGTGTACCTGTGGATGTATTTTAAAGCCTACCTTCAAACTCAGTACCTCTTTGCTTGACATAATGGGAAAATCAAAAGAACTGAGCCAAGACCTCAGAAAATAAATTGTAGACCTCTACAAGTCTGGTTCATCCTTGGGAGCAATTTCCAAAAGCCTGAAGATACCACGTTCATCTGTACAAACAATAGTACGCAAGTATAAACACCATGGGACCACGCAGCCGTCATACCGCTCAGAAAAGGAGACACGTCTTAGAGATGAACGTACTTTGGTGCGAAAAGTGCAAATTAATCCCAGAACAACAGCAAAGGACCTTGTGAAGATGCTGGAGGAAACAGGTACAAAAATATCTATATCCACAGTAAAATGAGTCCTATAGCGACATAACCTGAAAGGCTGCTCATTAAGGAAGAAGCCACTGCTCCAAAACCGCCATAAAAAATACAGAATAAGGTTTGCAACTGCACATGGGGACAAAGATCGTACTTTTTGGAGAAATGTCCTCTGGTCTGATAGAACTGTTTGGCCATAATGACCATCATTATGTTTGGAGGAAAAAGGGGGAGGCTTGCAAGCCGAAGAACATCATCCCAACCGTGAAGCACGGGGGTGGCAGCATCATGTTGTGAGGGTGCTTTTCTGCAGGAGGGACTGGTGCACTTCACAAAATAGATAGCATCATGAGGAAGGAAAAGTATGTGGATATATTGAAGCAACATCTCAAGACATCAGTCAGGAAGTTAAAGCTTGGTCGCAAATGGGTCTTCCAAATGGACAATGACCCCAAGCATACTTCCAAAGTTGTGGGAAAATGGCATAAGGACAACAAAGTCAAGGTATTGGAGTGGCCATCACAAAGCCCTGACCTCAATCCTATAGAAAATGTGTGGGCAGAACTGAAAAAGCGTGTGTGAGCAAGGAGGCCTACAAACCTGACTCCAGTTACACCAGCTCTGTCAGGAGGAATGGGCCAAAATTCACCCAACTTATTGTGGGACGCTTGTGGAAGGCTACCCAAACATTTGACCCAAGTTAAACAATTTAAAGGCAATGCTACCAAATACTAATTGAGTGCATGTAAACTTCTGACCCACTGGGAATGTGATGAAAGAAATAAAAGCTGAAATAAATAATTCTCTCTACTATTATTCTGACATTTCACATTCTTAAAATAAAGTGGTGATCCTAACTGACCTAAGACAGAGAATCATTACTAGGATTAAATGTCAGGAATTGTGAAAAACTGAGTTTAAATGTATTTGGCTAAGGTCTATGTAAACATCCGACTTCAACTGTATCAAGCTGCAGGCTAAAGTTACATTTAGACTTGGTTTCCTCTATCGTAATCGTCTTTCACCCCAGCTGCCAAACTAACCCTGATTCAGATGACCATCCTACCCATGCTAGATTACAGAGACATAATTATAGATCGGCAGGCAAGAGTGCTCTCGAGCGGCTAGATGTTCTTCATCATTCGGCCATCAGATTTCCCACCAATGCTCCTTATAAGGACACATCACTGCACTCTATACTCCTCTGTAAACTGGTCATCTCTGTATACCCGTCGCAAGACCCATTGGTTGTTGCATATATATAAACCCCTCTTAGGCCTCACCCCCCCCCTTATCTGAGATATCTACTGCAGCCCTCATCCTCCATATACAACACCCGTTCTGCCAGTCACATTCTATTAAAGGTCCCCAAAGCACACACATCCCTGGGTCGCTCGTCTTTTCAGTTCGCTGCAGCTAGCGGCTGGAACAAGCTGCAACAAACACTCAAACTGGACAGTTTTGTCTCAATCCCTTAATTCAAAGACTCAATCATGGACACTCTTACTGCCAGTTGTGGCTGCTTTGCATGATGTATTGTTGGCTCTACCTTCTTGCCTTTTGTGCTGTTGTCTGTGCCCAACAATGTTTGTACCATGTTTTGTCCTGCTACCATGTTGTGCTGCTGTGATGTTGTGTTGCTACCATGTTGTGTTGTCATGTGTTGCTGCCATGCTATGTTGTTGTCTTAGGTCTCTCTTTATGTAGTGGTGTGTTGTCTCTCTTGTCGTGATGTGTGTTTTGTCATATATTTGTATTTTATTTTATATTATTTTTAATCCCAGGCCCCCATCCCCGCAGGAGGCCTTTTGCCTTTTGGTAAATAATAATTTGTTCTTAACTGACTTAAATAAAGGTTAAATAAAAAATAAATAAAATAAAAAAAGGTTGTTTTTTTGTGCGAGAGATATGTAGACAGGGATGGTAGATTGGAGTAAGTATCTACCACTGATTCCAAAGATTGCACGTTAAAATACAGCGATTGAAAATTGTATTTCAGATTTTTGTTTTAAGCAAAACCTTAACTTGAGTTATTTCGAAGTTAATGCCTTAACTTAACATTAAACACTTCGAAATTTGACATTTGCAACAACGTCAAAATTTAACTTTTGAGACATATGGATGGAACGTATAATTCTGATGTGAGACTGTGAGAGGTAGTTGAGCCAGCTTGTGTGTCTCAGAGAAAAAGAGGCTCTCTCGCTTCAAGACAGAGTGAGAGAGCAAGAAAGAAAGAGAGAGGAGGGAGATTTAAGAAGCTTGATCTCTGATTCTGTTGAATATGTAAATCCCGCTTGGCAGTTCTCTCTCGCTCTCTCTCTCCGGGAGACCCCCACTGTCTCACTCTCCCTCCCCAAGGAGGGGTAGGGGATCTGGGCTACTTTGGGGAGGCTTAGTGGCCTGTAGACTTCATCCCCTGGTTGATTATCTCAGAGAGAGAAGAGGGAGAAGAAGAGGTGAGGGACATAATCCCTTTGTCCATCCCTGTCCCATATGTTTAAGGCACTGGCCTTTCAACCAGTCCTGTCCATGGAGTGGAGGGACAGCTTGGTGTGCTCAATGAGGCCATCGTATCTGTAAGCCCAGGGCTCTGAGTCTCTTCATCTATCTCTTGTTTTAAAAAAAAAAATACTTGTTAAGTTCAATCTTTTTTGTCTCTTAGGGCAGAATGCTAACTTAAAGGGGAATTTCACCCTGGGGGGGCCCTAGGTTTGATTTTGATCATGTCAGAGGGATTTCCTGGTCAGTTAGATGTGTTTCACACATAATTGGCCACGAAGAGGGCTGGACGAACGATACACTCTGTTTATTTAATATTTATTTAACCTTAATTTAACCTTAATTTAATCATTATGTAACCTTTATTTAACTAGGCAAGTCAGTTAAGAACAAATTCTTATTTACAATGATGGCCTACCCCGGGCCAGACCCGGACGACACTGGGCCAATTGTGCGCCCACCTATGGGACTCCCAATCACGGCCGGTCTCCTACAATTTAAGGCTAGGTGGGACGGTCACGTCCCACTTGCGACAACATCCGGTGAAATGCAGAGCACCAAATACAAATTACAAAAATACTAATTTGAAACATTAATGAAAATACAAGTGTTGCACACCATTCAAAAGCTTAGAATCTTGTTAATCTAACAGCGTTGTCAGATTTCAAAAAGGCTTTACGGCGAAAGCAGAACATTTGATTGTCTGAGGACAGCGCCCCGCACACATATTCAATTAGTATAATAACATAACCAGCAGAGGTGTCCCAAATAAAGAAATAGCGATAAAATAAATTGCTTACCTTTGAAGATCTTCATCTGATGGCATACCCAAGCGTCCCGGTTACACAATAAAAGGCCCTTTGTTCGATAAAGTCCTTCTTTATATCTATAAAGCTCTGTTTGGTTGGCGCGTTTTGTTCAGTAATCCACCTGCCCAAAGTCGTTCATCCATGCAGACAAACAATATCCCAAAAGTACCGCTAAAGTTCATCGAAAACAAGTCAAACAGCGTTTCTAATCATTACGCAGATACCCTACAATGAATATAAACGATAATATTTCAGATGGAATATAGCCTGATGAATAGAAGAGAAAAAGAGCTGAGAGCGCGCGCTCACTGTTACGTGCTAACCTTACAATTTAAATGGCCCCCCTACAACTGGACTCAGACATTTTATGAGACTCGTGGTTCCACGAATCGAGGGTGAATACAGAATCGACAAGCTAAGGTTGGTTGAAAATCATACAGTATCCGGTAACTCCCAGTAATGGATACCAAAAAACATCTTTGCTTAAATCATGTTATCTGATGTACCAATCCGTAGCGTACAGTTCTCTGCACTTTACTACAAATGAGACTCAGACACACTGAACTGTACTACACTATTCATACTGTATTTTCCTTCTTGTTGAATACCAAGCTCCTTTTTTGAGTTAAATAATTTACACTCCCCCTGTATTTTAGATTCAGACAAATATTTGAATGTCGAAAGTCTTTTTGATGCTACAGAACACTGTACAGCTTATATAAATCTATTCTGTGAATCCATAAAGTCAGACACATTCTGAAGATTGATAGAAAATATCCATATTTATTTTACGATGGTTCTAAGTGGTCTTATGCTGAGCCACACTGTCCTTTATCTGGCTTCAGTACACTTGCAACGGTGTTTGGCATGGTGGGCTGGAGAAGCTGAGACTCTGTGCCTTCTGGCGAATGGTCTTGTCCTGTCTGCGGTGTATGGCCAGCTGGATAAGACTCTGCCGGAAGTGGTGTAGGGCTCGTAAACTTTAAGCATCAGTTGTTTGGACCTCTTGCAGAAGATTTGCTGGTACTGCACTTCTCCTGGAAAGGCATGGAAAGACATGGTTGTGGTGTTAGTATTTTACACTTTAAGTGGAAGGGACAACAAGTCTTTGTTGGTAAAGGACCTAAGTGTTTAGAGACAAACAAGTGTATTTTTTAGGGACAATGAGGGGACATTGGGAGCTGCTTTTGAGAGGAAAGATCAGTCAACAAAGGGAATGGGCTGGAGGGCAGCAGACGGTGTGAAAAGTCGGTCTCCCACGCCTCAGCCGGCTCGTTGGTCTCCCACGCCTCAGCGGGATCATCAAGATTTCACTACTCAGTCGGCTTGTCGGGCTTCTACACCTCAGAGGGATTGTCCAGCGCCCATGCCTCGGCCGGCCCGTCATGCTCGCCCAAGTGGGTTGCCGGGTGGCACCCCTCGCGCCCCTGTGTTGTTTGATCAAAGTTAACAACGCCATCATCCAAGTTTGTTATGAATGCAGCACTTTGTGGTTCACTATGAGCAGGTGAATACACAGGAAGTCGAAACGTCCTGATTCTACCAGTGAAATGAAAATGCGCTCCTTCTAGCTTGTGGTTTGGATAATGTTGATGTTTATGACAAAAACATAGTGTTGTTAAAAATAGTAATGACAACATGCCATGACATTTCCCTTTAAGAAAGCCTCATGCCAACTGCACATACGGATGTCAGTGCATTTCTCCCAGATGGTCATTTTTAGCTAACGTTGTACGTGTGTGTATGTACGAGATGTGCTCACAGAGCAAGTCACGCATTATAAACAAACATTTGGCCTGCAAGGTCTCCAGTGCTTACTGTCTGGATATATTATGTACTGTGTCTGACCATATCAGAGAAGACCAAGGGAGGTTATGCTATAGAGGGCGGAGGGAGGCTATTCTATAGAGGGGGAGGGGAGGTTATGCTATAGAGGGGGAGGGAGGCTATTCTATAGAGGGGAGGGAGGTTATGCTATAGAGGGGGAGGGAGGGAGGCTATTCTATAGAGGGGAGGGAGGTTATGCTATAGAGGGGGAAGGGAGGTTATGCTATAGAGGGGGAGGGAGGCTATTCTATAGAGGGGAGGTTATGCTTTATAGAGGAGGGAGGTTATGCTATAGAGGGGGAAGGAGGCTATTCTATAGAGGGGGAGGGAGGTTATGCTTTAGAAGGGGGAGGGAGGGAGGCTATTCTATAGAGGGGGAGGGAGGTTATGCTATAGAGGGAAGGGAGGTTATGCTATAGAGGGGGAGGGAGGCTATTCTATAGAGGGAGGGAGGTTATGCTTTAGAGGGGGAGGGAGGTCTGGCCATGTGTCAAGCAGCAGATCGCACGTCTGTTCATCCCTGGTCGAGGTGTGGGATCCTCACGGGGCTTTTAAGTCCAGAGGGAACTGTTACTACCCGCGTCCGCCTTTCAGCCCGCAATGTCAATCAGCATATGGTTGATCCACCCCCAATGGGTTCATGTACCCAGAAAATGTAGCCCTTTCAGTGCGGCATTCTCAGCCCGGGCCAAAGAGATTAAGATGTAATGTCCTTCTCCCTCCACAACAGGGGGGGATGTGGAGAGGGCAGGCACACAGGCCTACTAGGATACATGAGCCTGCAGAAAATCCCCCCTAGGGCAAGAAGAGAGCGAGAGAGAGGTGGGCAGGGGAGATGAAGAGCAAGGTGGGGGTTGGACATGATGGTATCAGTGTCGGTTTGGAATAATAAAGACAATCTTCAGTTACAGGATGTAAAGTTCAGTGTATTTTACTAGAGGTAGCCACATGACCAAGTTCTCACCGGTGACCTGAGAGTAGAAACGATAAAACAATAGAGAAGGTTTTTTTACACACACAACCTCCCAGTGGGCCTGACGCACAAGTATCCCGGATTAACTGTTTCCATTGTAACCCCTAGCTCAATAAGAGTTATTGGAGCTGTGAAAGCAAAAAAACAGCTCAGATTTCAGCTCAGGAGGCTGAAAAGATTTGGCATTAGGCCCTCAGATCCTCAAAAGGTTCTACAGCTGCACCATCGAGAGCATCTTGACTGGCTGCATCACCGCCTGGTACGGCAAATGCACCGCCATCAACCGGCAAAGCGCTACAGTGGGTGGTGCGGGGGGGGCCGAGAGGAAGGCCCGAACAATTACTACAGACTCCGGCCACCCAAACCATAGACGGTAAACTCTGCTATCGTCTGGCAAACGGTATCAGAGCAACAGGCTACGAGACAGCGTCTACTCCCAAGCCATAAGACTGCTAAATAGTCATACGTTAATTAAATAGTTACACAGACTCTCTGCATTGAGAGTCTGTGTAACTTTCTGCATGCCTCCCCAAGGTGTCGAAAGCGTTCCACAGGGATACTGGGGCCCATCTTGAGTCTAATGCTTCCCACAGTTGTGTCAAGTTGGCTGGATGTCCTTTGGCTGGTGGACCATTCTTGATAAACACGGGAAACCCACAGCAGCTTTGCAGTTCTTGACACAAAACGGTGCGCCGGACACCTACTACCATACCCCGTTCAAAGGCACTTCAACCTTTTGTCTTGCCCATTTACCCTCTGAATCGCACACAGACACAATCCATGTCTCAATTGCCTCAAGGCTTAAAAAGTCCTTCTTTAACCTGTCTCCTCCCCTTCATCTATGCCGAATTGAAGTGGATTTACCAAGTGACATCAATAAGGGATCATAGCTTTAATCTGGATTCACCTGGTCAGTCTATGTCGTGGAAAGAGCAGGTGTTCTTAATGTTTTGTCCACTCAGTGTATACAGTATACACACTACACTGACACTCCCACACAAACGCCATACACGTTGACATACACACACACGTGCAAGCACACACATACACGCACACTTTTACACTGATATTTTGCTGCTGCTACTCTGTTCTTTGTTTTACTCTTATTATTATCTGTCCTGATGCCTAGTCACTTTACCCTGCCTTCATGTACATATCTACCTCAAATACCTTATTATTATCTATCCTGATGCCTAGTCACTTTACCCTGCCTTCATGTACATATCTATCTCCAAATACCTTATTATTATCTATCCTGATGCCTAGTCACTTTACCCTGCCTTCATGTACATATCTACCTCACATACCTTATTATTATCTATCCTGATGCCTAGTCACTTTACCCTGCCTTCATGTACATATCTATCTCCAAATACCTTATTATTATCTATCCTGATGCCTAGTCACTTTACCCTGCCTTCATGTACATATCTACCTCAAATACCTTATTATTATCTATCCTGATGCCTAGTCACTTTACCCTGCCTTCATGTACATATCTATCTCAAATACCTTATTATTATCTATCCTGATGCCTAGTCACTTTACCCTGCCTTCATGTACATATCTACCTCAAATACCTTATTATTATCTATCCTAATGTCTAGTCACTTTACCCTGCCTTCATGTACATATCTACCTCAAATACCTTATTATTATCTGTCCTGATGCCTAGTCACTTTACCCTGCCTTCATGTACATATCTACCTCAAATACCTTATTATCTGTCCTGATGCCTAGTCACTTTACCCTGCCTTCATGTACATATCTACCTCAAATACCTTATTATTATCTATCCTGATGCCTAGTCACTTTACCCTGCCTTCATGTACATATCTATCTCCAAATACCTTATTATTATCTATCCTGATGCCTAGTCACTTTACCCTGCCTTCATGTACATATCTACTTCAAATACCTTATTATTATTATCTATCCTGATGCCTAGTCACTTTACCCTGCCTTCATGTACATATCTATCTCCAAATACCTTATTATTATCTATCCTGATGCCTATTCACTTTACCCTGCCTTCATGTACATATCTACCTCAAATACCTTATTATTATCTATCCTGATGCCTAGTCACTTTACCCTGCCTTCATGTACATATCTATCTCCAAATACCTTATTATTATCTGTCCTGATGCCTAGTCACTTTACCCTGCCTTCACGTACATATCTACTTCAAATACCTTATTATTATCTATCCTGATGCCTAGTCACTTTACCCTGCCTTCACGTACATATCTACTTCAAATACCTTATTATTATTATCTATCCTGATGCCTAGTCACTTTACCCTGCCTTCATGTACACATGTACCTCCAAATACCCCTTCACGTTGAGTCCCTGCCATTCAGGAAGGCCCGAAAAGTTGTCGAAAGACTCCAGCCACCCCTGGTACTCCCTGTATGTGTCTCCATTCTTTTGGAGATTTTATTTTATTCCTCTTGTGTTACTATGTATTCTTTGTATTACTTTTTAGAAACTCTGAGTCGCTGAGAAGGACTCGTAAAAAGCAAAGCATTTTCACGGTAAAGTCTACACCAGTTGTATTGGGCGCACGTGACAAATAACACATGGTTTGAATTGAAAGCCAGTGTGAGGGTCTGCGCTCCGTCTGCAATGAATGGGGTCTCCCTTTTTGCTTAGTACTTTGCACTAATACCTTTCATTATTCTTTCAAGCATGGATTAAATTAAATATATTTCTCATGTTTTTTTTTTCTTCCTACTTTCGTGCCAGTACCTACGTAATTCTACAGTTATAAGAACGATGTACTCAGTAGGGGAGGTGGAAGCTACGACCCAGTCCCACAGTCCCAGTGTCCATCACCCTCAACAGGCCTGAATAGAGCTGCACCACTCAGACCCTCCTGTCCCCTTCTGTCCCCTACTTGTCCCTCTCAGTCCCTCTCATACAAACCTCTCTGTCAACCTAATCTGCTGCTGACACAGACATCGGACACACCCTCTGCTAATGAGAACAAATCTCTCTCTCCGTCTCTCTTTTCCCTCCCTCGTTCTCTCTCTGTCAAACTATTCTCTTCGTCTCTCTCTCTCTCTCTCCCCTGGCCCCAACCCTTCGCTTCCTGCCTTTTGATACCATGGCTGTCTCCCTCACGCCACCAATTAGCAGCATAATAGGGTAGCGGGCTGAAACCTGCTGATCGCCACTCGTTAATGATCCCACCGCCACTGCTCGAGCGGAAACGACTTTACTGAGACTGAGAGGGAAGGAGGGATGGAGGGATGGACGAGGCAGGGAGGTAAGCGGGGAAAGAGCACTGCCTGGCATCCAGCTCTCCAAATGTCGTTTCTGCTTGTTACAGACACATCAATCCCTAATGAACGTCAAGTTCCTGCGTTAAGCCTATCCTGAACGGTCTAGTTAAAGGGATACTTTTGAATTTTGTCAATGAGGCCCTTTATATACTTCCCCAGAGTCAGATGAAGTCGTTGATACCATTTTTATGTCTCTGCGTGCAGTTTGAAGGAAGTTGAAGGAAGTATCCCTGTATCTGTACTGCCAGTCCTCTGTGGGCCTTCAGGAAGACATATTGAAGGAAGTATCCCTGTATCTGTACTGCCAGTCTTCTGTGGGCCTTCAGGAAGACATATTGAAAGAAGTATCCCTGTATCTGTACTGCCAGTCTTCTGTGGGCCTTCAGGAAGACATATTGAAGGAAGTATCTCTGTATCTGTACTGCCAGTCTTCTGTGGGCCTTCAGGAAGACATATTGAAGAGACGATTCCTTATATGAGTTATTAAAACACAAAGCACCATGACAGCTTGCTATAGACGTCACATGTCACATCCCATATGTCCGTCTGTCTGTTTGCCTGTCAATCACTGTGTGTTACGGCAAGTATTGTCCTCAATTTCCTACACAGAGTAAAAGAGGACGTGTCCCAGTTCAAATCCACCCCTGTCCCGGTCTCTCTGTCCCTCGCCAGTCTTCCTCTGACCTCTCCCTCGGCCCATCGCCCTGTCTGCGTGTCTCCGACGGTGACAACCATGTCATTAAAAGAGGGTCATTGTTCTTATTAATTAATGAGCATGTTTTGGTGATAAACTAGGATTAGCATATTCATGAGGCGGACAGCTTTCAGACAGCTTTGAGCGAATCAGACGGGTCTGTTTTCTCCCTGTGTTTTTGTTTTTCTCCATACGTAACCCCATTTGTTGGGTCTATCGACTACCCCGCTCCCATTAGGGATCCTCCTGGTCTGGTCACAGAGAGAGATAGAGGGAGTGTGAGAGAGAGAGAGAGAGAGAGAGAGAGAGAGAGAGAGAGAGAGAGAGAGAGAGAGAGAGAGAGAGAGAGAGAGAGAGAGAGAGAGAGAGGGAAGGACTCAGGGAAAATGAGACTCAAACGGCTCCATTTCATGGTAGAGTGAACACACCCGCAGATTACCAGATAAATTGGTTGGAGTTACAACCTGATTATCAATGCCGTTACAACTTTATTCACACAAACAATGAGCCTCTATTAAAACATGTTGTACTCCTCTAAGAATCCCATGAACCCTTTCACCCACTAACCCCCTGCCCCCCATCACCCCTCTAAAGAAAAAGCATTATATTTATATTTTTAAAACAATGTAGATGTGAACTGCTCATGACATTACACCATGCACTTGTAGGACCATAAAAAAATAAAAATACTACAGTATGTCTTTATTATGTATGTCCTGAAATGAGTGTGTCTGTAGAAAGTCAGTGTAAAGTTAGTTTGAGAGAGTGTCCAGTCCTCTGGTGTAGTAATTAGTCCTGTTCTTAGTCATGGTCAAGGTAATGACCGGTCTAACAAGGGGGGGACTCGGCCACGGCCAGTCTGAGGGGAGAGGGAAAGGCCAAGTTAGAGTGACTTGTTGTTTTCCTCTCCCTCCCTCCCTCCCTACTCTCCCTCCCTCCCTCCCTCCCTCCCTACTCTCCCTCCCTCCCTACTCTCCCTCCCTGTCTCCCTACTCTCACACCCTCCCTCCACCTCTCCTTCCCTCCCTCCCTCCCTCCCTACTCTCCCTCCCTGTCTCCCTACTCTCCCACCCTCCCTCCACCTCTCCTCTCCCTCCCTCCACTCCCTCCCTCCCTCCTCCTCCTCCTCTTCCTCTCATCCTAACACAACATAAAGCAATAGCTTCCCTTATTAGTCATGTCCATCAATGTTCTGTCATTTTACTGACTGGTGTTCCACTGCCAACTCTTTTCACTGCCCTCTCCACCACACACACACACACACACACACACACACACACACACACACACACACACACACACACACACACACACACACACACACACACACACACACACACACACACACACACACACACACACACACACACACACACACACACACACTCCCCACCAATTTGTTGCCTCTGACATCACATTGTTTCTTAGCCTTGGAGCTGGCTGCTTCATTAGCTTTCTCTTTAATGAGCAGCTTAATTGAGCTGTCTACCCGGCCACCTGTCGGCCCAAGGCCTCATTACCATACTAATAGACTGACATTGTGCTTCTCTGACAGGCTGGACTGGGGGATGTGGGGGGTGGTTGGAGGGGTGAAGGCCTGTCTGGAAGAAGGGACTGCCAGAGTACTGTGAGGAGGTGTAGAAAGAGGGGATGGAGAGGCAGGGGGGAGGAGGGAGGGATGACATTTTGTTACTGAACCCATGGTTCCACACCTAAATTGGCCCCTATCACTACACTTAATAACATGTTGCTACAGCATAGTAACACCTCAGGGACTAGAACTAGGAGCTTGGTTCTCTGTGGTATTATACAACAGCCTGGCCTCAAACTTTTACATCAACATGACCAAAACTGTTAGCATGGAACAACCACAGCTAGACAGAATTCCTCCCGGATCATACAGAACCAGGGATCCAGTAACACAACAAAATGGGGCGGCAGGATAGCCTAGTGGTTAGAGCGTTGGACTAGTAACCCGAAAGGTTGCAAGTGCAAATCCCCGACATGACAAGGTAACAAATCTGTCGTTCTGCCCCCTGAACAAGGCAGTTAACCCCACTGTTCCTAGGCCGTCATTGTAAATAAGAATTTGTTCTTAACTGACTTGCCTAAAAAACTGTTAGCATGGAACAATCACAGCTAGACAGAAGTCCTCCCGGATCATACAGAATTACAGAAACTAGATTAGCTATTTAGAAAAGAAGGTCACAAATGTTTTTCCAAAAGCATGAAAGATAAATGTTCTAATGTTTTTGTTTTTCATTTTTATATGACTGAATGAATGAATGAATGAATGAATGAATGAATGTACTGTATGTATGTATGTACAACAATTTCTCAAAAAGATAGGGTTTGGCAACCCTGTTTTCAATACCTCACTTTGATCGCAAGGTGCTACACAGCAGTCAGAGGTTTTGTGTTCTCATCCTGACAGGTTTGGTTGTGGATGATTGGAGCATTCATCATAGCCCAGAAACTCTGCTGCCATAGAGTCTGCTGCCATAGAGTCTGCTGCCATAGAATCTGCTGCCATAGAGTCTGCTGCGCTAGAATTTGCTGCCATAGAGTCTGCTGCCATAGAGTCTGCTGTCATAGAATCTGCTGCCATAGAATCTGCTGCCATAGAGTCTGCTGCGCTAGAATCTGCTGCCATAGTCTGCTGCCATAGAGTCTGTTGCGATAGTCTGCTGCCATAGAATCTTCTGCGATAGAGTCTGCTGCCATAGAGTCTGCTGCACTAGAATTTGCTGCCATAGAGTCTGCTGCCATAGAGTCTGCTGTCATAGAATCTGCTGCCATAGTCTGCTGCCATAGAGTCTGTTGTGATAGTCTGCTGCCATAGAGTATGCTACCATAGAGTCTGCTGCCATAGAGTCTGCTGCGTTAGAGACTGCTGCCATAGAGTCTGCTGCCATAGAATCTTCTGCGATAGAGTCTGCTGCCATAGAGTCTACTGCGCTAGAGACTGCTGCCATAGATTCTGCTGCCATAGAATCTTCTGTGATAGAGTCTGCTGCCATAGAGTCTGCTGCCATAGAGTCTGCTGCGTTAGAGACTGCTGCCATAGAGTCTGCTGCCATAGAGTCTGCTGCGTTAGAGACTGCTGCCATAGAGTCTGCTGCCATAGAGTCTGCTGCGTTAGAGTCTGCTGCCATATAGTCTGCTGCCATAGAGTCTGCTGCCATAGAGTCTGCTGCCATAGCAATACAGGCCGCAAATTGTGCAGAGAGATGGGCGAAGAAAAGACTCTAACACCAACTGCTCACAAGAGACACAGACTACATGTGTATACACACATTTATCCTGTACGTGAATAAAACCTCAATATTTTATGTGAAAACATTTGTCGCAATGAGCACAGTCACTTATAAAGCACTAGTTGATATATTAGTCAACTGGCTATTTAATCGACTTTGAAATGACACCATCATCATCATCATCATCATCATCATCAACTCAATGAGACAAAGTATATCTGCACTGAAGTCATTGGGTCCATGATGTCCTAATATGTACGGGTCACAGGTCATAGTGTTGGACAACAGGGTGGCCAGACAGACCTTCAGAGTGACACCTATAATTCTGAAATTTATCCATCCTACTTGCTTGTAAATATGTACAGTTGAAGTCGGAAGTTTACATACACCTTAGCCAAATACATTTAAACTCACAATTCCTGACGTTTAATCCTAGTAACAATTCCCTGTCTTAGGTCAGTTAGGATCACCACTTTATTTTAAGAATGTGAAATGTCAGAATAATAGTAGAGACAATGATTTATTTTAGCTTTTATTTCTTTCATCACATTCCCAGTGGGTCAGAGGTTTACATGTGTAACAGTTTAGCTTCCGTCCCTCTCCTCGCCCCTACCTGGGCTCGAACCAGGGACCATCTGCACACATCAACAACCGCCTCCCAAGAAGCATCGTTACCCATCGCCACACAAAAGCCGCGGCCCCTTGCAGAGCAAAGGGGAACAACTACCCCACTAATTAGCTAGCCGTTTCACATCGGTTACACATACACTACATTAGTATTTTGAAGCATTGAAGCATCATCACATTCCCAGAGGGTCAGAAGTTTACATACACTACATTAGTATTTTGAAGCATTGCCTTTAAAAAAATGTACGTCGGTCAAACGTTTCGGGTGGCCTTCCACAAGCTTCCACAATAAGTTGGGTGAATTTTGGCCCATTCCTCCTGACAGAGCTGGTGTAACTGAGTCAGGTTTGTAGGCCTCCTTGCTCGCACACGCTTTTTCAGTTCTGCCCACACATTTTCTATAGGATTGAGGTCAGGGCTTTGTGATGGCCACTCCAATACCTTGACTTTGTTGTCCTTAAGCCATTTTGCCACTACTTTGGAAGTATGCTTGGGGTCATTGTCCATTTGGAAGACCCATTTGTGACCAAGCTTTAACTTTCTGACTGATGTCTTGAGATGTTGCTTCAATATATCCACATAATTTCCCTTCCTCATGATGCCATCAATTTTGTGAAGTGCACCAGTCCCTCCTGCAGCAAAGCACCTCCACAACATGATGCTGCCACCCCCGTGCTTCACGGTTGGGATGGTGTTCTTCAGCTTGCAAGCCTCCCCCTTTTTCCTCCAAACATAACAATGGTTATTATGGCGAAACAGTTATATTTTTCTTTCATCAGACCAGAGGACATTTCTCCAAAAAGTATGATCTTTGTCCCTATGTGCAGTTGCAAACCGTAGTCTGTCTTTTTTATGGTGGTTTTGGAGCAGTAGCTTATTCCTTGCTGAGTGGCATTTCAGGTTTTGTCGATATAGGACTCGTTTTACTGTGGATATAGATACTTTTGTACCTGTTTCCTCCAGCATCTTCACAAGGTCCTTTGCGGTCGTTCTGGGATTGAATTGCACTTTTCGCACCAAAGTACGTTCAACTCTAGGAGACAGAACGCGTCTCCTTCCTGAGCGGTATGACGGCTGCGTGGTCCCATGGTGTTTATACTTGCGTACTATTGTTTGTACAGATGAACGTGGTACCTTCAGGTGTTTGGAAATTGCTCCCAAGGATGAACCAGACTTGTGGAAGTCAATTTTTTTTTCTGAGATCTTGGCTGATTTCTTTTGATTTTCCCATTATGTCAAGCATAGTGGCACTGAGTTTGAAGGTAGGCCTTGAAATAAACTCAGCAAAAAAAGAAACGTGCTGTCACTGTCAAATGCGTTTTTTTAAAGCAAACTTAACATGTGTAAGTATTTGCATGAACATAACAAGATTCAACAACTGAGACATAAACTGAAGAAGTTCCACAGACATGTGACTAACAGAAATGGAATAATGTGTCCCTGAACAAAGGGGGGGTCAAAATCAAAAGTAACAGTCAGTATCTGGTGTGGCCACCAGCTGCATTAAGTACTGCAGTGCATCTCCTCCTCATGGACTGCACCAGATTTGCCAGTTCATGCTGTGAGATGTTACCCAACTCTTCCACCAAGTCACCGGCAAGTTCCCAGACATTTCTGGGGGGAATGGCCCTAGCCCTCACCTTCCGATCCAACAGGTCCCTGATGTGCTCAATGGTATTGAGATCCGGGCTCTTCGCTGGCCATGGCAGAACACTGACATTCGTGTCTTGCAGGAAATCATGCTGGAGGGTTATGTCAGGATGAGCCTGCAGGAAGGGTACCACATGAGGGAGGAGGATGTCTTCCCTGTAATGCACAGCGTTGAGATTGCCTGCAATGACAGCAAGCTCAGTCCGATGATGGTGTGACACACCGCCCTAGACCATGACGGACCCTCCACCTCCAAATCGATCCCGCTCCTAAGTACAGGCCTCAGTGTAACGCTCATTCCTTTGACGATAAACGCGAATCCGACCATCGCCCCTGGTGAGACCAAACCACGACTCTTCAGAGAAGGGCCCATAGGCGATGTTGTTGCCGGTGATGTCTGGTGAGGACCTGCCTTACAACAGGCCTACAAGCCCTCAGTCCATCCTCTCTCAGCCTATTGCGGACAGTCTGAGCACTGATGGAGGGATTGTGCGTTCCTGGTGTAACTCGGGCAGTTGTTGTTGCCATCCTGTACCTGTCCCGCAGGTGTGATGTTCGGATGTATCGATCCTGTGCAGGTGTTGTTGCACGTGGTCTGCCACTGCGAGGATGATCAGCTGTCCGTCCTATCTCCCTGTAGCGCTGTCTTAGGCGTCTCACAGTACGGACATTGCAATTTATTGCCCTGGCCACATTTGCAGTGCTCATGCCTCCTTGCAGCATGCCTAAGGCACGTTCACGCAGATGAGTAGGGACCCTGGGCATCTTTCTTTTGGTGTTTTTCAGAGTCAGTAGAAAGGCCTCTTTAGTATCCTAAGTTTTCATAACTGTGACCTTAATAGCCTATCGTCTGTAAGCTGTTAGTGTCTTAACGACCGTTCCACAGGTGCATGTTCATTAATTGTTCATGGTTCATTGAACATGTGTTCATTGAACATTACAATGAAGATCTGTGAAGTTATTTGGATTGTAAACGAATTGTCTTTGAAAGACAGGGTCCTGAAAAAGGGACATTTCTATTTTTACTGAGTTTACATCCACAGGTACACCTCCAATTGAATCTTCTAAAGCCATGACATCATTTTCTGGAATCTTCCAAGCACAGTCAAATTAGTGTATGTAACTTCTGATCAACTGGAATTGTGATACAGTGAGTTATAAGTGAAATAATCTGTCTGTAAACAATTGTTGGAAAAATGACTTGTGTCATGCGCAAAGTAGATGTCCTAACCGACTTGCCAAAACTATAGTTTGTTTAACAAGACATTTGTGGAGTGGTTGAAAAACGAGTTTTAATGACTCCAACCTAAGTGTATGTAAACTACCGACTTCAACTGTATGTTCGTCCGTATGTATTGTGACTGCTGCTAAACGAATTCAGGACATTAACGCTTTCTCACCCGGAAGATCCTGCTGTGACCCTGAACTTCAGCTCCTGACTGACAGATGGGAGCGCCACCCCTGTTTGCGTATGTTGATACTGACCTTTGAACTCTAGCAGAGGTCCAGACTGACCACCTCATATGGGTAGATGAGTTCCCCAGAGGCCCGGTCCTACCTACGAGACACCCTCCAAGGGGTCGTGACCTTTTTCCTTTATCAGGTCAGAGACGGAATAGACAGATGACCTCCGTGGGGTCGTTACAGGACCAGAGGGGTCATATATGGACCTGCGTTAGAACCGTCTGGATGTAGTCTACATTAATGCTAATGCTCTCAGGGCATGTAATCACTCTGAAAAGTAATGTATGTATTCATCTAGTGCACATAATGTTGACTCAATTATCTCCTCTTCTCAATGATAATCCTGTGCATTATAGCTTGTATTCTAATCTCGGTTAACCCAGAACTAATTTGACATAGTCCGTTCACAAGAGATTACTATTATTCTGAACAGAGATATCTGCGACTCCCTATTGCTGTGGGAACATAGAACTCTCGCTGGTTGAATGAGATATTACTTGTAGTCTGAACAGAGATATCTGCTACTCCCTATTGCTCTGGGAACTAAGAACTCTCTCCGGTTGGATTGTTATTCAGTCTCAGTAGAGAAGGGTTGGTGTGGCAGCAGCAGTGTCTGTGTGATTCTCTGTGTTGACGTGCACTAATGTGACAGGAGAAAGCTGGCATGAGGAACCTTCAGGACAATGGGGTAAAAGGCACCACACTGGGCCTGCTACTCTGCTCTTTTCCAGTCACCGTAGTAATAACTTGGTTTGGAACGGAATCTGAGATGCTGACAGTCATAGTGTTCACTCACAACTAGTCACATCTTTTTTTGGGGGGTATCCAAGATGGTGTAGCAGTGGGGATGTCTGTTTTGATTTTCTTGTCCCGTCCCAAATTTCATTTGGTATATCAAAGGCTTCGGATTATATCTGTTGTCTGTTTTCATACTGTTTTGAACAAGATCTCCACTATCGCTATGTCTCCTTCTTCTTTTCCATATACGTTGGCTTTGTTACTCAATACGTTTTGAAATCTGTGTTCAGCACTGTAAAATACAGCTCGTAATGTTAAGAGTTGGGGGGAAGTGAACCACGGCGGTGGGGCAACACGCATTCAGACCCCAATGAATAAACCAACTCCACACAACCATATGCTAATGAACACCACCATTTAGTGTGTCAAATTCACAACCCTTCCTCTGGTTCTCTCTCTTTCTCAATTCAATTCAATTCAAGGGGCTTTATTGGCATGGGAAACATATGTTAATATTGCCAAAGCAAGTGAAGTAGATAATAAACAAAAGTGAAATAAACAATAAAAATGAACAGTAAACTTTACACTCTCTCTCTCTCGCTCTCTCTCTCCCGCTTTATTCAAATGTGTTTTTTGCTAAATGCTATATATACATGTTTTGGCTGGAATGGAATGTCAGTTTAAACCTGGAGCCTGGTGCATGGTTCACAACGACCATTCCATCACAATTCCATGATTAATGAGGATTATTGGGGTAGATTTACAGGACTAGTGGTCAACCCCTATTGTACATTTTTCTCACCTTCCAATATTTCGTGGATGAACAATTAAATATGACAACTTTCAGGATGAATCAAACCACTGTATTTTTTATTTATCAATATATTTCATGCGGAAATGTCACGCCTTGATCTGTTTCACCTGTCCTTATGCTTGTCTCCACCCCGCTCCAGGTGTCGCTTATTATCCCTGGTGTATTTATCCCTGTGTTTCCAGTCTCTCTGTGCCAGTTCATCTTGTTTTTCCAAGTCAAAAGCCTTTTTCCTAGCTCCTATCTTCCCCAGTCTCTGTTTGACCCTACCCCTCCTGGTTTTGACTCTTGCCTGTCCTAATGCCGAGCCTGCCTTCCTGACCACTCTGCCTGTTCTGACCTCGAGCCTGCCTATCCCCTTGTACTGTTTGGACTTGGACCTGATCACTGAACCCCTGCTTGTCCTGACCTCGCGCCTATCACCTGGTACTGTTTTAACTCTGACCCGGTTTATGAACTCTCGCATGTCCCCGACCTGCCTTTTGCCTACTCCTTTTGTTATAATAAATATCGGAGCTCAACCATCTGCCTCCTGTGTCTGCATTTGGGTCTCGCCTTGTGCCTTGATAGTACGAACTGGCCCTGACAGACCCAGCAGACCAGGACCAGCTCCGTCACGCTGTCTCCCTGAAGGGAGACACCATTAGGAGGCATGAGGAGCTACTGCGGGACCTTTTGGAAGGGCTTCATTCCCTGATGGAACGCCACGACCAAAGTCTATAATGGAGCAAATCCGTGAATTAGCTCATAGGCAGAACGCAACATCTGAGACCTCCCAACCACCCAGTAACCTTTCAACTACTAGTGGATTTGTTAAACCTACCCTGGCTCCCAGAGAACCCTGCTTAACTCCTCCGGAGCGTTATGCATGCGATCCTGGTACCTGCCGGGCATTCCTATCCCAGTGCTCCCTCATTTTCGATCTCCAGCCCTCTTCGTTCCCTTTGGACCGATCGAAGATAGCGTATTTAATCACACTAATGTTCGGAAGGGAGGTCTCCTGGGCGACGGCTGTGTGGGAGCAGCAATCTGCTGTGTGCCATAGCCTGGAGGAATTAATGGCAGAATGAAGGTTTTTGATTCTCCGGTGACCGGGAGGGAGGTGGCTCAAAAACTACTGCAGGTACATCAGAACTCCCGTTGTGTGGCAGACTACACAGTAGATTTTCGCACATTGGCCGCTCGGAAGTTCCTGGAATCTGGAGGCTCTGTTTGACACCTTCCTCCACGGACTGTCGGAGGGGATAAAGGACGAGCTCGCAGCTCGGGAAATACCACGGGACGCGAAGGAGATGAGTGGAAGATAGCATTTAACACAGCCAATGGACATTATGAGTACCAGGTCATGCCGCTTGGACTCACCAATGCCCCCCTGTCTTCCAGGCCCTGGTAAATGATGTGCTCCAGGAACATGCTAAACCATTGACGACATCTTGTTTTTTCCCGGTCTGCCCAAGAACACATTCTTCATGTCAGATAAGTCCTTCAACGCCTCCTGGAGAACCAATTATTTTTTAAAGAAGTGTGAGTTCCACAGTGGTAGATTGGCCTCAACCTACGTCCAGGGTGCAGTTACAACGTTTCCTGGGGTTCGCTAACGTCTTCTGCCGTTTCATTTGGGGCTACAGCACCCTGGCGGCCCCCCCTCTCTGCACTCACCTCTCCCAAAGTACCGTTTACATGGTCTCCAGCTGTCGACAAAGCCTTTGTGGACCTGAAGCATCGGTTCACCACGGCATCCATCCTCGTCCATCCGCATCCGTTCCGTCAATTTGTGGTCGAGGTTGATGCTTCTGATGTTGGAATGGGGGCCATCCTGTCCCAGCAATCTGCCCAGGACCAAAAGCTCCATCCCTGAGCCTTCCTGTCCCATCGTCTCAATCCTGCAGAGAGGAACCACGACGTAGGCAACCGATAACTCCTGGCGGTCAAGATGACGCTGGAAGAGTGGAGGCACTGGCTGGAAGGAGCAGGACAGCCATCCTTGGTTTGGACCGAGCATAAAAACGTGGAATATCTCCGTATGGCCAAGCGCCTTAACTCCAGGCAGGCCCCGGGGGGCTTTATTGTTTACAAGATTCAACTTGACCATTTCCTACCGCACAGCGTCTAAAAATGTAAAGCTTGACGCTCTCTCCCGCCTATCCAGTTCCTCTGCCACACCCTCGGCCTCCGAAACCATTCTCCCTACCTCATCCCTTGCGACTTCAGTGGATTGGGGAATTGAAACCGCAAGGCACAACGTTCCCAGACTGAACCTGAAGGGGGCCTGGCTAAAAAGTTGTTTGTCCCTAACTCAATCCGGTCAATCCTGGAATGGGCTTTTTCCTCCAGGCTGACCTGTCATACAGATTCCGGTCGTACCCTAGCCTTCCTCCGACAACATTTCTGGTGGCCCACAATGGTTCCTGACATCTCTGCCTTCGTCGCGGTGTACACAGTGTGTACTCGGAACAAGTCTCCATGGCAAGCTTCTTCTGCCCTCCTTCAGCCACTACCTGTCCCTCATCGTCCCTGGTCCCATATCTCTCTGGACTTTGTCACTGGGCTCCCTCCGTCTGATGGCAACGCTGTCATTCTGACGGTAGTGGATTGGTTCTCCAAGGCCACCCATTTCATCCCTCTCCCCAAACTACCCTCTGCCTAGGAGACGGCCCAGCTTATGGTGCAGCACGTCTTCCGGATCCATGGACTCCCTGTGGATATGGTCTCTGACCGGGGTCCTCAGTTCTCGTCTCAGTTCTGGAAGGCATTCTGCACCCTTATTGGGTCGTCGGCCAGCCTGTCCTCCAGATTCCATCTCCAATCCAACGGCCAGTCGGAGCAAGCTAACCAGGACCTGGAAACCACCCTAAGATGCCTGGTCTCAACCAACCCCACTACCTGGAGCCAACAACTTCAGCCACAGGACTCACCCCTTTTGAGTGCTTTATAGGGTATCAGCCTCCACTCTTCCCAGAACAGGAGCAGGAGGTCAACGTACCATTGGCTCAGATGTTTGTCCGCCACTGTAAACGTACCTGGAGAAGAGCTCTGGCGGAACTTCTCAAGACCAACTCGAGATATCGTCGACAAGCCGACCGCCGCCGGACTTCAGCTCCCTGCTACCGCATTGGGCGGAGTGTATGGCTTTCTACACGAGACACGCCCCTTCGGGGGGAGTGTTTTGTTACCCCCCGTACCCTCCGTATTCCCCCTACTTTCCATCTGTCTAGGATTAGTCCCGTGTCTCATAGCCCTTTGTCTTCTGTCTCCAGGCCCACCCCTCCTACCCGTGTCATCGATGGGGGGTACTGTCACGCCCTGATCTGCTTTACCTGTCCTTGTGTTTGTCTCCACCCCCCTCCAGGTGTCGCTTATTATCCCTGGTGTATTTATCCCTGTGTTTCCCCTCTCTGTGCCAGTTCATCTTGTTGTTCCAAGTCAACCAGCGTTTTTTCTAGCTCCTATCTTTCCAAATCTCTGTTTTTCCCTAGCCCTCCTGGTTTTGACCCTTGCCTGTCCTGACGCCGAACCCGCCTGCCTGACCACACTGCCTGTTCTGCCCTCATGCCTGCCTATCGCCTGATACTGTTTGGACTCTGACCTGGTTTATGAACTCTCGCCTGTCCCCGACCTGCCATTTGCCTGCTCCTTTTATTATAATAAATATCGGAGCTCAATCATCTGCCTCCTGTGTCTGCATTTGGGTCTCGCTTTGTTCCCTTATAGTAAAGGCTCTCCAAGCCTGTGTTTTATGGTTCATACATACGTTCCTAACCCTAATATACAAGATAATAGTATATTTAAATCTACCAATTGGTGCTGAAACGGAGAGGAATATGCATATTTAGATGGCTTTCTTTCATTGCTCCCTATCTTCTGAACCTGTTCTCTCAATCTATTCTAATGGGTCTGTCCACAAAACTCATATTAAAGATACACCGTATTTAAAGGGATGGCTTATTAAGATAAATGTACTGAAAACCCTATTAAATGCAAACTCCATTAGAAAATCTGTTGGCCAGCAAGTGGGTGGGTTTTCAGCGATTAATTAAAAGTATTAAGCACGCACAAGGGAACCACGCCTGCACAACCCATTACGTACCTGCATAAGGTAAGTCTGAAAACCAAATACCAAAGTATGAATCGGGTCCTAACTGTAAGTCGCTCTGGATAAGAGCATCTGCTAAATGACAAAGAAATGTAAAATGTTTACAGACAGATCTTTAATTACTGTATATATATTTTTATATTGTCACAAATGTATAGTTTGTACAGGTCTTCATTTAAAAATGTTTTTTGTTACATTTGACTGTGTAAAACCTAGCAGTGCTACTTATTTCTCTGAAAGTGAGGCGGATATGTTGGATTTTGCAAAATAACTAGATTATTTGTCTCTCTGAAATGTAACACATCAAGTGATGCATGTCTGTCATTGAACAACCCCATGCCACGATTAGATAATGAAAAAACACACCAATCTCTCATCATTTCTTTAAACAATAAAAGCGAATTCACCAACATATCTGAAAATTGATCAATAGCGTTTTGGAATTAAACTCTTCATATGTAGATTAGACGTCATATTTTATCTGCTAATGTCCTGCCTCCTCCCCCCCATTCACTCTGATGCAAAGCCCCCCTTGGTGATGCATAGCCCCTCAGGAACAGCCCCAGAGGAAGCTGGGACCCCCTGCCAGGCCTAACAAGGCTCCCCAGGAGAGAGGAGCGGGTGGGGAGCCAGCAGGGTCAAGACTGGGGTGCAGTCATTCAGAGACAGGGACAGGACACGCTCCCTGGGCATCTACCTCCCCTACTCTGGGGTGGTAATGGTTCAGCCCATGGATCAGGAGGCAGCTGTTTAGCAAAGCGGCCTGAACAATTACCACCCCAGAGAAGTTATTTTTTTTGTGATTGTCCGAGTTCCTTCGTGTGTTTGCTCTTTCTGAAGTCTTGTTGCTTGTGTACAGTCAGTGGCCACAAACCTGTCGCTTCATCAGGTCCCCGTCATAAAAGCCCCTTTTAAACTTCTTCATCTGATCTCAACTTTCCCCGTCTGCCGAGGTGTGACTGTTCTGTGTGTTACACAAGCATCTAATTTCATCTCAATGTAAAGTAACACCACAAGTGAAAGGCCGCTCCAGCAGATAGATTTAACACAGTAATCAGGTCTGAATGACTGGTAATCCAGCCCTGTACCGTGCCACCGTATTCTCCTGGAGGAGAGGAGAAAACCCAGCCTGGACAAGTGGTGTGGGTTTGAAACTGTAGTGTGGGACCGGCGTGTACCTCATCTTCCCCCCGCATGCCTTTCCCTTTCTTCGTGGTGCTCTTGACCTGATGCTGCCGCCCGGCCTAATCCACTGATCAGCATGCCAGGGAGGCCCGCTCCTCCGACTCGCGAGGACCAGCCACCGATCAGATTGTCTGGAGCCACTTGTACTAATACACTGAGGCCTCGGCCTATTGTGGGGACCCCCAACCCCGCTAGCAGCCACCCACCAACCCTGCCAACTCAATTGAGCTAGGAACGAAGGGGGCCGGGGAGTAAAGAAAAATAATTTGAATTAATTAATTTATCACATTTTTGTTACATTTTACATTATGATGATAATGGATTGGTCCCATTATAAGATGGTGAGGCATTGAGGAATGAGAGAGAGAGGGAGTAGGGAAACGGATAGGAGAGAGGGACTGGGAAACGGATAGGAGAGAGGGAGTGAGAGAGAAGGGGAGTGGGGAAACGGATAGGAGAGAGGGGGTGAGAGAGAAGGGGAGTGGGGAAACGGATAGGATAGAGGGAGTGAGAGAGAAGGGGAGTGGGGAAACGGATAGGAGAGAGGGAGTGAGAGAGAAGGGGAGTGGGGAAACGGATAGGAGAGAGGGAGTGAGAGAGAAGGGGAGTGGGGAAAGGATAGGAGAGAGGGGGTGAGAGAGAAGGGGAGTGGGGAAACGGATAGGAGAGAGGGAGTGAGAGAGAAGGAGTGGGGAAACGGATAGGAGAGAGGGGGTGAGAGAGAAGGGAGTGGGGAAACGGATAGGAGAGAGGGAGTGAGAGAGAAGGGGAGTGGGGAAACGGATAGGATAGAGGGAGTGAGAGAGAAGGGGAGTGGGGAAACGGATAGGAGAGAGGGAGTGAGAGAGAAGGGGAGTGGGGAAACGGATAGGATAGAGGGAGTGAGAGAGAAGGGGAGTGGGGAAACGGATAGGAGAGAGGGAGTGAGAGAGAAGGGGAGTGGGGAAACGGATAGGATAGAGGGAGTGAGAGAGAAGGGAGTGGGGAAAGGGATAGGAGAGAGGGAGTGAGAGAGAAGGGGAGTGGGGAAACGGATAGGATAGAGGGAGTGAGAGAGAAGGGAGTGGGGAAACGGATAGGAGAGAGGGAGTGAGAGAGAAGGGGAGTGGGGAAACGGATAGGAGAGAGGGAGTGAGAGAGAAGGGGAGTGGGGAAAGGATAGGAGAGAGGGGGTGAGAGAGAAGGGGAGTGGGGAAAGGGATAGGAGAGAGGAGGAGTTGGAAACGGAGAAGGAATGAAAGAGATGTAAAATAGGAGAAAAACCTTCTTTACACACAGTCAGGTTCAAGTTGCCCTTCCACGCGGACAGACATACAGCACAGTGAATGGACTGGCTTTGGTGGATCAGGGGTTGGAGCTGCTTGGCACACAAACACTTAGCCCTCGTCCCTTGCGAAGCCCGCGGTGGCCCCAAATCCCTACATTTGTACGAACAAATTGGCTGGACCCTGGGTCTTGTTTGCCTAGCTCTGCTGCGTTGATGAAGAGGGGTTGGGGGCAACAGGAGAATGCCCTTCCACAGACCAGGGCTCATGGGAACAGAATAAATAGATGTCCTGGTCTGAAATAGTGCCTCACAGGACTCATTTAGATGTATTGTGAGATGACCAAATGCATCTGTTCATGTTCGCAATAGAAAACACAATCACCTGTTGAATCAGAGAATATTCTCCCACAGTCAGTGTGTTGTATATACTCTGGCACTGGGTACACAAGACAGTTTACTGACAATTATCAGGGCAATGAGCATTGGTGAAAGAAGTACCCCTTTTATGTCATACTTGGGTATAAGTAAAAATATCTTAATAGAAAAAGACTCAAGTAAAAGTGAAAGTCACCCAGTAAAAATACTACTTGAGTAAAACTGAAAAAGTATTTGGTTTTAAATATACTTAAGTATGAAAAGTAAATGTAAAAGTAGAAATCATTTCAAATGTGTTATATTAAGCAAACCAGATGGCACCATTTTCTTGTTTTTATATTTATGGGTAGCCAGGGTCACACTCCAACACTCAGACATCATTTACAAACTAAGCATGTGTGTTTAGTGAGTCCGCCAGATCAGAGGCAGTAGGGACCAGGGATGTTCTCTTGATAAGTGCATGAATTGGAACATTTTCCTGTCCTGCTAAGCATTCAAAACGTAACGAGTACTTTTGGGTGTCAGGGAAAATGTACGGACTAAAAAATAACCTTATTTTCCTTAGGAATACAGTATAGTGATGTAGAAGTTGTCAAAAAAATATAAATAGTAAAGTAAAGTACAGATACCAAAGAAAACTACTTAAGTAGTACTTTAAAGTAAGTACTACACACCAGCGGCTATGGAGAAAATCCATATGAGTGTTAACATAATCAGACAGATAAGACAGAAACAAAAAACACGTTGGCACCAAGAGGCTTATGAAGTCCAGATCAAACAGCCAAATGCACTTTCAACAGCTCAAACCATTAACATTGGTTCATATGGATCATATTGATCAACAAGGGGCTGGGTGGGACTGGAACCCAGTCATCCAAGGTCAGAGATCTGTAGAAATCAAATCAAAGCCCATTGTATTTCTCATATGCTTTGTAAACAACACGTGTACACTAATAGTAAATGCAGAGAGAATAGAAAATCAAAAACACACACGTAAAAATAAATACTCAATGAGTAATGATAACTTGGCTATATACAGGTGGTAAATGGGCTGGGCGGTCCTGGGCACAATGAAGGCTTGGCATCCCGGAGAGATCAATTAATAGCAACACCACATGTTGAGGACAGACTGCTTTGCTTTCTGCCTGTGTGTGTGTGATTAAAGGAACTGGGAGGACCCTGAGGAAATGACAGTGCCGGTGGGCTGCACCCTGCTCCCTTTGAACAGCGGTTAGTGTAGCGTGGCACCATACGAACACCGGCCCTACAGCCAGGCTCTATGGCGTGGCACCATACGAACACCGGCCCTACAGCCAGGCTCTATGGCGTGGCACCATACGAACACCGGCCCTACAGCCAGGCTCTATGGCGTGGCACCATACGAACACCGGCCCTATAGCCAGGCTCTATGGCGTGGCACCATACGAACACCGGCCCTACAGCCAGGCTCTATGGCGTGGCACCATACGAACACCGGCCCTACAGCCAGGCTCTATGGCGTGGCACCATACGAATGCCGGTCCTACAGCCAGACTCTATGGCGTGGCACCATACGAACACCGGCCCTACAGCCAGACTCTATGACTAACCCTGTTGGGACCATACACACCCCTCCATGGGGGCTCGTAACACCCAACCATCACCCCCAAGGAGGGGCTGACCCATGGTAGCATCCAAATACCCCTGCTGCCCGGGGGGGCTGATCTGGCACATACCAACACTAATGTAGGGGGCAACAGAGAATTAACATGCTGATAAGTAAAAGAAAATAGCTGTTATATATAACTACTGGTAGAATCTTAACTTGAGATGGGTGCATTCATAGAATAAGTTGAATCAAGGTTTCTAATGGCAGGGCTAGAACCAGAATGTGTCACGTTGGAGGGCCAGGGTTAAGAAACAGTGGCCGACAATGCTGACCTAGAGACTAATTGGTCAGCACCCAAAACAATGGCAGGCATGTCCCAGGAATGACCTCTGGACTTGATGATGGGATAATGATGGTGATAAATAATCATTATAATGGTGATAAATAATCATTATCATTAAATAATCAATAATCGACAGCCAGACAGCCGTTGGCAGAGCCATGGATGACAGCCAGACAGTGGATGACAGTACCATGGATGACAGCCAGACAGTGGATGGCAGTACCATCGATTACAGCCAAACAGTGGATGCAGTACCATGGATGACAGCCAGACAGTGGATGGCAGTACCATGGATGACAGCCAGACAGTGAATGGCAGTACAATGGATGACAGCCAGACAGTGGATGGCAGTACCTTGAATGACAGCCAGACAGTGGATGGCAGTACCATCGATTACAGCCAAACAGTGGATGCAGTACCATGGATGACAGCGAGACAGTGGATGGCAGTACCATGAATGACAGCCAGACAGTGAATGGCAGTACAATGGATGACAGCCAGACAGTGGATGACAGTACCATGGATGACAGCCAGACAGTGGATGGCAGTACCATGAATGACAGCCAGACAGTGGATGGCAGTACCATGGATGACAGCCAGACAGTGGATGACAGTACCATGGATGACAGCCAGACAGTGGATGGCAGTACCATGGATGACAGCCAGACAGTGGATGGCAGTACCATGAATGACAGCCAGACAGTGGATGGCAGTACCATCGATGACAGCCAGACAGTGGATGGCAGTACCATCGATTACAGCCAGACAGTGAAGGGCAGAACCATGGATGACAGACAAACAGTGGATGGCAGTACCATGGATGACAGAAAGACAGTGGATGGCAGAACCATGGATGACAGACAGATGGCAGTACCATGGATGACAGAAAGACAGTGTATGGCAGTACTATGGATGACAGCCAGACAGTAGATGGCAGTACCATGGATGACAGACAGATGGCAGTACCATGGATGACAGAAAGACAGTGGATGGCAGAACCATGGATGACAGCCAAACAGTGGATGCAGTACCATGGATGACAGCCAGACAGTGGATGGCAGTACCATGGATGACAGCCAGACAGTGAATTGCAGTACAATGGATGACAGCCAGACAGTCGATGGCAGTAACATGGATGACAGACAGGTGGCAGTACCATGGATGACAGAAAGACAGTGGATGGCAGAACCATGGATGACAGCCAGACAGTGGATGACTGTACCATGGATGACAGACAGACAGTGGATGGCAGAGCCATGGATGACAGCCAGACAGTGAATGGTAGTACCATGGATGACAGCCAGACAGTCAATGGCAGTACCATGGATGACAGACAGATGGCAGTACCATGTTTGACAGAAAGACAGTGGATGGCAGAACCATGGATGACAGACAGACAGTGGATGACATTACCATGGATGACAGACAGACAGTGGATGGCAGTACCATGGATGACAGGTAGACAGTGGATGGCGGTACCATGGATGACAGACTGACAGTGGATGGCAGTACCATGGATGACAGAAAGACAGTGGATGGCAGTACCATAGAAGATAGTGGATGGCATTACCATGGATGACAAAATGACCTTGGATGGCAGTACCATGGATGACAGACAGACAGTGGGCGGCAGTACCATGGATGACAGAAAGACAGTGGATGGCAGTACCATGGATGATAGACAGACAGTGGATGGCAGTACCATGGATGACAGAACGACAGTGGATGGCAGTACCATAGAAGATAGCGGATGGCAGTACCATGGACAGCAGAATGACAGTGGATGGCAGCACCATGGATGACAGACAGCGTCACTGTTATCATATAAAGAAGTGTGAAAATTCAAACTTCAAAACTCTCTGGAACCCAAACACAGATTGCGCCACAAGTCACAAGTAAAGGTGGGAGTCCTCTTTCAACAGAGGGACTGAGATGTGATGTGACGCGTTGGTGCGGAACAAGAGGCCCTGGTTGAGTGGTAAACGGTTGTCCGCTCTGACCTCTCTCTCTCTCTCTCTCTCTCTCTCTCTCTCTCTCTTCACAAGTCCTTGTAGCCTCACAAGAGCCTCCTCTAGAAATTGAGCCCATCTGTGACTGCCTGTCAATCACTCCTGACCCATCAAAAGGAGGAAGGACAGCCCAGCAGCAGCTCCAACCCTCTCAGGGATACTGGCCCGACCCATCGTCCCTCTGCACAGATCAGATACTCCATTACATCCCCACATAAGCATAATGATCTTGAAACAGAGCGTCTGAGTTTGCAGGCCATACTGGATAGGATACAGCAAGGAATGCCAGAGGAGAAGGTTTTGCTGAAACAGCAGCGGGACAGATTTGAACCCATGCCACAGTGATATATGTGACACAGAGGTAACAGCTTAGACCACTAGACCACCCTAGAACACCCTTGACCACAGGCCATCGTTTATTCTAAGTGATTGACATTTCCCTGTTTCTAACATGGACATTTGGGGAATTTACTCTGCCCACTTGCTTTACGATGTCACCAATTTTGCCCAAAAAACACAGCTAATTCCTTACACGACATGATGTACACAATATTTTGTAACTTTGTTCTGTTTTCTTCCATCCTCAAGCACAGCAGGTTGATGGTAATCATAGCATAATCCAGACTGGTCTCATACACTAGCCATACCAATGTAAATCCGTGACACTCAAATTAGTATGTTAGCTAACCCTTCCCTTAACCCGTTAACTAACCTCCTGTTCCTAACCTTAACCCTTTAACCTAACCCTAACCTTAACCCTTTAACCTAACCCTAACCTTAACCCTTTAACCTAACTTTTAACCCTAACCCTAACCCCTAACCTTAACCCGAACCTTAACCCTTTAACCTAACCCTAACCTTAACCCTTTAACCTAACTTTTAACCCTAACCCTAACCCCTAACCTTAACCCTAACCTTAACCCTTTAACCTAACTCCTAACCTTAACCCTTTAACCTAACTTTTAACCCTAACCCTAACCCCTAACCTTAACCCTAACTCCTAACCCTAACCCTAACCCCTAACCTTAACCCTAACTCCTAACCCTAACCCTTTAACCTAACCCTAACCTTAACCCTTTAACCTAACCCTAACCTTAACCCTTTAACCTAACTCCTAACCTTAACCCCTAACCTTAACTCCTAGCCTAGCTAACGTTAGCGTTAGCCACCTAGCCACTTAGCAAACATTAGCCACCAGAAATTGGAATTCATAACATATCATACAAAATGGATGATGGACATCCACAAATTAATATGTAACATATCATACTAAATTGCGTGTCTCGGATTTACGTACAGAATAATACGAAATGCTCTGAGACCAGGTTGCATAATCCCGCATTCAGACACATACACTGGAAACAAACTACGTAAAGCTGAGACTCCTTGTTTTGTGAGAATTAGGTTGGAATGTGGGACACACACACAGAGGTGTTCTATAAGATCTCAGCTGACTAGAGTCAGTGAACAATATTATAATCTAATACTTTTGGCGTTATTGTTCTTTCAAGCAGAAGAGGCCAAACAAAGAACATGTTTCGAATATATCCACTTTATTCCACAGGACATGATGAGTTCACTGACACAAAAACAGCCATTCACAAAACACTGAATTTTATCTTGATGCAAGGAGTACTCTCAAGCTATGAGTCTGAATGAAATGATTTTTTAAATTAAAATGTTGTATTTATATCTTATTTGCCTAGAAACATATAGATGATATTCAAGTTAATAAGTTCTTACACCTGCTCTGAATCTCAGAGAGAGAGAGAGAGAGAGAGAGAGAGAGAGAGAGAGAGAGAGAGAGAGAGAGAGAGAGAGAGAGGGAATCTATATACATTTGCATTGGCACCGAGTGGCTCATGGTCTGTTACTGCCCTCTATTGGACAAAGCTGGAACTGGTAGTGCTTCACTACATTAGGCTTCAAATCTTGTAGAATTCCTCTAATAGGGAAATGTATTTATATATCAGAATAGAATAGCTTATTTAAAGGGTTCTCCCGGGATGGTTTAACAAGGCGGTGCTACTGGGTATGACCCAAAACAGCCTAAATTAGCTAACATATTCACTTTGCAACCAACATACTTTTCACATTGCCCTCGGGACAAATATTGTGAAGACCATGACAAAAAAAAACTAAAAGTGCAAATATAATCTATCATAGGTGACTGTGACATGTGGTTGTGTTAGACTCGATGAATGCACTGACTGTAAGTAGCCCTGGATAAGAGCGTCTGCTAAATGACTACAACAGAGATGAGGAGCCTTGTTGACCTTGCAGTCTGGACATACAGATCAGTCTGAGAGGGACAGAGAGACATACAGATCAGTATGAGAGGGACAGAGAGACATACAGATCAGTCTGAGAGGGACAGAGAGACATACAGATCAGCATGAGAGGGACAGAGAGACATACAGATCAGTCTGAGAGGGACAGAGAGACATACAGATCAGCCTGAGAGGGACAGAGAGACATACAGATCAGTCTGAGAGGGACAGATAGACATACAGATCAGTATGAGAGGGACAGAGAGACATACAGATCAGTCTGAGAGGGACAGATAGACATACAGATCAGTCTGAGAGGGACAGAGAGACATACAGATCAGTATGAGAGTGACAGAGAGACACAGAGATCAGTATGAGAGGGACAGAGAGACATACAGATCAGTCTGAGAGGGACAGAGAGACATACAGATCAGCCTGAGAGGGACAGAGAGACATACAGATCAGTCTGAGAGGGACAGAGAGACATACAGATCAGTATGAGAGGGACAGAGAGACATACAGATCAGTCTGAGAGGGACAGAGAGACATACAGATCAGTCTGAGAGGGACAGAGAGACATACAGATCAGTCTGAGAGGGACAGAGAGACATAGAGATTAGTATGAGAGGGACAGAAAGACATAGAGATCAGTCTGAGAGGGACAGAGAGACATAGAGATCAGTCTGAGAGGGACAGAGAGACATACAGATCAGTCTGAGAGGGACAGAGAGACACAGAGATCAGTATGAGAGGGACAGAGAGACATACAGATCAGTCTGAGAGTGACAGAGAGACACACAGTACATATTAGTTGATTGAGTCCTTCAGTATGTGAGACTCCATGAACAATATTTGAATGTGAAAATGTTCAGTTCAGACAATAAGAAAGCGGACACCCTGCTGTGGGATGGGGCTGGAGAAATGTGGACAGAGCTGTGGATTCAAGGACTAATCATCCATGAGATCAAAATGAACATTTTAACCGTGTTGTGAGTTATACATTGTTTGTTTACAATTACACTGTTTACAAACAATGAATTGAAGAAATCTTCGGTAAATGGATATACCAATCCCAGATGTACCTTTTAACACAAAGCTGTTCCAGCTACAGGCTGTTGGCTGCCTCCCAAAGCCCCCTGGGAAGACGATGGTGTCATGGTTGTAGATGTAGACGGTCAGTTTGGCCAGATCTGTGACGTTGCCCCTAGCGACGGTCAGTTTGGCCAGATCTGTGACGTTGCCCTTAGCGACGTATGCAGACTCTGACAGGACATTCCTGGACTCGTTCTTAACTGGCGCTCTTTTACCGCGGTTGATGACATACATCTGGGACACATCAGGGGTGTACATCTGTACCTCTGCCCCACTCATGCTCAGGTGCACCAGGATCCTAAAAGGCACTGAATGGTCAATCTGAGGTCTGCATTGGCCATGCAGCATTCACTGTGATACGGCCTCTGCAGAAGTCAGGACATTCTGGCTTGTAGAGGTCGTGAGAGGAAACTTTCTCCATTCAAAAGCTCATTTCTGCCCGACATAGAATTCAATGCAATTCAACGTCAGGTTTCCAGGCAACTACTTCCAACAACAGGTTTCCAGGCAACTACTTCCAACAACAGGTTTCCATCAACTACTTTCAACGTCAGGTTTCCATCAACTACTTCCAACAACAGGTTTCCAGGCAACTACTTCCAACAACAGGTTTCCATCAACTACTTCCAACAACAGGTTTCCATCAACTACTTTCAACAACAGGTTTCCATCAACTACTTCCAACAACAGGTTTCCATCAACTACTTCCAACAACAGGTTTCCAGGCAACTACTTCCAACAACAGGTTTCCAGGCAACTACTTCCAACAACAGGTTTCCAGGCAACTACTTCCAACAACAGGTTTCCATCAACTACTTCCAACAACAGGTTTCCATCAACTACTTCCAACAACAGGTTTCCATCAACTACTTCCAACAACAGGTTTCCATCAACTACTTTCAACAACAGGTTTCCATCAACTACTTCCAACAACAGGTTTCCAGGCAACTACTTCCAACAACAGGTTTCCATCAACTACTTTCAACGTCAGGTTTCCATCAACTACTTCCAACAACAGGTTTCCAGGCAACT
>CM059781.1:4046635-4421635 GCA_030435695.1 Brachymystax lenok tsinlingensis | reverse complement strand
GAACATATCCTCTACTCAGAGAAACATATCCTCTACTCAGAGAAACATATCCTCTACTCAGAGAAACATATCCTCTACTCAGAGAAACATATCCTCTACTCAGAGGAACTCATCCTCTACTCAGAGAAACATATCCTCTACTCAGAGAAACATATCCTCTACTCAGAGAAACATATCCTCTACTCAGAGAAACATATCCTCTACTCAGAGGAACTCATCCTCTACTCAGAGAAACATATCCTCTACTCAGAGAAACATATCCTCTACTCAGAGAAACATATCCTCTACTCAGAGAAACATATCCTCTACTCAGAGAAACATATCCTCTACTCAGAGAAACATATCCTCTACTCAGAGGAACTCATCCTCTACTCAGAGAAACATATCCTCTACTCAGAGAAACATATCCTCTACTCAGAACAACTCATCCTCTAATCATCCTCTACTTATCCTCCACTCAGAGAAACATCCTCTACTCATCCTCTACTCATCCTCTACTGCGAGAAACGCATCCTCTACTCATCCTCTACTCCGAGCAACAATATAACTTTTATGAGTCCTTGTTGGAAAGGAATTTGAAATGTTCATTGTAACTTTTATGAACATGTATGAGTTCTTTAGAACAACATTAGAACATGTATGAGTTCTTTAGAACAACATTAGAACATGGATGAGTCCTTTAGAACAACATTAGAACATGTATGAGTTCTTTAGAACAACATTAGAACATGTATGAGTTCTTTAGAACAACATTAGAACATGTATGAGTTCTTTAGAACAACATTAGAACATGGATGAGTCCTTTAGAACAACATTAGAACATGTATGAGTTCTTTAGAACAACATTAGAACATGTATGAGTTCTTTAGAACAACATTAGAACATGTATGAGTTCTTTAGAACAACATTAGAACATGTATGAGTTCTTTAGAACAACATTAGAACATGTATGAGTTCTTTAGAACAACATTAGAACATGGATGAGTCCTTTAGAACAACATTAGAACATGTATGAGTTCTTTAGAACAACATTAGAACATGTATGAGTTCTTTAGAACAACATTAGAACATGTATGAGTTCTTTAGAACAACATTAGAACATGGATGAGTCATTTAGAACAACATTAGAACATGTATGAGTTATTGTAGGAGGTATGCAGTATATATGGACAGTACCAAGTGTTTCTAAGGGAGGCGGTATATATGGACTGTACCAAGTGTTTCTAAGGGAGGCAGTATATATGGACTGTACCAAGTGTTTCTAAGGGAGGCAGTATAAATGGACTGTACCACGTGTTTCTAAGGGAGGCAGTATGGACTGTACCAAGTGTTTCTAAGGGAGGCAGTACGGACTGTACCAAGTGTTTCTAAGGGAGGCAGTATGGACTGTACCAAGTGTTTCTAAGGGAGGCAGTACGGACTGTACCAAGTGTTTCTAATGAAGGCAGTATGGACTGTACCAAGTGTTTCTAAGGGAAGCCGTACGGACTGTACCAAGTGTTTCTAAGGGGGGCAGTATGGACTGTACCAAGTGTTTCTAATGAAGGCAGAATGGACTGTACCAAGTGTTTCTAATGAAGGCAGTATGGACTGTACCAAGTGTTTCTAAGGGAGGCAGTATGGACTGTACCAAGTGTTTCTAAGGGAGGCAGTACGGACTGTACCAAGTGTTTCTAAGGGAGTCAGTACGGACTGTACCAAGTGTTTCTAAGGGAGGCAGTATGGACTGTACCAAGTGTTTCTAAGGGAGGCAGTACGGACTGTACCAAGTGTTTCTAAGGGAGGCAGTATGGACTGTACCAAGTGTTTCTAAGGGAGGCAGTGCGGACTGTACCAAGTGTTTCTAAGGGGGGCAGTATGGAATGTACCAAGTGATTCTAAGGGAGGCAGTATGGACTGTACCAAGTGTTTCTAAGGGAGGCAGTATGGACTGTACCAAGTGTTTCTAAGGGAGGCAGTGCGGTAAGGGAGGCAGTGCGGACTGTACCAAGTGTTTCTAAGGTATGGTCTGTACCAGCATAAAGAAGATGTGGTCATGCTCAGTGGGGCTGTCTGGAAAGTGCATGAGGAAGGCAGCGTCCACGTGCCCCAGATGGTGATGGTCGTCCAGCTCAGCGAACGATTGGTTGGAGAGCTCGGCTTTACCGTGGAAACCCTTGAACACATGGTCACCTGGCATGGAACACATTTGGTCAGCCACCATGGGAATAGAGAAAAGGAAATTCCACAGAGCCCACCCTAGTTTCCTCAACTTGCATACAAAACTGATTCAGTATGCATTAATAGCTAAACAATGTGGATTGGACACCCCTTGGAGCCTGGTTCCTCTGTAGGTTTCTTCCTAGGTTCCTGCCTTCTAGGGAGTTTTTCCACTATCATTCTGCCTCTGCATTGATTGCTCTCTGGGGTTTTAAGCTGGGTATCTGTAAAGCACTTTGTGACTGCCGATTTAAAAAGGGCTTTTATAAAATCGATTTATAAAATAGATTTTATAAAGCCTACTGCTGAAGAGCGCCTGTTCGATGACAGAAAGCACATGACTTGTGACCAGAGTATTTGAGCAGAGTTGAGTGCGAGTGCGACACAATAGACTGGTAGGGACATGAAGCGTTCATAATTTAAACAACATTTCGTTGTATTAAATCATTATAGTCTATAAATTGCGCATATAGGCTGTTATTTGCTTAGAATGAAATATAGATTAAATGGAAAAATGACTTATTAGTGCCTTTAAATTCATTTTTAGAATTAATTTGGCCAGTCTGTTGCTTCAGGCTCATGCGATGGTGCCTGGAGAGCCTGCCAACAGCGGAGAATATCCTGAACGAAATGTTTAAAAGATCAGATTTTTTTTGTTTATAAATACTTTGCTACAATGACACACTTATCTACCAACCTCGTTTCTTTCTTTTAGCTTGTGCACGTAGTAAGTACAACATTAAACGTTTGGTATAAGTGTCATTTCAGCTTCGTCAATGATTCTTTAGGTGTGGACGTTGCATGTAGCCAGCGCGTAGAATGACGTCAGGTCCGTAAACCTAACAGTTTAGCACCGTACCAGCAGGTGGCATCCAAGCCTTACAGTGGACACTACATCGCCACACTCCCTCATCTTTGTAAGGCTTCAAACACACCGACAGTGTCAATTGCGCAAAAATAGGACGCAGCGTCAACTGGATATGTGCGCAACAAAAGTTAAACATTGACCTTCTGCTACCATTTTTTTGTCAAGCCTTCTACCGCGTACAGTTCGATAAAGTGTACGTTTGATAAATCCAACTGTACGCACCACACACGGTACACACTTGCAACTGGATCTGCAACGCTACGCTGCAAGGCAAACGCAGCGTTTCATTGGAAATGCATGTAATTCCGGTGTACCAAAATGCTAAAAATACACTGTGGGTGTGATCGAAGGGTAAATAACCTTTGTTTAGCACCTGTGTGTTTTTTATGAGTTTCTTTATGAAAATATTTAGAGAACTCCCATGACAGTAGCTAAAGCAAGGGGCTATTAGCAGCACACAAAGTAGCCTACAAATGCATGCTGGGGCGGGCATGCCCTGAGCTCCGGAAGTTAGCGCTACTCGGAGTGGAATCGGAAGCATCCGAGAAGGCCGATGATGTTCCAAGGTTTGGGAATATGCTTCCAGTCAAATTGGGCACGCTCGGCTTCTCCAGCTCCGCTCACATACTCTGCTTGTGACCAATGGCTAAATGAGCGACAGTTGGTTCTAGCAGGACTAGAGTCCTCTCTGCCCATGACTCACCCTTGAAGAAGTAAGGGATTCCTTCCTCAGTCACAGCAACAGCGTCCATCTCGAGCCCCTTGCAGCGGTCGAGCATAACACCAGCGTGATGGGCATGGTCGTGTCCCTCGTGTCCCTCGTGTCCCTCGTGTCCCTCATGTCCCTCGTGTCCTGTGAAAGCCATAGGATTTAATCAAATATTACTGTTTCTTCCCACACACACAGTCACCGGAGTAAATTTTGGGCGATTTTAAGACAAGCCTAAATGGAAGTTTTTTTCCAATAAGTAAATTAGCTAGGAGAAATACAATTTTGTTTGAGGTCTGTGCTAGTTCTCAAAGTGCCTGTGGCATTTAATCTGCCTGGTCACTAGGCAGGGGGGAACAGGGGGGCGATGGGTAGTAACTCTAGTAACTCTATAATTCCCATCACTTCCCATCTCACTCGTCAGCATAACAGGTGTTTCTATGGTAGTGTTTATAGTGTTTATAGTGTTCCCTCATTGGTAGTGTATGGTAGTGTTTATAGTGTTCCCTCATTAGCATAACAGGTGTTTCTATGGTAGTGTTTATAGTGTTTCCTCATTAGCATAACAGGTGTTTCTATGGTAGTGTTTATAATGTTCCCGCATTAGCATAACAGGTGTTTCTATGGTAGTGTTTATAATGTTCCCTCATTAGCATAACATGTGTTTCTATGGTAGTGTTTATAGTGTTCCCTCATTAGCATAACAGGTGTTTCTCTGGTAGTGTTTATAGTGTTCCCTCATTAGCATAACAGGTGTTTCTATGGTAGTGTTTATAGTGTTCCCTCATTAGCATAACATGTGTTTCTATGGTAGTGTTTATAGTGTTCCCTCATTAGCATAACAGGTGTTTCTCTGGTAGTGTTTATAGTGTTCCCTCATTAGCATAACAGGTGTTTCTATGGTAGTGTTTATAGTGTTCCCTCATTAGCATAACATGTGTTTCTATGGTAGTGTTTATAATGTTCCCTCTTTAGCATAACAGGTGTTTCTATAGTAGTGTTTATAGTGTTCCCTCATTAGTATAACAGGTGTTTCTATGGTAGTGTTTATAACGATATCTCATCAGAATAACCAGTGTTTATATAGTAGTGTTTATAATGATACCACATCAGCATAGTTAGCAAACCAGGCCAAAGACCCCTCAGAGACACCAATACTCCTTAAGAATGAAATGGTCTACTGTATCAAAAGTTTTGAACAAGTCAATAAAAATATTAGCACAACATAGCTTAGAAGGTGGCATCATTGAGGACCTTTAAGGTTGCAGTGATACATCCATACCCTGAGCGGAAACCACAGTGCATACACGAAAGAAGACTATAGACATCAAGAAAGCCAGTCAGTTGATTAGTTGATTACTTTCAACACTTTTGATAAACAGGGCAAAATAGAAATTGGCCTATAACAGTTAGGATCAGCTTGATCTCCCCCCTTCAAATAAAGGATGCACCGTGGCTGCCTTCCAAGCAACTGGAACCTCTCCAGAAAGGAGTGATAGGCTTGGCGATGATAGGGGGGCAGCAACCTTAAAGAAGAAAGTGTCTAAACCATCTGACCCAGATGTTGTTTTTTGTGTTTTTTTTCAACAACAATAATACAATCACGGCAGAGGACAGGGAGAGCTCTGCAGTGTTGATTTATGACATCTGAATGTGCATCAGATGGCAACAAGATCATATTGTACAGCAATTTCATAAGGAAACATGAATACAAAGCCGGCGAGAGGTGGTTAGAATAAGATGGGAGGCAAAGAGTCCGTGTAACCAATAGAGAGTCATAGTCTGTCCAGTCGTAAGGCAAATGATATAAAGCTCAAGAAAAATATATAACTACTTGTGGCTAGCCATTGTAAGTTCAGAGTCACTCGCCCCAACAGTGCGTGTGTGCTGGAGGCGAGCGAAAGCTCGGGAGAGAGGGGGGAGTGTGGCGGGGGTACCTGTACCAGACAGGGGGAGACAAGCAAGGGCAGACGGTGAACAGATCACCAGGTGGAATCCAAGCAGCAGTGCAGCAGGCGACAGGAGTAGGTGTCACACCCACTTGGGAGAAGCTTCTTTTTTTTTCAGAAGGCAGATTCCTTGTAGAAAATCCCAGCTAGCTAGCTAACGTAGCTAGCAAATCTCTGTCCAAAGTTTCTTTCCATGTGCAAAAAGGAGGTTGTTAGCTAGCTATATCTCTTCAGATTCGGCAAACGGTCCTTTACGACGTCCAAACAAAGTTGTCCTGTGTTGTCGAGCTGAAAATCACCTGGTTCAGTTGTCTTCTGGGGACTATGAGTAGTGCCAAACTAAAAGTCACCTGTTTCAGTTGTCTTCTGGGGACCCTGAGTAGTGTCAAACTAAAAGTCACCTGTTTCAGTTGTCTTCTGGGGACCCTGAGTAGTGTCAAACTAAAAGTCACCTGGTTCAGCTGTCTTCTGGGGACCATGAGTTGTTTCTAGCTGAAGGTCATCTGGTTCAGTTGTCTTCTGGGGACTATGAGTAGTGTCAAACTAAAAGTCACCTGTTTCAGTTGTCTTCTTGGGACCATGAGTAGTGTCAAACTAAAAGTCACCTGGTTCAGCTGTCTTCTGGGGACCATGAGTTGTTTCTAGCTGAAGGTCATCTGGTTCAGTTGTCTTCTGGGGACTATGAGTAGTGTCAAACTAAAAGTAACCTGGTTCAGTTGTCTTCTGGGGACCATGAGTAGTGTCAAACTAAAAGTCACCTGGTTCAGTTGTCTTCTGGGGACCATGAGTTGTTTCTAGCTGAAGGTCATCTGGTTCAGTTGTCTTCTGGGTACAATGAGTAGTGTCAAACTAAAAGTCACCTGGTTCAGTTGTCTTCTGGGGACCATGAGTAGTGTCAAACTAAAAGTCACCTGGTTCAGTTGTCTTCTGGGGACCATGAGTAGTGTCAAACTAAAAGTCACCTGGTTCAGTTGTCTTCTGGGGACTATGAGTAGTGTCAAGCTAAGGTCACCTGTTTCAGTTGTCTTCTGGGGACCATAAGTAGTGTCAAACTAAAAGTCACCTGTTTCAGTTGTCTTCTGGGGACCATGAGTAGTGTCAAGCTAAAAGTCACCTGTTTCAGGTGTCTTCTAGGGACTGTGAGTAGTGTCCAGCTAAAAGTCACCTTGTTCAGTTGTCTTCTAGGGACCATGAGTAGTGTCCAGCTAAAAGTCACCTGTTTCAGTTGTCTTCTAGGGACTGTGAGTAGTGTCAAGCTAAAAGTCACCTTGTTCAGTTGTCTTCTGGGGACTGTGAGTAGTGTCAAGCTAAAAGTAATCCAAGGACACTGGTTATGTCTCTGTCTCTGTGGTGTCATACACTAGGGCCCTGGGGTTTTACAGCATCATGTGGCGTGCCTGGTATGCAAACCTTTCTTTAAATATTTTTCAATCAAACTGTCCAGTTTTCTTTTTGTGTCAGATGGTCCAGCAACATCGTTCTCAGACAATCGCTTTCATTTTTGGTGTAATTCTAATTGCTGGATAAGGTTTAAAATACAGGGTCAAATCTTACGTCACACGATGACTAAAAAAACACAAGGGCCCTTCATACCCTCTGCTGGCACTCACCTCCCTCTTTATGTCCAGCTTCGTGGTGGGCATGGCTGAGAGCCAGGCCAAGGAACAGACACAGTGTCTGGGAGAGCAGCTTCATGATGTCCTTCGGGTCCAAGACAAAGTTCTGGATAAAGGTGCCTGGTCTGTGGCTGGACGGGTGTTTTATACCCGAGGCCAGGGCTGTGGGCTGTCTGTCTGTCACGATGGACACCAGGACTGGATGAGTGAGGTGGGTAGTGCAAAAGGAGGTGGGGTGTTGTGTGTTGTGTGTGTGTGTTGTGTGTGTGTTGTGTGGGTGTTTTGTGTGTGTTGTGTGTGTGTTGTGTGGGTGTTTTGTGTGTGTTGTGTGTGTGTGTGTTGGGTGTGTGTTGTGTGTGTGTTGGGTGTTGTGTGTTGTGTGTGTGTTGTGTGTGTGTGTTGTGTGTTGTGTGTTGTGTGTGTGTGTGTGTGTGTGTGTGTGTGTGTGTGTGTGTGTGTGTTGTGTGTGTGTTGTGTGTGTGTGTGTTGTGTGTGTGTTGTGTGTGTGTGTGTGTACGTGCAGTCCAGAGCACAGCCGTGGGTAGACCTGGCATCACAAAGACGCCCACACACACGTTTGCAAACAGGGAGAGAATCTGTGTGTGTGTCTGCCATTGGTCAAGGTGAATCCATCCCTTCAACCAGATACTAGAATCAATAGAGGTAGATGTCCAGTCTTATGTAAGTCATTTCAGACCATGTATCCACAGACAAACATTTATTGTTTCATCGGGGATGACTCCAGAGCACGCTTGGGGTCAGGATTTACAACCAGGACCGTTCTCCCGTCAGCAAGGTAAATATGTAGAGACTAAAATAAATAAAACCCGCTGACCATTGTACTTCAGAACCCTTTATATCAATGTTGTCTAACGTTTATAGGTTAATATTTTACAGGCCTATACTGGGATCATGTGTATTTGAGGCTTGTGTAATTCTCATGGGAGATCATTCATTTTCTGTCTGCAAAGGTGCAGACATTTTAAACGTTATGAATTAGAATTTGCATGAAAGACATACGGTTTTGTAGTTTAAGGAAGATAATTTACAGTTGCTTACCACATCTGATCAAATGATGTAGATACATATAAATAACTGAAGTAAATAGCATGAAGGGATCAAACATGCATGATTGCATGGGGAAAACTCCAATATCAATGACTCACAAGACAAGACAGAACGAATCAACTCCCGCTTCTCTCCAAAGCCAAAAGTTTTATTTTGACGTTTTGGATCTGGTGTCTATGTTTGCAGCATGCCTACCATTGTCAAATAGAGCCACTGGGTTCTGGACAGAGCCGCTGGGTTCTGGACAGAGCCGCTGAGTTCCTGGACAGAGCCACTGAGTTCTGGACAGAACCACTGGGTTCTGGACAGAGTTCACTGAGTTCTGGACAGAACCACTGGGTTATGGACAGAGCCACTGAGTTCTGGACAGAGCCACTGGGTTCTGGACAGAGCCACTGAGTTCCTGGACAGAGCCACTGGGTTCTGGACAGAGCCACTGAGTTCCTGGACAGAGCCAAGTCCTGGCACTGGTTTGGCATTTGGAACATTGAGCAATTAAGCACTTAAATATCCAACTGGAGTTGATATGAATACTGCAAAATGGTACCATGGCATAGACGTCACAGACATAATTTTGCTCTGTTAGGCAATTATGTAGGTACTGTATCTTGTCACAATCACAAACCATCTAGATTATTCCAAATGACAGAGGTCAGGGGTCAGACTAAAGCATCAGCACTACTAAATCTGTCGTTCTGCCACCTGAGCAAGGCAGTTAACCCACTGTTCCCCTGAGCAAGGCAGTTAACCCCCTGTTCCCCTGAGCAAGGCAGTTAACCCCCTCTTCCCCTGAGCAAGGCAGTTAACCCACTGTTCCCTGAGCAAGGCAGTTAACCCCCTGTTCCCTGAGCAAGGCAGTTAACCCACTGTTCCCTGAGCAAGGCAGTTAACCCTGTTCCCTGAGCAAGGCAGTTAACCCCTGTTCCCTGAGCAAGACAGTTAACCCACTGTTCCCTGAGCAAGACAGTTAACCCACTGTTCCCTGAGCAAGGCAGTTAACCCCTGTTCCCTGAGCAAGGCAGTTAACCCACTGTTCCCTGACCAAGGCAGTTAACCCACTGTTCCCTGAGCAAGGCAGTTAACCCACTGTTCCCTGAGCAAGGCAGTTAACCCCTGTTCCCTGAGCAAGGCAGTTAACCCACTGTTCCCTGAGCAAGGCAGTTAACCCACTGTTCCCCTGAGCAAGGCAGTTAACCCCCTGTTCCCCTGAGCAAGGCAGTTAACCCACTGTTCCCCTGAGCAAGGCAGTTAACCCACTGTTCCCCTGAGCAAGGCAGTTAACCCACTGTTCCCCTGAGCAAGGCAGTTAACCCACTGTTCCCCGGACGCCGAAGACGTGGATATCGATTAAGGCAGCCCCCCCACACCTCTCTGATTCAGAGGGGTTTGGGTTAAATGCAGGAAGACACATTTCAGTTGAATGCATTCGGTTGTACAACTGACCAGGTATTCCCCTTTCCTCTTTCATCCCTTTCCCCTATAAGAGGTGCCATTATTAATATTGCAGGTATTTTGGTATTGGATAGCACTCATTCCCACGCATACACACCTCTGTAATTTGGTGGGTTGGTCAATTTCACCACCGGAACCTTGGCATCTTCAGGATACATGGTGACGTCACATTAAACATGTGATGTTATATTTTACACAGTACGTCTGTTGGACAGCATGAGTTTTGTCCACTACACTGTATTGTACAGAATATAAATGTGTCATTGGGCTACGACATAGTGGCGTCTCTGCTACTGATCTCTCTCTGCGTGTTTAACATACTGGAATGAAGAATGTAATTTGAGAGTTGATCATTCTTTCCCGGGGAAACTATTTCCAAGCATTTTTAGAGAACACTGTATCAGTAATAGAATTACTTTGAAGGGAACGACAGAATGTTGACCCCGAATAACGCCATGTGAGTCTAGTCAAACATAGTACACCTTTTTATCTTTACATTGACATGTGTACATGCCCCTATGCATTGGCACTATGCTCTGGTGTGTTGATAATTATGGAGATTTTAGGGGTTTTTTTCAACCGTACAATTCACACATCCGTATAACGAAGACTTGGTGGAAGTAATGGCGCTGTGTTGAGTTTCAAATAACATAAACGTTCCTCAAATGTCTAAATCTCAATGCCCATGGGAAAAGTACATATCACACCAAAGCTGTGGGGCTTTCTATTCGGAGTCAGCGTTTTCCATGTTGTGACGCGTCTCTTCAATTGGAGAGGTGAGCTTTTCGTTACCAGGAGAGCAAGGCCGCACAGATACAGTAGGAGGAGCAGGTGTCTGTCAATCCTGCCAAAAGCTTCCAAAATACCCAGACATCAGTGGTGTTGTCATTGTTCATGGAAAAGTGGCTATACTCTAATTTTGCCCAATATGTCCCAATCGGCCTGCTTGGGGAATGAAAGGTGCCATGTCGGCGTGCCTGGGGAATGAAAAGTGCTGGGCGTGCCTGGGGAATGAAAGGTGCCCTGAGGAATGAAAGGTGCCCTGAGGAATGAAAGGTGCCCTGAGGAATGAAAGGTGTAATTTCTTTATGATAAACAGGTGTAGGCTAAAATAATGGCAGATTTCTGGGTTACGATAAAATGCCTATGCTACATACGTATCCCTCCACTACACTACTATGATACGTATCCCTCCACTACACTACTATGATACGTATCCCTCCACTACAATACTATGATACATATCCCTCCACCACACTACTATGATACGTACCCCTCCACTACACTACTATGATACGTATCCCTCCACTACACTACTATGATACGTATCCCTCCACCACACTACTATGATACGTATCCCTCCACTACACTACTATGATCGTATCCCTCCACTACACTACTGTGATGCACTCTCCACTACACTACTATGATACGTATCCCTCCACTACAATACTGTGATAATGCACTCCACTACACTACTATGATACGTATCCCTCCACTACACTACTATGATACGTATCCCTCCACCACACTACTATGATACGTATCCCTCCACTACACTACTATGATACGTATCCCTCCACTACACTACTGTGATCATTGCCCTCCACTACACTACTATGATACGTATCCCTCCACTACACTACTATGATACGTATCCCTCCACTAAACTACTATGATACGTATCCCTCCGCTACACTACTACTATGATACGTATCCTCCACCACACTACTATGATAATCGTATCCCTCCACTACACTACTATGATACGTATCCCTCCACTACACTACTATGATACGTATCCCTCCACTACACTACTATGATACGTATCCCTCCGCTACACTACTATGATACGTATCCCTCCACCACACTACTATGATCGTATCCCTCCGCTACACTACTGTGATCGTATCCCTCCACTACACTACTATGATCGTATCCCTCCACTACACTACTATGATACGTATCCCTCCACTACACTACTATGATAATGATCCTCCACTACACTACTATGATCGTATCCCTCCGCTACACTACTATGATACGTATCCCTCCACTACACTACTATGATACGTATCCCTCCACCACACTACTATGATAATGCACTCTCCACTACACTACTATGATACGTATCCCTCCGCTACACTACTATGATACGTATCCCTCCACCACACTACTATGATCACGTATCCTCCACTACACTACTATGATACGTATCCCTCCGCTACACTACTATGATACGTATCCCTCCACTACACTACTATGATACGTATCCCTCCACTACACTACTATGATACGTATCCCTCCACTACACTACTATGATACGATCCCTCCGCTACACTACTATGACACGTATCCCTCCACTACACTACTATGATACGTATCCCTCCACTACACTTACTATGATACGTATCCCTCCACTACACTACTATGATACGTATCCCTCCACTACACTACTATGATACGTATCCCTCCACTACACTACTATGATACGTATCCCTCCGCTACACTACTATGATACGTATCCCTCCACTACACTACTATGATACGTATCACTACACTACACTACTATGATACGTATCCCTCCACTACACTACTATGATACGTATCCCTCCACCACACTACTATGATACGTATCCCTCCACCACACTACTATGATACGTATCCCTCCGCTACACTACTATGATACGTATCCCTCCACTACACTACTATGATCGTATCCCTCCACTACACTACTATGATACGTATCCCTCCACTACACTACTGTGATACGTATCCCTCCACTACACTACTATGATCGTATCCCTCCACTACACTACTATGATACGTATCCCTCCACTACACTACTATGATACATTATCCCTCCACTACACTACTATGATACGTATCCCTCCACTACACTACTATGATCGTATCCCTCCACTACACTACTATGATCGTATCACTACACTACACTACTATGATACGTATCCCTCCACTACACTACTATGATACGTATCCCTCCACCACACTACTATGATACGTATCCCTCCACCACACTACTATGATACGTATCCCTCCACTACACTACTGTGATACGTATCCCTCCGCTACACTACTATGATACGTATCCCTCCGCTACACTACTATGATACGTATCCCTCCGCTACACTACTATGATACGATCCTCCACTACACTACTATGATCACGTATCCCTCCACTACACTACTATGATACGTATCCCTCCACTACACTACTATGATACGTATCCCTCCACTACACTACTATGATACGTATCCCTCCACTACACTACTATGATACGTATCCCTCCACTACACTACTATGATACGTATCCCTCCACTACACTACTATGATACGTATCACTACACTACACTACTATGATACGTATCCCTCCACTACACTACTATGATACGTATCCCTCCACTACACTACTATGATAATGATCCCTCCACTACACTACTATGATACGTATCCCTCCGCTACACTACTATGATACGTATCCCTCCACTACACTACTATGATACGTATCCCTCCACTACACTACTATGATACGTATCCCTCCACTACACTACTATGATACGTATCCCTCCACTACACTACTATGATACGTATCCCTCCGCTACACTACTATGATACGTATCCCTCCACTACACTACTATGATACGTATCCCTCCGCTACACTACTATGATACGTATCCCTCCACTACACTACTATGATACGTATCCCTCCACTACACTACTATGATACGTATCCCTCCACTACACTACTATGATACGTATCCCTCCACTACACTACTATGATACGTATCCTCCGCTACACTACTATGATACGTATCCCTCCACTACACTACTATGATACGTATCCCTCCGCTACACTACTATGATACGTATCCCTCCACTACACTACTATGATACGTATCACTACACTACTATGATACGTATCACTACACTACTATGATACGTATCCCTCCACTACACTACTATGATACGTATCCCTCCACTACACTACTATGATACGTATCCCTCCACTACACTACTATGATACGTATCCCTCCACCTCACTACTATGATCGTATCCCTCCACTACACTACTGTGATCGATCCCTCCACTGCAATACTATGATACGTATCCTCCACTACACTACTATGATCGTATCACTACACTACTATGATACGATCCCTCCACTAAACTACTATGATACGTATCCCTCCACTACAATACTATGATACGTATCCCTCCACCACACTACTATGATACGTATCCCTCCACTACACTACTGTGATACGTATCCCTCCACTACAATACTATGATACGTATCCCTCCACTACACTACTATGATACGTATCACTACACTACTATGATACGGATCCCTCCACTAAACTACTATGCTACGTATCCCTCCACTACAATACTGTGATACGTATCCCTCCACTACACTACTATGATACGTATTCCTCCACTACACTACTATGATACGTATCCCTCCACTACACTACTGTGCTACGTATCCCTCCACTACAATACTGTGATACGTATCCCTCCACTACACTACTATGATACGTATTCCTCCACTAAACTACTATGCTACGTATCCCTCCACTACACTACTGTGATACGTATCCCTCCACTACACTACTATGATCGTATCCCTCCACTACACTACTATGATACGTATCCCTCCACTACACTACTATGATACGTATCCCTCCACTACACTACTGTGATACGTATCCCTCCACTACACTACTATGATACGTATCCCTCCACTACACTACTATGATACGTATCCCTCCACTACACTACTATGAAACGTATCCCTCCGCTACACTACTATGATACGTATCCCTCCACTACACTACTGTGATACGTATCCCTCCACCTCACTACTATGATACGTATCCCTCCACTACACTACTATGATACGTATCCCTCCACCACACTACTATGATACGTATCCCTCCACTACACTACTGTGATACGTATCCCTCCACCTCACTACTATGATACGTATCCCTCCACCACACTACTATGATACGTATCCCTCCACTACACTACTATGATACGTATCCCTCCACTACACTACTATGATACGTATCCCTCCACTACACTACTATGATACGTATCCCTCCACTACACTACTATGATACGTATCCCTCCACTACACTACTATGATACGTATCACTACACTACTATGATACGTATCCCTCCACTAAACTACTATGATACGTATCCCTCCACTACAATACTGTGATACGTATCCCTCCACTACACTACTATGATACGTATCCCTCCACTACACTACTATGATAATGATCACTACACTACCTATGATACGTATCACTACACTACTATGATCACGTATCACTGCACACTACTATGATAATGATCCCTCCGCTACACTACTATGATAATGCATCCCTCCACTACACTACTATGATCGTATCCCTCCACTACACTACTATGATCGTATCCCTCCACTACACTACTATGATACGTATCCCTCCACTACACTACTATGATACGTATCCCTCCACTACACTACTATGATCGTATCCCTCCACTACACTACTATGATCGTATCCCTCCACTACACTACTATGATACGTATCCCTCCACTACACTACTATGATACGTATCCCTCCACTACACTACTATGATACGTATCCCTCCACTACACTACTATGATACGTATCACTACACTACTATGATACGTATCCCTCCACTACACTACTATGATACGTATCCCTCCACTAAACTACTATGATACGTATCCCTCCACTACAATACTGTGATACGTATCCCTCCACTACACTACTATGATACGTATCCCTCCACTACACTACTATGATACGTATCCCTCCACTACACTACTATGATACGTATCCCTCCACTACACTACTATGATACGTATCCCTCCACTACACTACTATGATACGATCACTACACTACACTACTATGATCGTATCACTACACTACTATGATACGATCCCTCCACTACACTACTATGATCATCACTACACTACTATGATACGTATCCCTCCACTACACTACTATGATACGTATCCCTCCACTACAATACTGTGATACGTATCCCTCCACTACACTACTATGATACGTATCCCTCCACCACACTACTATGATACGTATCCCTCCGCTACACTACTATGATACGTATCCCTCCACTACACTACTATGATCGTATCCCTCCACTACACTACTATGATCACGTATCCCTCCACTACACTACTGTGATCGTATCCCTCCACTACAATACTATGATCGTATCCCTCCACTACACTACTATGATACGTATCACTACACTACTATGATAATGATCCCTCCACTAAACTACTATGATCGTATCCCTCCACTAAACTACTATGATACGTATCCCTCCACTACAATACTGTGATACGTATCCCTCCACTACACTACTATGATACGTATTCCTCCACTACACTACTATGATACGTATCCCTCCGCTACACTACTATGATACGTATCCCTCCACTACACTACTATGATACGCATCCCTCCACTACACTACTATGATACGTATCCCTCCACCACACTACTATGATACGTATCCCTCCACTACACTACTGTGATACGTATCCCTCCACCTCACTACTATGATACGTATCCCTCCACCACACTACTATGATACGTATCCCTCCACTACACTACTATGATACGTATCCCTCCACTACACTACTATGATACGTATCCCTCCATCTCACTACTATGATACGTATCCCTCCACTACACTACTATGATACGTATCCCTCCACTACACTACTATGATACGTATCCCTCCACCACACTACTATGATACGTATCCCTCCGCTACACTACTATGATACGTATCCCTCCACTACACTACTATGATACATATCCCTCCACTACACTACTATGATACGTATCCCTCCACCTCACTACTATGATACGTATCCCTCCACTACACTACTATGATACGTATCCCTCCGCTACACTACTATGATACGTATCCCTCCACTACACTACTATGATACGTATCCCTCCACTACAATACTGTGATCGTATCCCTCCACTAAACTACTATGATCATTATCCCTCCACTACACTACTATGATACGATCCCTCCACTACACTACTATGATACGTACTCTCCACTACACTACTATGATCGTATCCCTCCGCTACACTACTATGATACGTATCCCTCCACTACACTACTATGATACGTATCCCTCCACTACACTACTATGATACGTATCCCTCCACTACACTACTATGACACGTATCCCTCCACTACACTACTATGATACGTATCCCTCCACTACACTACTATGATACGTATCCCTCCACTACACTACTATGATCGTATCCCTCCACTACACTACTATGATACGTATCCCTCCACTACACTACTATGATACGTATCCCTCCACTACACTACTATGATAATGCACTTCCACTACACTACTATGATACGATCCACTACACTACTATGATACGTATCCCTCCACTACAATACTATGATCGTATCCCTCCGCTACACTACTATGATACGTATCCCTCCACTACACTACTATGATACGTATCCCTCCACTACACTACTATGATCGTATCCCTCCACTACACTACTATGATACGATCCCTCCACTACACTACTGTGATACGTATCCCTCCACTACACTACTATGATCGTATCCCTCCACTACAATACTATGATACGTATCCCTCCGCTACACTACTATGATACGTATCCCTCCACTACACTACTATGATCGTATCCCTCCACTACACTACTATGATACGTATCCCTCCACTACACTACTATGATACGTATCCCTCCGCTACACTACTATGATACGTATCCCTCCACTACACTACTATGATACGTATCCCTCCACTACACTACTATGATACGTATCCCTCCACTACACTACTATGATACGTATCCCTCCGCTACACTACTATGATACGTATCCCTCCACTACACTACTATGATACGTATCCCTCCACTACACTATTATGATCGATCCCTCCACTACACTACTATGATACGTATCCCTCCACCACTACTATGATCGATCCCTCCGCTACACTACTATGATACGTATCCCTCCACTACACTACTATGATACGTATCACTACACTACTATGATACGTATCCCTCCGCTACACTACTATGATACGATCCCTCCACTACACTACTATGATACGTATCACTACACTACTATGATCGTATCCTCCACCACACTACTATGATCGTATCCCTCCGCTACACTACTATGATAATGCACCCTCCACTACACTACTATGATCGTATCCCTCCACTACACTACTATGATACGTATCCCTCCGCTACACTACTATGATACGTATCCCTCCACTACACTACTATGATCGTATCCCTCCACTACACTACTATGATACGTATCCCTCCGCTACACTACTATGATACGTATCCCTCCACTACACTACTATGATACGTATCCCTCCGCTACACTACTATGATACGTATCCCTCCACTACACTACTATGATACGTATCACTACACTACACTACTATGATACGTATCCCTCCACTACACTACTATGATACGTATCACTACACTACTATGATCGTATCCCTCCGCTACACTACTATGATACGTATCCCTCCACTACACTACTATGATCGTATCCCTCCACTACACTACTATGATACGTATCCCTCCACTACACTACTATGATACGATCCCTCCGCTACACTACTATGATACGTATCCCTCCGCTACACTACTATGATACGTATCCCTCCACTACACTACTATGATACGTATCACTACACTACTATGATACGTATCCCTCCGCTACACTACTATGATACGTATCCCTCCACTACACTACTATGATACGTATCCCTCCGCTACACTACTATGATACGTATCACTACACTACTATGATACGTATCCCTCCGCTACACTACTATGATACGTATCCCTCCAGATTGCGAAACCCAAAAGTACAGGAACAAAGTGGAGGAGCAATTCAGCGGATCGGACATAAGGCAAATGTGTCGGGGACTCCTAACGATCACGGATTACAACTGACTGGGCCACTCCAGAAGGCGTATTTTCTTCTGTTGAAGCCATTCTGTTGTTGATTTACTTCTGTGTTTTGGGTCGTTGCATCATCCAACTTCTGTTGAGCTTCAATTGGCAGACACATAGCCTAAGATACTTCTGCAAAATGACTTGGGAATTGATTTTTCGGTCGATGATAGCAAGCTGTCCAGGCCCAGAAGCAGCAAAGCAGCCCCAAAACGTGATGCTCCCTCCACCATACTTTACAGTTGGGATGAGGTTTTGATGTTGATGTGCTGTGCCTTTTTTTCTCCACACATAGTGTTGTGTGTTCCTTCCTTCCAAACAACTCAACTGTAGTTTCATCTGTCCACAGAATATTTTGCCAGTAGCGCTGTGGAACATCCAGATGCTCTTTTGCAAACTTCAAACGTGCAGCAATGTTTTTTTGGACAGCAGTGGCTTCTTCCGTGGTGTCCTCCCATAAACACCATTCTTGTTTAGTATTTTACGTATCGTGGACTCGTCAACAGAGATGTTAGCATGTTCCAGAGATTTCTGTAAGTCTTTAGCTGACACTAGGATTCTTCTTAACCTCATTGAGCATTCTGCGCTGTGCTCTTGCAGTCGTCTTTGCAGGACGGCCACTCTTAGAGAGAGTAGCAACAGTGCTGAACTTTCTCCATTTATAGACAATTTGTCTTACCGTATTCAATATAGACAAGAAAAATACAATAATTTGTGTATTATTAATTTAAGAGAGTTCACATACTTTTTCTTGCCACTGTATGTGCCGGATGCTGTTTATCTATTACATCTCGGCCTTGAATACCATTGTGTCCTATAAGCTCATTACATCACGGCCCTGGTTCGCATCTCCTCCCTATGCAACTGGGTTCCTGGACTTCCTGTTGGGCCGCCCCCCAGACGGTGAAGGTAGGAAACATTACCTCCTTGACACTGATTCTTAACACAGGGGCCCCACAAGGGTGCGTCCTCAGCTCCCTCCTGTATTCCCTGTATACCCACGACTGTGTGGCCTCACACAGTTTCAACTCCGTCATCAAGTTCGCTGACGACACGACAGTAGTAGGCCTGATTACCAACAATCTGGTCATCTGACGGTGTGGTGCCAGGTAAACAACCTCTCCCTCAACGTCAGCAAAACAAATGAGCTGATTGTGGACTTCAGGAGGAACCAGGCTGGGCACGCCCCCCATCCTCATCAACGTGGCTGCCGTGGAGACAGTCAAAAACTTCAAGTTCCTCAGTGTACACGTCTCCGAGGAGCTGAAATGGTCAAACTACACGGACACCCGTGGTGAAGAAGGCACGACAGCAACTCTTCAACATCAGGATGTTGAAGAAATTTGTCTGACTGTCAGGCTGCGTCACAGCCTGGTACGACAACTCCACCTCCGCCGGACCGTAAGGCGCTACAGAGAGTTGTACACCCAGCCGAACGCACCATTGTGTGCACACTCCCTGCCCTCCAGGACACCTACAACACCAGGTGCCGCATGAAGGCCAAGAAGATACCTGCTTCTCCCCCTATGGACATTTCCTCCCCTACCCCCCAACACTGTCCCCACCCCAATTTGACATTATCATGATGAATAACCACCACTAATTATCTACCCTTGTTACAGTGTTTTAATATGTATATATTTACCATTGTTACAGTGTTTTAATATGTATATATTTACCATTGTTACAGTGGTTTAATATGTATATATTTACCATAGTTACAGTGTTAATATGTATATATTTACCATTGTTACAGTGGTTTAATATGTATATATTTACCATAGTTACAGTGTTAATATGTACATATTTACCATAGTTACAGGGGTTTAATATGTATATATTTACCATAGTTACAGTGTTAATATGTACATATTTACCATAGTTACAGTGTTAATATGTACATATTTACCATAGTTACAGTGTTAATATGTACATATTTACCATAGATACAGTGGTTTAATATGTATATATTTACCATAGTTACAGGGGTTTAATATGTATATATTTACCATAGTTACAGTGTTAATATGTACATATTTACCATTGTTACAGTGGTTTAATATGTAAATATTTACCATAGTTACAGTGTTAATATGTACATATTTACCATAGTTACAGTGGTTTAATATGTATATATTTACCATAGTTACAGTGTTAATATGTACATATTTTATTTATATTTACTTCTGTTTCTTATTACTTGTATTGGTTTTACTTCTCTCTGCATTTGTTGGAATTCGGACTTTAAGAGTTCTACTGCGCCCTGTAATTACATCGCCAACTCTGTACATGTGACTGTTAAAACTTGTAATCGAATCTAGACACAATAGGTGGATTCCGGACCATGGTCAGCGCATCGTCTGGACACGTGGCTCGGCACTGGGTTGGAATATTCGCAAAACAATTTATTGCACAAAGAAGCAAGGAAGAATTTGAAATCCCTGAAGGTGTTCTCATTAAGCCCAATAGTGCACACTTTTTTCCACATGAAAACAGCCACAGAGTTAAACAATATTCAGGCTTACCTTTCTTGTGTGTTGCACGTTTTACAGTACAAGGCGTAGACGCCTAGGCTCAGTGTTGAAGAAGGAGATTATTTAATCATAGTCCAAAGAGCCACATGGGTTCCTTTTAAAGGAAAACAGGGTGAAATTGTTGAGACGTTTAGTCAACATGCAATATCTGATGGGTGTTTTGATACGGCCAGTAGTGGAGAAGAGTCTAGCAACGCTACGTGAAGTCATAGGAAGGGCGGTGACGGCCGTTAGTAGTCTGTTGATGTTAGGAACAAGGTCAGGGCTACAGCTGTCCAAAACTTCAATAAGGGATGGGAATTTCCACGAAGGTGCTTCCAATCCTTACATCCCTCTATAAAAAATTAGCCTTCCATAGTGGCCTCGAGGAAATGTGTAAAAAAAACACAAACAACAAATGATTTTAGTAGAAACTCTTATCCAGAGAAACTTAAGGTTAAGTGCCTTGCTCAAGGGCACATTGGCAGATGTCTTACCCCTAGTCAACTGGGTTGATTGAAAGCAGCAACCTTTTGAATGGGTGGGCCAGTGTTCAATCTGGCAGGGCCTCTGCACAGCTTGGCCCTGCCATGGCTTCAGCTTTGCCAACATCTCATTACACACAATCTACACTCAATCTCTCTCTGGTGTGAGAATGTACTGGTCGTGAGTTGCAGTATTTATGGGTTACTTCTAAATTGCATCGTGTCCGTCATGGCGTTTAAAAAAAAAAAAAAAGATTCATTAATTCACTGTGACCTGCTGCTGCTGACTATCAGGCAGTGAAGCCAACGACAGGCTGTTGCTGAGTGACTGAGTGACTGAGTGAGTGACTGAGTGAGTGACTGAGTGAGTGACTGAGTGACTGAGTGACTGACTGAGTGACTGACTGAGTGACTGAGTGACTGACTGAGTGACTGACTGAGTGAGTGACTGAGTGAGTGACTGAGTGACTGAGTGACTGAGTGACTGAGTGACTGAGTGACTGACTGAGCAGGAGGGCCGGAGGGGTCTGTGTGTGTTGAGAGAGAGCTGCAGCAGTTTATTACCGTCCTTTAGTCCCAGTGATATGTCTGGGACCGTTGAATCAGACTCTGGGACAGTTCTGGGATGACATATTCAAAATGAATACAACTAGGCCTACTGCAACAGATCATAACTTTTAGCTTAAAATGTTGCCTATCTATTATTTCCTCACATTATAAGCTCAACAACGTGCACAAGGTAGTAAAGCCAATGCGCAAAATGTTCCTAAATTAAATTAGCTGGAACACACTATAAAAAGCTAAAGTCACATGAAAGAGGTTTCATGTGATGAACCAGGGGAGGATGTAGAGATGCAACAAGCAACACGGGTTACTAATATGACCTGGAGTGTTAATTGTGTCTGCCTTCGCTCGGATTGTGAATTGTGACTGCCTTCGCTCGGATTGGGAATTGTGACTGCCTTCGCTCGGATTGTGAATTGTGACTGCCTTCGCTCGGATTGTGAATTGTGACTGCCTTCGCTCGGATTGTGAAATGTGACTGCCTTCGCTCGGATTGTGAAATGTGACTGCCTTCGCTCGGATTGTGAATTGTGACTGCCTTCGCTCGGATTGTGAATTGTGACTGCCTTCCCTCGGATTGTGAATTGTGACTGCCTTCGCTCGGATTGTGAATTGTGGCTGCTTTCGCTCGGATTGTGAATTGTGTCTGCCTTCGCTCGGATTGTGAATTGTGACTTCCTTCGCTCGGATTGTGAATTGTGACTGCCTTCGCTCGGATTGTGAATTGTGACTGCCTTCGCTCAGATTGTGAGTTGTGACTGCCTTCGCTCGGATTGTGAATTGTGACTGCCTTCGCTCGGATTGTGAATTGTGACTGCCTTCGCTCGGATTGTGAATTGTGGCTGCTTTCGCTCGGATTGTGAATTGTGTCTGCCTTCGCTCGGATTGTGAATTGTGACTGCCTTCGCTCGGAGTGTGAATTGTGACTGCCTTCGCTCGGATTGTGAGTTGTGACTGCCTTCGCTCAGATTGTGAATTGTGACTGCCTTCGCTCAGATTGTGAATTGTGACTGCCTACGCTCTGATTGTGAATTGTGACTGCCTTCGCTCGGATTGTGAATTGTTACTGCCTTCGCTCGGATTGTGAATTGTGACTGCCTACGCTCGGATTGTGAATTGTGACTGCCTTCGCTCGGATTGTGAATTATGACTGCCTTCGCTCGGATTGTGAATTGTGAATGCCTACGCTCGGATTGTGAATTGTGACTGCCTTCGCTCAGATTGTGAATTGTGACTGCCTACCCTTGGATTGTGAATTGTGACTGCCTTCGCCTGGATTGTGAATTGTGACTGCCTTCGCTCGGATTGTGAAGGTGGGTGAAGTGTACGCTGCGCAACAGGAACTGGCCATTGTTTTCTCTGCTCTTGTGCCCATTTGATCTGAATGAACTGTGAATATCTACAGAATCAAGACTTTAGACCTTAATGTTAATTATCTTACATTTTAACTGTCAAACATGATGGCCGTTTAGCTTATATTTCTGGAAAAAAAAAATAAGGTAATTAAAGTTTGGCTACATTTTCTGGTGCGTCCTTCATGTCAGCATCGGTTTGGACATGAGAGGCTGGAGCCAATATGCATATAACTTTTAGACGTAGGCTAATTATTTATGTATATTTATGCAAAACATATTTAAATATTATTCCAATGTTGACCTTTTTATTTGAATGTCTGACAGCCTCATTTATCTATTTCAGGCTACTCTAGTTAGGCTTTTAAATCACTGTGAAAGACCAAGAGTCCTACAGTAGACCCATGTTGGCAACTATTTTACTTCGGACAGTTTATCTTCAGTTTGGGAGGATTTAAATTGCACTTCGGGATGATTCAGGTACTTCGGGATGATTCAGGTACTTCGGGATGATTCAGGTACTTCGGGATGATTCAGGCACTGTGATGATTTTGTTTTGGTCTGGAGCCCTATATGTAGTAAGCTACCATTGGCCAGAAAGTTGAAGTCAGATCAAATCAAATTGTATTTGTCACAATCCCTGAATAGACCTTACCTTGGAATGCTTAATTATAAACACTTAACCTGCATCGTTGCAGAGAGAGAGAGAGAGAGAGAGAGAGAGAGAGAGAGAGAGAGAGAGAGAGAGAGAGAGGAGGAACTGATTAACTCCATTACTGTCTATTAAAACTCTCTTGATGTACTGTGCTCATGGAGGATTCATGATGGACTCATGGAGGATTCATGATGGACTTATGGAGGATTCATGATGGATTCATGGAGGATTCATGATGGACTCATGGAGGATTCATGATGGATTCATGGAGGGTTCATGATGGACTCATGGAGGATTCATGATGGAGTCATGGAGGATTCATGATGGATTCATGATGGATTCATGGAGGATTCATGAAGGATTCATGGAGGATTGATGATGCATTCATGGAGGATTCATGATGGACTCATGGAGGATTCATGATGCATTCATGGAGGATTCATGATGGACTCATGGAGGATTCATGATGGATTCATGGAGGGTTCATTGTAAAACTCAGCAAAAAAAGAAACGTCCTCTCACTGTCAACTGCGTTTATTTTCAGCAAACTTAACGTGTAAATATTTGTATGAACATAACAAGATTCAACAACTGAGACATAAACTGAACAAGTTCAACAGACATGTGACTAACAGAAATTGAAAAATGTGTACCTGAAATCCAAGATGGCGTAGCAGTCAGCAGTCAGACTTATTTTTGTCCTCGTCTGGTCGTGTCCCATGTATATATCGTTTTATATCTTTTACTTCGCATATCTTTTTAAAAATATTTTTCTTAACATCAGCTTCAACATACTCTCCTGCAATCTGCCTCGCCCAATGTGGTATGGACCTGCTATTTCTTTACTTCTAGCTAGTAGCCAGCTTGCCACTGCTATATGTCATCAGCTACCATTAGCCCGGACAACTCTCGCCAGTCTGCACAGCGCGACTCAAACCAGAGCTAACCGGACATATTTTTCTCCATATTTTCGTATTCCTACCGCAAGCTCTGAACCTTTTCACCTGGATCATCACAGCTAGCTAGCTGCTATCCGAGTGTCTACTCCTGGCTAACGTCTCTGTCCTGAAGCAAGAACCAATTAGCCCGGAGATAGCCTTGCTAGGCCCATCTCCCGGCGAGCCGAAGAGGTCCATCAGCCACTCCTTGGGCTACAATACCTATTTTGCCAATCGGCCTGGACCCCCGCCGACCCATCACGACTGGACTACCGACGTAATTCGTCCGAGGGGGTTAAGCAACTGGCTCCTCCATCGCGACGTCCCCTGAATGCCCATCTGCTAGCCTGCTAGCCGCGGCCCGCTAGCTGTCTTGAGCATATCGGACTGTTAGCTTACGGGGCCCATCGGACAAATTCTTTGGCCACTATACCTATTCTGCCAATTGGCCTGGACCCTTTTACCACACGGAGCCCTGCTGATCCACGGCGACTGGTCTGCAGACGTAACAGTACGAAGGGGCTACAACAGACTTTCTTCCGTCGCGACGTCCCTCTAAGGCCCTTCTGCTAGCTTGCTTGCCCCGGCCCGTTAGCTGCCTGAATCGCTGTGTCTCCGGCCCGAGCCACTCACTGGACCCCTATGATCACTCGGCTACGCATGCCTCTCCCTAATGTCAATATGCCTTGTCCATTGCTGTCTTGGTTAGTAATTATTGCCTTATTTCACTGTAGAGCCTCTAGCCCTGCTCAATACGCCTTAGTTAACCCTTTAGTTCCACCTCCCACACATGCGTTGACCTCACGTGGTTTAATTTATGATTCTAGGGACATTATCTCTCTCATCGTCACTCAGTGCATTGGTTTACCTCCGCTGTATTCACATCCTACCATACCTTTGTCTGTACATTATGCCTTGAATCTTTTATACGTGCCCAGAAAGATGCACCCTTATCCTACTCCTCTGTTCCTCTGGTGTTATGGAGGTTAATCCAGGCCCTGCAGTGTCTAGCTCCATAATTGCCTGCGTCCGTAATGGGTCTGAGGTCAAACGACCACCGCTCATTGCTGTCAAACGCTCCCTAAAACACTTCAGTGAGCAGGCCATTCTAATCGACCTGGCCCGGGTATCCTGGAAGGACATTGACCTCATTCCGTCAGTAGAGGATGCCTGGTTATTCTTTAAAAGTGCTTTCCTCACCATCTTAAATAACTATGCCCTGATCAAAAATGTAGAACCAGGAACAGATTTAGCCCCTGGTTCACTCCAGACCTGACAACCCTTGACCAGCACAAAAACATCCTGTGGCGTACAATTTGATATTATTTTAATGGTACAAAACAATTGGCATTTCTTTCAAAAACAAGGACATTTCTAAGTGACCCCAAACTTTTGAACAGTAGTGTATATATATACAAAAGCATGTGAACACCCCTTCCAAATTAGGAAATGTGTCTAATTCAGCTACATCCATTGCTGGCAGGTGTATACATTCGATGCAATCTCCATAGACAAACAATGGCAGTAGAATGGCCTTACTGAAGAGCTCAGTGACTTTCAACGTGCCACCTTTCCAACAAGTCAGTTTGTCAAATTTCTGCCCTGTTAGAGCTGACCCGATCGAATGTAAGTGATGTTATTGTGAAGTGGATACGTCTAGGAGCAACAATGGCTCAGCCGCTAAGTGGTAGGCCACACAAAGTCACAGAACGGGACCGTTGAGTGCTGAAGAGTGTGGTGTGTAAAAATCATCTGTACCGGGTTGCAACACTCACTAGTGAGTTGCAAACTGCCTCTGGAAGCAACATCAGCACAATAACTGTTCGTCAGGAGCTTCATGAAATGGGTTTCCATGACCTTAGATCACCATGCGCAGACCTCCCGAGTCACGCAGCGGTCTAAGACAATGCAGTGCTAGAGGCATCACCACAGACCCCTATAGGCATCACCACAGACCCCTATAGGCATCACCACAGACCCAGGTTTGATCTCAGGCTGTGCAACAACTGGGAGGACCATGAGGCGGCGCACAATTGGCCCAGCGTCATCCGGGTTAGAGGAGGGTTTGGCCGGCCGAGATGTCCTTGTCCCATCACGCTTTAGCGACTCCTTGTGGCGGGCCGAGCGCATGCATGCTGACTTCGGATGTCAGTTGTACGGTGTTTCCTCTGACACATTTGTGCGGCTAGCTTCCGGGTTAAGCGAGCAGTGTGTCAAGAAGCAGTTCGGCTTGGCAGGGCCGTGTTTTCAGAGGACGCATGGCTCTCGACATTCGCCTCTCCCGAGTCTGTACGAGAGTTGCAGCGATGGGACAAGACTGTAATTACTACCAATTGGATATTACGAAATTGGCGAGAAAAAGGGGTAAAATTACCATGCTCAATGCCAAGTGTCGGCTGGAGTGGTGTAAAGCTCACCGCCATTGAAAATCTGGAGCAGTGAAACGCTTTCTCTGGAGTGATGAATCACACTTCACCAGTCTGACGGATGATACTGGGTTTGGCGGATGCCAGGAGACACTACCTGCCCCAATGCATAGTGCCAACTGTAAAGTTTGGTGGAGGAGGAATAATGGTCTGGGGCTGTTTTCCATGGTTCGGGCTAGGCCCCTTAGTTCCATTGTAGGGAAATCTTAATTGCAACAGCATACAATGACATTCTAGATGATTCTGTGCTTCCAACTTTGTGACGACAGTTTGAGGAAGACCCTTTCCTGTTTCGGCATGACAATGCCCCCGTGCATAAAGCGAGGTCCGTAAAGAAATGGTTGTAGAGATCAGTGTGGAAGAACTTGACTGGCCTACACAGACCCCTGACCTCAACCCCATCGAACACCTTTGTGATGAATTGGAATGCCGACTGCGAACCAGGCCAAATCGCCCAACATCAGTGCCCGACCTCACTAATGCTCTTGTGGCTGAAAGGAGTCCCCGCAGCAATGTTCCAACATCTAGTGGAAACCTTCCCAGAAGAGTGTAGGCTGTTATCGCAGTGAAGGGGGGGACCAACTCCAAATGAATGTCCATGATTTTAGAATGAGACGTTGGACGAGCAGTTGTCCACATACTTTTGGTCATGTAGTGTATGAGTCACTTTAATAACGTTACCTACATCTACATATTACCTCAACACCGGTACCCCCTGTATATAGTCTCCACATTGACTCTGTACCGGTGCCCCCTGTATATAGCCTCCACATTGACTGTACCGGTACCCCCTGTATATAGCCTCCACATTGACTCTGTAGCGGTACCCCCTGTATATAGCCTCCACATTGACTCTGTACTGCTGTATATAGCCTCCACATTGACTCTGTACTGGTACCCCCTGTATATAGCCTCCACATTGACTCTGTACCAGTACCCCCTGTATATAGCCTCCACATTGACTCTGTACTGGTACCCCCTGTATATAGCCTCCACATTGACTCTGTACCGGTACCCCCTGTATATAGCCTCCACATTGACTCTGTACCAGTACCCCCTGTATATAGCCTCCACATTGACTCTGTACTGGTACCCCTGTATATAGCCTCCACATTGACTCTGTACCGGTACCCCCTGTATATAGCCTCCACATTGACTCTGTACTGGTACCCCTGTATATAGCCTCCACATTGACTCTGTACCAGTACCCCCTGTATATAGCCTCCACATTGACTCTGTACTGGTACCCCCTGTATATAGCCTCCACATTGACTCTGTACTGGTACCCCCTGTATATAGCCTCCACATTGACTCTGTACTGGTACCCCCTGTATATAGTCTCCACATTGACTCTGTACTGGTACCCCCTGTATATAGTCTCCACATTGACTCTGTACCAGTACCCCCTGTATATAGTCTCCACATTGACTCTGTACCAGTACCCTGTATATAGTCTCCACATTGACTCTGTACTGGTACCCCCTGTATATAGTCTCCACATTGACTCTGTGCAGTACCCCCTGTATATAGTCTCCACATTGACTCTGTACCGGTACCCCCTGTATATAGCCTCCACATTGACTCTGTACAGTACCCCCTGTATATAGCCTCCACATTGACTCTGTACCAGTACCCCCTGTATATAGTCTCCACATTGACTCTGTACCGGTACCCCCCTGTATATAGCCTCCACATTGACTCTGTACCGGTACCCCCTGTATATAGCCCCGCTATTGTTATTTACTGCTGCTCTTTAATTATTTGTTATTATTATCTCACATGAAATCAAACTTTATTTGTCACATGCGACGAATACAACAAGTATATACTTTACGGTGAAATGCTTACTTACAAGCCCTTAACCAACTGTGCAGTTCAAGAAGAGTTAAGAAAATATATTTAGTAAAAAAATTATAAAAAAGGTAACACAATAACGAGGCTATATACAGGGGGTACGGTACAGAGTCAATGTGGAGGCTATATACAGGGGGTACCGGTACAGAGTCAATGTGGAGACTATATACAGGGGTACCGTACAGAGTCAATGTGGAGGCTATATACAGGGGGTACTCACAGAGTCAATGTGGAGGCTATATACAGGGGGTACTGTACAGAGTCAATGTGGAGACTATATACAGGGGTACCAGTACAGAGTCAATGTGAGACTATATACAGGGGGTACCGGCACAGAGTCAATGTGGAGACTATATACAGGGGGTACCGGTACAGAGTCAATGTGGAGGCTATATACAGGGGGTACCAGTACAGAGTCAATGTGGAGGCTATATACAGGGGTACTGCGGTACAGAGTCAATGTGGAGGCTATATACAGGGGGTACTGCAGAGTCAATGTGGAGGCTATATACAGGGGGTACATGCAGAGTCAATGTGGAGACTATATACAGGGGGTACCAGTACAGAGTCAATGTGGAGACTATATACAGGGGGTACCGGCACAGAGTCAATGTGGAGGCTATATACAGGGGGTACCGAACAGAGTCAATGTGGAGGCTATATACAGGGTGTACTGCACAGAGTCAATGTGGAGGCTATATACAGGGGGTACCGGTACAGAGTCAGTGTTTGGGGGTACAGGTTAGAGGCAATTTGTACGTGTAGGTAGGGGTGAAGTGACTATGCATAGATAATAAACAGCGAGTAGCAGAAGTGTACAAAACAAATAGTCCGGGTGGCCATTTGATTAATCTCATACTTTGTATTTTTTTTTTAAACTGCATTGTTTGGTTAAGGGCTTGTAAAGTAAGCGTTTCACCGTAAGGTCTACTATACCTGTTGTATTCGGACGCATGTGACAAATAAAATTGGATTCATATAGTTCTGATCCCAGAGGCGTATAAGACTTTGATGTCCTCTTTTTTTAGTACAGTGAAAGGGGACACAGATATGTAAAGTATGAAACACTAAAAGGCTAAGCGGAGCTGTATTATTATGTATTATTATTATTATTATTATATTGTACGTTTATTGGAAGAGTGACTGTGCTATTCATTGGGCCGACATGGACACAATAAAACTAGAAGTATTATCTGTGTAATACTACTCGTTCATTAACAGTAGAAGAGGTAGGGATATGAGGTAGGATCACTCTACCTGGTCGCAAAAATATAAATGCTGACATGACATACTCAATGAAAACACTGAACACACTTCGGGGAACATTTAGATCAGAAACTATCCTGTCAGTCCCGACCCAATCGATGCGTCATCAAATCCTCAGGACAAATCCTAACTCCAGATACACAATGCATGACTTGAGTTTAAATACAAAACTCCCAGTGACCTTAAACTTTTACTGCAGTGGGTTAAATCGGGGTCACACAGAGGGATTCTGGGTAGTCTTAAAACAAATCTACTTTGAAACAAAAGTATACACACACACACATCACACACATCGTTATGGGTTTAAAAAAAAAGAAGACACCTGTACCATGTCAGATATATAGTTAAAATGTATTCAATTTTGAGTTTGCGTCCCAATATTACACTTTATATACATCACAGAAGACTGAATTATGACAAAATCGTTTGACATAGAAACACCAGATTTTCCACATATTTAAAGAATATTTTTTTATTAATTATGAAATTATGAAAAATATGAATAACATTCCACCCATGAGGCCACTAGGTCATTTGACTGCTGGAAAGAGCTACTGCATGAATTAGGCAAAAGTCAGAGTTAAGAGCATGGATCTCAAATTAGAGGATTTGGGGCGTGCACAGTCAGTGACTGACTAACATTCGTCCCATGGTGTCCACAGCCAAACATCTCCAGCGATGTCTTGTGTGGCTCAGGCATGATCTTGCTGTAAGCCAGCAGCACAGGGGTCTCATACTGGAAGTAATCTGCTCCCACAAACACCCTGATGCCGTCGGGGCCACACACGGCAGCGTCCACCTTGGGGAACGGCAGTCTGGACTCCATGACCACTCCTCTAGGAGTGGTGGCCAGCTCAATGTCAAACATCTGGTTCCCTGCATTGGAGAGGAATGAAGATCTCATCATGAGACACGAGTCGTATTCATCAAGCACCAAATGGACTGAAACAGAGGGTTAGAAGAAACGCTTGTTTTTTTTTTTTTTTTTTTTTGGTTTTCTGTTTTTATTAAAACGTTTTGCTACGGAGAGCACTAATAAATACGACCCAGGTATGGGGAATCAGGCCACGTTGCAAGGAAGCGATCATTGTTGTGTTTATATGTTCATGCTTTTTTTTTTTTTTCTGTATACATTGCACCACCCTCTATGCATGCCTGTAAAACGTATGAACAAAACAAAAAAGAAAGTTAGCACTGCACCCTTGATGACGTGCAAAATGGAATGTTCTCCGCAGATGAAGGCGGCGTCCAGCGGGCCTTCGATCCCCAGCGCAACTTTCAGGGGTATGGGGAACCCCACCACCAGGCGGTAATGTTGCCCACCAGACTCATACAGAAACATCTGCTCTTCCTGTTGTCACAACACACATACAGTGAAGAAACATTACAAGTGTTGTGCTACATATTGGGTTGCGTAAGAGGTGAGTTTCTCACCTGACAACAGTAAAAAAGCACCTACTATTAGGTGGAAATAATATAACATTTATATAAATTCAAATAGTGTTATTAGAAGAAGAAGCACATCGAGGGACAAACACTGGAAATCAGCTCCAGCTAATGTGTGATGGGACCAAGGCCCTTCTCTCTCTCTCTCTCTCTCTCTCTCTCTCTCTCTCTCTCTCTCTCTCTCTCTCTCTCTCTCTCTCTCTCTCTCTCTCTCTCTCTCTCTCTCTCTCTCTCTCTCTCTCTCTCTCTCTCTCTCTCCCTCTCCCTCTCCCTCTCCCTCTCCCCCTCACCCTCACCCTCACCCTGATTAAGTGCAGGTGGCCAGCGTAAAAGAAGGCTGCTGTCACATCTCTCTGCAGGTTCTTGAAGGTGTGAGCGATGGGGAAGGCATGCCAGCCATCATTACTCGAACCATTCTTCTGCAAGTAATAATCACCTGGACAGATTTAAGATAGGAAGGAGTATTTATTTTATTTTGCCTTTATTTAACCAGATAGGTCAAAACATTGTCTTTTACAATAAAAAGGCTACAGTGCAGGTTAATACAACAACAATATGAGTACTCACACAGGTACACAACCACAGAGGTCAAACACAATATGAATACTCACAGGTATACACACACACACACACACACCGAGTGATAACAAAGCCATACACACCTCTGAAGGCGAAGTAATTCTCCAGGCCGTCTTCTGCCATGGCGTCCAGGGGGGACGTGGCTGCAACGCTCCCTCTCCGTGTGGTCACTCAAACGGCCTGTGTGACATCGTGATCAAATCAGATAACTCTTCACCAGGTAAACTCAGCGGCGCAAGACTTTTCTCTCTCCCCTCCCCTCCCTCCCCCTCCCCCTCCCCCTGGACTCACTGAAGTTGGGGCACTTCGTGAAGAAGTCGCGGGCGTCTTTGGGGTACTTCCCCGTCACAGTTCCGGACCAAGGGTGGAACTTGGTGAACTGGTGTCCATGGAAACAGTAGTAGTGATCCAACCAGCGAAGGGCTGAGGTGCAGTTGGGGAGGTGGATCCACTGGCTAGCCTTTACCTTCTTAGTGTGGGTGTCAAAGTGGAACACGTCATGCCCTGGGGGAGGAAGCAGGGTTGGAGTCAATTCAGGTGTCAATAATATATAATAGCATTTTATATATATATATATATATATACGCTTTTATCCAAAGCCGTTTACAGTCATGTTTGCATAAATGTTTTACTTATGAGTGGTCCAAGAAATCAAATTCACTATGCTGGGCATTGCAAACGCCTTACCAACTGAGCTACAGAGGACGAGGATTTAAATGTTTTAATTGAAAATGCCACCTTTGTGCATTGTTGATCTATAGAGATTGATTGTTGATTTATGGAGATATGGGACATTTATTAGCTTACCCTTGAAGAATACGACAGAGTCTCGGAGACAATCTCCCTTGGGACACTCCACAGCAGCGTCCAGGTGGTCAGGGATACCTGGGAACTCCTCAGAAATGTCCTTGGGGAAGCCCTCCACCAGGACATGGCTACTCTCGTGGTAGCTGAACACCTTGTTGTCCTACATTGGAGAAAGGAGAAGACTCTTTATAACCTATCAGAGGGCAAGGTTGAGCTACTACCATATAAATTAGTACCTTGTTGTCCTAGAGTGGAGAGAGGAGAGGAATCTTTCTAACCAATCAGAGGGCAAGGTTGACCTACTACCATATCGTTTAGTACCTTGGAGAGAGGAGAGTGGAGAGAGGAGTAGATGCAGGAGAGGATGGTGGAGCTACTACCATATCGTTTAGTACCTTGTTGTCCTAGAGTGGAGAGAGGAGGAGATGCAGGAGAGGACGGTGGAGCTACTATCATATCGTTTAGTACCTTGTCGTCCTAGAGTGGAGAGAGGAGGAGATGCAGGAGAGGATGGTGGAGCTACTACCATATCGTTTAGTACCTTGTTGTCCTAGAGTGGAGAGAGGAGTAGATGCAGGAGAGGATGGTGGGGCTACTATCATATCGTTTAGTACCTTGTTGTCCTAGAGTGGAGAGAGGAGTAGATGCAGGAGAGGATGGTGGAGCTACTACCATATCGTTTAGTACCTTGTCGTCCTAGAGTGGAGAGAGGAGTAGATGCAGGAGAGGATGGTGGAGCTACTACCATATTGTTTAGTACCTTGTTGTCCTAGAGTGGAGAGAGGAGGAGATGCAGGAGAGGATGGTGGAGCTATTATCATATCGTTTAGTACCTTGTTGTCCTAGAGTGGAGGAGATGCAGGAGAGGACAGTGAGGCTACTACCATATCGTTTAGTACCTTGTTGTCCTAGAGTGGAGAGAGGAGGAGATGCAGGAGAGGACGGTGGAGCTACTACCATATCGTTTAGTACCTTGTTGTCCTAGAGTGGAGAGAAGAGGAGATGCAGGAGAGGATGGTGGGGCTACTATCATATCGTTTAGTACCTTGTTGTCCTAGAGTGGAGAGAGGAGTAGATGCAGGAGAGGATGGTGGAGCTACTACCATATCGTTTAGTACCTTGTTGTCCTAGAGTGGAGAGAGGAGTAGATGCAGGAGAGGATGGTGGAGCTACTACCATATCGTTTAGTACCTTGTTGTCCTAGAGTGGAGAGAGGAGTAGATGCAGGAGAGGATGGTGGAGCTATTATCATATCGTTTAGTACCTTGTTGTCCTAGAGTGGAGAGAGGAGGAGATGCAGGAGAGGATGGTGGAGCTATTATCATATCGTTTAGTACCTTGTTGTCCTAGAGTGGAGGAGATGCAGGAGAGGACAGTGGAGCTACTACCATATCGTTTAGTACCTTGTTGTCCTAGAGTGGAGAGAGGAGGAGATGCAGGAGAGGACGGTGGAGCTACTACCATATCGTTTAGTACCTTGTTGTCCTAGAGTGGAGAGATGAGGAGATGCAGGAGAGGACGGTGGAGCTACTATCATATCGTTTAGTACCTTGTTGTCCTAGAGTGGAGAGAGGAGTAGATGCAGGAGAGGATGGTGGAGCTACTATCATATCGTTTAGTACCTTGTCGTCCTAGAGTGGAGAGAGGAGGAGATGCAGGAGAGGATGGTGGAGCTATTATCATATCGTTTAGTACCTTGTCGTCCTAGAGTGGAGAGAGGAGGAGATATAGGAGAGGACGGTGGAGCTACTACCATATCGTTTAGTACCTTGTCGTCCTAGAGTGGAGAGAGGAGGAGATGCAGGAGAGGACGGTGGAGCTACTACCATATCGTTTAGTACCTTGTCGTCCTAGAGTGGAGAGAGGAGTAGATGCAGGAGAGGACGGTGGAGCTACTACCATATCGTTTAGTACCTTGTTGTCCTAGAGTGAGAGAGGAGTAGATGCAGGAGAGGGACGGTGGAGCTACTACCATAAAATGTAGTACCTTGTTGTCCTAGAGTGGAGAGAGGAGAGGAATCTTTCTAACCTATCAGAGGGCAAGGTTGACCTACTACCATATCATTTAGTACCTTGTCGCCCTAGAGTGGAGAGAGGAGGAGATGCAGGAGAGGACGGTGGAGCTACTACCATATCGTTTAGTACCTTGTCGTCCTAGAGTGGAGAGAGGAGGAGATGCAGGAGAGACGGTGGAGCTACTACCATGTCGTTTAGTACCTTGTCGTCCTAGAGTGGAGAGAGGAGGAGATGCAGGAGAGGACGGTGGAGCTACTACCATATCGTTTAGTACCTTGTCGTCATAGAGTGGAGAGAGGAAGAGATGCAGGAGAGGACGGTGGAGCTACTATCATATCGTTTAGTACCTTGTCGTCCTAGAGTGGAGAGAGGAGGAGATGCAGGAGAGGACGGTGGAGCTACCACCATATCGTTTAGTACCTTGTCGTCCTAGAGTGGAGAGAGGAGGAGATGCAGGAGAGGACGGTGGAGCTACCACCATATCGTTTAGTACCTTGTCGTCCTAGAGTGGAGAGAGGAGTAGATGCAGGAGAGGACGGTAGAGCTACTACCATATCGTTTAGTAACTTGTTGTCCTAGAGTGGAGAGAGGAGGAGATGCAGGAGAGGACGGTGGAGCTACTACCATATTGTTTAGTACCTTGTCGTCCTAGAGTGGAGAGAGGAGGAGATGCAGGAGAGGACGGTGGAGCTACTACCATATCGTTTAGTACCTTGTCGTCCTAGAGTGGAGAGAGGAGGAGATGCAGGAGAGGATGGTGGGGCTACTATCATATCGTTTAGTACCTTGTTGTCCTAGAGTGGAGAGAGGAGTAGATGCAGGAGAGGATGGTGGAGCTACTACCATATCGTTTAGTACCTTGTCGTCCTAGAGTGGAGAGAGGAGTAGATGCAGGAGAGGATGGTGGAGCTACTACCATATCGTTTAGTACCTTGTTGTCCTAGAGTGGAGAGAGGAGTAGATGCAGGAGAGGATGGTGGAGCTACTATCATATCGTTTAGTACCTTGTTGTCCTAGAGTGGAGAGAGGAGGAGATGCAGGAGAGGATGGTGGAGCTATTATCATATCGTTTAGTACCTTGTTGTCCTAGAGTGGAGGAGATGCAGGAGAGGACAGTGAGGCTACTACCATATCGTTTAGTACCTTGTTGTCCTAGAGTGGAGAGAGGAGGAGATGCAGGAGAGGACGGTGGAGCTACTACCATATCGTTTAGTACCTTGTTGTCCTAGAGTGGAGAGAAGAGGAGATGCAGGAGAGGATGGTGGGGCTACTATCATATCGTTTAGTACCTTGTTGTCCTAGAGTGGAGAGAGGAGTAGATGCAGGAGAGGATGGTGGAGCTACTACCATATCGTTTAGTACCTTGTTGTCCTAGAGTGGAGAGAGGAGTAGATGCAGGAGAGGATGGTGGAGCTACTACCATATCGTTTAGTACCTTGTTGTCCTAGAGTGGAGAGAGGAGTAGATGCAGGAGAGGATGGTGGAGCTATTATCATATCGTTTAGTACCTTGTTGTCCTAGAGTGGAGAGAGGAGGAGATGCAGGAGAGGATGGTGGAGCTATTATCATATCGTTTAGTACCTTGTTGTCCTAGAGTGAGAGAGGAGGAGATGCAGGAGAGGACAGTGGAGCTACTACCATATCGTTTAGTACCTTGTTGTCCTAGAGTGGAGAGAGGAGGAGATGCAGGAGAGGACGGTGGAGCTACTACCATATCGTTTAGTACCTTGTTGTCCTAGAGTGGAGAGAGGAGTAGATGCAGGAGAGGACGGTGGAGCTACTACCATATCGTTTAGTACCTTGTTGTCCTAGAGTGGAGAGAGGAGTAGATGCAGGAGAGGACGGTGGAGCTACTACCATAAAATGTAGTACCTTGTTGTCCTAGAGTGGAGAGAGGAGAGGAATCTTTCTAACCTATCAGAGGGCAAGGTTGACCTACTACCATATCATTTAGTACCTTGTCGTCCTAGAGTGGAGAGAGGAGTAGATGCAGGAGAGGATGGTGGAGCTACTACCATATCGTTTAGTACCTTGTTGTCCTAGAGTGGAGAGAGGAGGAGATGCAGGAGAGGATGGTGGAGCTACTATCATATCGTTTAGTACCTTGTTGTCCTAGAGTGGAGAGAGGAGTAGATGCAGGAGAGGATGGTGGAGCTACTATCATATCGTTTAGTACCTTGTTGTCCTAGAGTGGAGAGAGGAGGAGATGCAGGAGAGGATGGTAGAGCTACTATCATATCGTTTAGTACCTTGTTGTCCTAGAGTGGAGGAGATGCAGGAGAGGACAGTGGAGCTACTACCATATCGTTTAGTACCTTGTCGTCCTAGAGTGGAGAGAGGAGGAGATCTTTCTAACCTATCAGAGGGCAAGGTGGAGCTACTACCATATCGTTTAGTACCTTGTCGTCCTAGAGTGGAGAGAGGAGGAGATGCAGGAGAGGACGGTGGAGCTACTACCATATCGTTTAGTACCTTGTCGTCCTAGAGTGGAGAGAGGAGGAGATGCAGGAGAGAATGGTGGAGCTACTATCATATCGTTTAGTACCTTGTTGTCCTAGAGTGGAGAGAGGAGGAGATGCAGGAGAGGATGGTGGAGCTACTACCATGTTGTTTAGTACCTTGTCGTCCTAGAGTGGAGAGAGGAGGAGATGCAGGAGAGGACGGTGAAGCTACTACCATATCGTTTAGTACCTTGTCGTCATAGAGTGGAGAGAGGAAGAGATGCAGGAGAGGACGGTGGAGCTACTATCATATCGTTTAGTACCTTGTCGTCCTAGAGTGGAGAGAGGAGGAGATGCAGGAGAGGACGGTGGAGCTACCACCATATCGTTTAGTACCTTGTCGTCCTAGAGTGGAGAGAGGAGGAGATGCAGGAGAGGACGGTGGAGCTACCACCATATCGTTTAGTACCTTGTCATCCTAGAGTGGAGAGAGGAGTAGATGCAGGAGAGGACGGTAGAGCTACTACCATATCGTTTAGTAACTTGTCGTCCTAGAGTGGAGAGAGGAGGAGATGCAGGAGAGGACGGTGGAGCTACTACCATATCGTTTAGTACCTTGTCGTCCTAGAGTGGAGAGAGGAGGAGATGCAGGAGAGGACGGTGGAGCTACTACCATATCGTTTAGTACCTTGTCGCCCCAGAGTGGAGAGAGGAGGAGATGCAGGAGAGGACGGTGGAGCTACTATCATATCGTTTAGTACCTTGTCGTCCTAGAGTGGAGAGAGGAGGAGATGCAGGAGAGGACGGTGGAGCTACTACCATATCGTTTAGTACCTTGTTGTCCTAGAGTGGAGATTTTTTTTTTTACAGATACAGATACTTTTGAAAAACTAGATGATTACTTCTTGGATTACTTTTAAATTCAGAAAGGATGTTTGACAGAAACATTACATGATTACATCTTTCTGTTTTTAATTTTAGAATTGAAAAAAAGACGTTGAAAAGACGTCATTCAACACATTTTTGCTCACTGGGATGGTAAAAACAGGAAGTGAAATGTTAATACCAGGAAGAAGTAGGTGTGCAGATGGTCTTCATCGTTAGGCTGGTGGAGACAAAAAGCGGCATCGATGTGACCCAGGTGATGATGCTCGTCCAGCTCCTTGTAGGAACCGTTGATCAGCTCAGAGGGACCGTGGAAACCGGCCCACATGTGGTCACCTGACAGAACCGAATCCACACAATCGGTCAACTCAGATTAATAAAGATCGTCCACTAGGCAACAACTGTCTATTACTGTTTTTTCTAGGGAGACCCTGGGATGCATATAAACATACCGATCATGAATAGTTGTCACGTTGGCATAAATGTTTCAGGAGACAGACGCAGAAATGCGTAATAGTTTTTTTTTTATGAAGCCCAAATGACGGCATGCCGTGTAAAGGCACGGGGACGAAGACCAATAGGGGACAGGTGAGCATAATGAAATTAATAATAAAATTCCTGAGGGATCCGTGACAATAGTAATAATACAAAAATACAAAAAAAAAAATCACAACAGCTGTTGTTTCAGTACAATTTCATAAATGCCGACAGCTCGTGTGTTCGTTTGACACGGTTGGATCTTTTTGTGTCTGTAAGATTAATTAAATGCGAGAAATGGCGGTGGAAACACAAATGTTGATATAACTTCATGTCAATAATGTTTGTACTATGTTTTGTGTTGCTACCATGTTGTGCTGCTGCCATGTTGTGTTGCTGCCATGTTGTTGTCATGCTGTGTTGCTACCATGCTGTGTTGTCACGTGTTGCTGTTTTGCTATGTTGTTGTCTTAGGTCTCTCTTTATGTAGTGTTGAGTTGTCTGTCTTGTCGTGATGTGTGTTTTGTCCTATATATGTATTTTATTTATTTTTATTTTTAATCCCAGCCCCCCGTCCTCGCAGTAGGCCTTTTTCCTTTTGGTAGATCGTCATTGTAAATAATAATTTGTCCTTAACTGACTTGCCTAATTAAATAATACGATGACATGATGTGTGGTCCTCAAACTGCTACGACTCGGGAAACCATGCAGTTAATTAGGCTACAGACAAAAAATTGAATGATGATGAACGTCACAGGGTTATGAAAGTGCACGGGGATCTTTATGCTCTTTTCCAATACATTTACCAGGGTCTTAATACTCATAATCATCTCATCATGTAGACTAACCTAACCGCACTGTATCTGCGAGCTGTTGGCTAGAGCGCACATGCCAAGACCAGGCACAATTGCTATGTAATTTAGCAGTTTTTGTGACAAATCTAAATCGGTAGAGTTGAAAATTAGATGGAAACACATTGGACTTTCACATTTTTATTCAGTACATAAAAACATAAGCGAAAAAAGTACATTTTGTGTGAACTACATCATCACGAACTGATAAAAAAAAACGCTACATATCCGTTTGGTAGAAACACACGACTGGTGGGAAAATACTCATATTTTCTTTTTGCAGACTTTTGAATATTCACATGAAAATCTGTCACCAATTGGATGGAAACCTAGATACTTATTTAAATTGTGGTGCATAATGCAATGTGTTAGTTAGTTACCCTTGAAGAAGTAGGTGATTCTCTTGGCGTCCGGGGTGATAGCATCAAACTCAATCTCTTCACAACGATCCATCTGGGCTCCATGGTGATCTGGTCCAGCTAGGGTTGCAAAGGGAGGGTACATTACTGGAAATGTTCAAAGTGTCACACCCTGATCTGTTTCACCTGTCTTTGTGATTGTCTCCACCCCCCCCATCCAGGTGTCACACATCTTCCACATTATCCCCTGTGTATTTATACCTGTGTTCTCTGTTTGTCTGTTGCCAGTTCGTCTTGTTTGTCAAGTCAACCAGCGTTTTTGTGTCTCAGCTCCTGCTTTTCCCCAGTCTCTCCTTTTTCTCGCCCTCCTGGTTTTGACCCTTGCCTGTTCTGACTCTGAGCCCTCCTGCCTGACCACTCTGCCTGCCGACCTGTACCATAGCCCCACCTCTGGATTGTTGACCTCTACCTACCCTGAGCCTGCCTGCCGTCCGGTACCGTTGTTCCACCTCTGGTTTACTGACCCCCTGCCTGCCTTGACCTGTCTATTGCCTGGCCCCTGTTGGATTATTAAACTATTGTGAATTTGACGTCTCTGCATCTGAGTCTTACCTTGATTCCTGATACAAAGGAGGGTATATCACTGGAAACTGTTGGTAACTTTCACAGTTTATTTGGAATTATATAAAATGACATACAGTGGCCTTTTTGGGGTACTTCAGATTAATAAGCATAATGTTTTTTCGCTCAGAAAATCGGGTGTCAAACAGTTTAGTTATATTTCAGTCTTCTGTGATGTATATAAAGTGTAATATTGCGACGCAACCTCAACATTTGATAAATGTCTATATCTGACATTTCTACAGGTGTCGTCCTTTGTTTTTAAAGCCCATAACCATATGTGTGAGGTGTGTACTTTTGTTTAAAAGTAGAATTGTTTAAGACTGGGGCGGCAGGGTAGCCTAGTGGTTAGAGCAAATCCCAGAGCTGACAAGGTACAAATCTGTTGTTCTGCCCCAGAACAGGCAGGTAACCCACTGTTCCTAGGCTGTCATTGTAAACAAGAATTTGTTCTGAACTGACTTGCCTAGGTAAATAAAGGTAAAAAAAAAAGACTGAATGACCCCATTCTAGCCCACTACAGTAAGAGGTTAATTGAAAACAATGCCATTGGTGTGGAGGCTTTTTTGTTTTAACATACATACAAATCTTCTCAATTGATAATCCCCTATCCCAGATTCCGATCACTAGCTGATGCTTATACACACACTACACAACCATTTCCAAAATCTCATTCCAAAATCATGGGCATTAATATGGACATGGTCCCCCCTTTGCTGCTATAACAGCCTCAACTCTTCTGGGAAAGATTCATCACTCCAGAGAATGCGTTTCCACTGCTCCAGAATCTAATGGTGGCAAGCTTTACACCAGTCCAGCCGACGCTTGGCATTGCGCAATGTGATCTTAGGCTTGTGTGCGTGCGGCTGTTCGGCCATGGAAAACCCATTTTATGAAGCTCCCGAAGAACAGTTATTGTGCTGACGTTGCTTCCAGAGGCAGTTGGGAACTGTGTTGCAACTGAGGACAGACGATTGTTACGCACTACGGGCGGGTCACGCTCTGTGACGTTGTGTGGCCAACTTTCAACTTTTTGAATAACAACACCTATGGTTGACCGAGGCAGCTCTAGCAGGGCAGACATTTTCAGCTTCCAGAAATTGTGTACATATTCTTGCGACATGGGGCCATGCATTATCATGCTGTTCGCAACGTTTGAGATCAGCAAACCGCTCGGCCACTCGACGCCATACACGTGGTCTGGGGTTGTGAGGCCGGTTGGACATACTGCCAAATTCTCTCAAATTGAGTTTTAATCAGCTTATGGTAGAGAAACTAACATTAAATTCTCTGGCAACAGCTTTGGTGTACATTCCTGCAGTCAGCATGGCAATTGCACTCTCCCTCAAAACTTAAGACATTAGTGGCCCTCTGTTGTGTGACAAAACTGCACATTTTCGAGTGGCGTTTTATTGTCCCCAGCACAAGATGCACCTGCGTAATGATCATGCTGTTTAAATCAGCTTCTTGATATGCCACACCTGTCAGGTAGATGGATTATCTTGGCAAAGGAGACATGCTCACTAACAGGGATGTAAAACAAAATTGGAGAGAAATAAGCTTTTTGTGCGTATTGAAAATGTAGGGGATCTTTTATATCTGGGCCGTCGTTGCTCCTAGACGTTTCCACTTCACAATAACAACATTTACAGTTGACCGGGTGCAGCTCTAGCAGGGCCGAAATTTGACGAACTGACTTGTTGGAAAGGTGGCATCTTATGACGGTGCCACGTTCAAAGTCACTGAGCTCTTCAGTAAGGTCATTCTACTGCCAATGTTTGTCTATGGAGATTGCATGGCTGTGTGCTCAATTTTCTACACCTGTCAGCAACGGGTGTGGATGAAATAGCCAAATCCACTCATTTGAAGGGGTGTCCACATACAGCACCTGTCAAATGTTTGGCCACCTACTCATTCAAGGGTTTTTCTTTATTTTTGTACCCCATTGTGATTGTAGAATGATAGTGAAGACATCACAACTATGAAATAACACATTGAAAAAAAAAAAGTGTTCAAAATATATTCTAGATTCTTCAAAGTAGCCACCCTTTGCCTTGATGACAGCTTTGCACACTCTTGGCATTCTCTCAACCAGCTTCACCTGGAATGCTTTAACAGTCTTGAAGGAGTTCCCACATATGCTGAGCACTTGTTGGCTGCTTTTCCTTTACTCTGCGGTCCAACTCATCCCAAACCATCTCAATTGGGTTGAGGTCGGGGGGGGATTGTGGAGGTCAGGTCATCTGATGCAGCACTCAATCACTATCCTTATTGGCCAAATGGCCATTCCTGTGGCGGTCCTCATGAGAGCCAGTTTCATCATAGCGCTTGATGGTTTTTGCGACTGCACTTGAAGACACTTTCAAAGTTCTTGAAATTTTACAGATTGACTGACCTTCATGTCTTTAAGTAATGATGGATTGTTGTTTCTCTTTGCATATTTGAGCTGTTCTTGCCATAATATGGACTTGGTCTTTTACCAAATAGGACTATCTTCTGTATACCACCCCTAACTTGCCACATGGGTAAGGATATTGAACATTAAATCAAAGGCTATTGGATGATAACTTTTTAACTAGGCCTTAGGAACATAACGTAGGTACAGCAAATCCCCTTATTGTATGGGGACACTTTTATACGTGCCTTTGAAGGACATGCAATTCAGTACTCTTCTCTAAAACAAAAGCAATTTAGGTCACAGAGTCCAAACTAACAATTTAGGTCAAAGAGTCCAAACTAACAAAGGAAATAGAAGGTCTAACAGAACAGATAGATAGTAATAAATACTGAGGCTCAGAATGAGTTAGAGGAAAAACTAATAGAATTGGATGAACTTCTTCAACAAAGATCAAGTGTTGTAAACTCAACAAAAAAAATAAACGTCCTCTCACTGTCAACTGCGTTTATTTTCAGGAAACTTAACGTGTAAATATTTGTATGAACATAAGATCCAACAACTGAGACATAAACTGAACAGGTTCCACAGACATGTGACTAACAGAAATTGAATAATGTGTCCCTGAACAAAGGGGGTCAAAATCAAAAGTAACAGCCAGTATCTGGTGTGGCCACCAGCTGCATTAAGTACTACAGTGCATCTCCTCCTCATGGACTGCACCAGATTTGCCAGTTCTTGCTGTGAGATGTTACCCCACTCTTCCACCAAGGCACCTGCAAGTTCCTGGACATTTCTGGGGGAAATGGCACTAGCCCTCACCCTCCGATCTAACAAGTCCCAGACGTGCTCCATGGGATAGAGATCCGGGCTCTTCGCTGGCCATGGCAGAACACTGACATTCTTGTCTTGCAGGGAATCACGCACAGGATGAGCATTATGGCTGGTGGCATGGTCATGCTAGAGGGTCATGTCAGGATGAGCCTGCAGGAAGGGTACCATATGAGGGAGGAGGATGTCTTCCCTGTAACGCACAGTGTTGAGATTGCCTGCAATGACAACAAGCTCAGTCCGATGATGCTGTGACACACCGCCCCAGACCATGACGGACCCTCCACCTCCAAATCGATCCCGCTCCAGAGTACAGGCCTCGGTGTAATGCTCATTTGACGTTAAACGTGAATCCAACCATCACCCCTGGTGAGACAAAACTGCGACTTATCAGTGAAGAGCACTTTTTGCTAGTCCTGTCTGGTCCAGCGACGGTGGGTTTGTGCCCATAGGCGACGTTGTTGCCGGTGATGTCTGGTGAGGACCTGCCTTACAACAGGCCTACAAGCCCTCAGTCCAGCCTGTCTCAGCCTATTGCGGACAGTCTGAGCACTGATGGAGGGATTGTGCGTTCCTGGTGTAATTTAGGCAGTTGTTGTTGCCATCCTGTACCTGTCTCGCGGGTGTGATGTTCGGATGTACCGATCCTGTGCAGGTGTTGTTACACGTGGTCTGCCACTGCGAGGACGATCAGCTGTCCATCCAGTCTCCCTGTAGCGCTGTCTAGGCGTCTCACAGTACAGACATTGCAATTTATTGCCCTGACCACATCTGCAGTCCTCATGCTTCCTTGCAGCATGCCTAAGGCACGTTCACGCAGATGAGCGGGGACCTTGAGCATCTTTCTTCTGGTGTTTTTCAGAGTCAGTAGAAAGGCCTCTTTAGTGTCCTAAGTTTCATAACTGACCTTATTTGCCTACCGTCTGTTAGCCGACTGTTCCAAAGGTGTATGTTCATTAATTGTTTATGGTTCATTGAACAAGCATGGGAAACAGTGTTTAAACCCTTTACAATGAAGATCTGTGAAGTTATTTGGATTTTTAAGAATTATCTTTGAAAGACAGGGTCCTGAAAAGGGGACGTTTCTTTTTTGCTGAGTTTATATAGTGCGCAAGCCCAGAGAAGACATATGACCAAAAAATATTCCCTCGTTATGTCAGGATCACAACTTATTTATCTTATGATCACGACATAACAAAAGTTCTTTTGTCGAGATCACAAAATAAACTCTATGGACGTATTGATGACCCCATGGTTGATCATCTCATACGTTTGTATTGATTGCTACACTAGATGGTACATTTCATACTAACATCATGCTTTAATTTGTGTTTCGCCCTTATTATCAGTTCATAACTCATATTTATGGACAATCTAAAAATGTACAGAGTGGGTGAACTCCATTGCTGACTGGCTGATCAGATACAATATCAGCCACAGAGCTTGATTAGATTCAAAAGCAGCCTCAGAGGCTTATAAATCAGGATTCTGCCTTGTAGGCTGTTTCATAAGTAAAGCTCATTGCAGAAAGATTAATCAGCCATTGCACTATGTACAGTTACTTCGGAAAATATTCAGACCCCTTGACTTTTTCCACATTTTGTTATGTTAAAGCCTTATTCTAAAATGGATTAAATAAAATACAAATCTTCAGCGATCTACACACAATACCCCATACTGACGAAGCGAAAAAAAGGTTTAGACATTTTGCAAATGTATTAAAAATAAAAAAAACAGAAGTACTTTATTTACATAAGTATTCAGACCCTTTGCTATGAGATTTGAAACTGAGCTCAGGTGCCTACAGTTTCCACTGATCATCCTTGAGATGTTTCTACAACTTGGAGTCCACCTGTGGTCAATACAATTGATTGAACATGATTTGGAAATGCACACACCTGTCTATATAAGGCCCTACAGTTGACAGTGCAAAAACCAAGACAAGAGGTCAAAAGGAATTGTCCGTAGAGCTCAGAGACAGCATTTTCTTGAGGCAAAGATCTCGGGACAATCGGAGGAGAAGGGACTTGGTCAGGGAGGTGATCAAGAACCCGATGGTCACTCTGACAGAGCTATAGAGTTCCTCCATGGAGATGGGAGAACCTTCCAGAAGGACTAAAATCTCTGCAGCACTACACCAATTAGGCCTTTGTGGTAGAGTAGCCAGACAAAAGACACTCCTCAGTAAAAGGCACATGACAGCCCGCTTGGAGTTTTCCAAAGGGCATCTAAAGACTCTCAGACCATGAGAAACAAGATTCTCTGGTCGGATGAAACCAAGATTGAACTCTATGGCCTGAATGCCAAGCATCATATCTGGAGGGAACCTATCACCATCCCTACAGTGAAGCATGGTGGTGGCAGCATCATGCTGTGGGGATGTTTTTCAGCGGCAGGGACAGGGAGACTAGTGTTCTGGGATTCCTCTGATGGCATTGAGGAGTACACCACATCAGTCATTGACTTCATCAATAAGTGCATCGATGACGTGACCGTACGTACATAACCCAACCAGAAGCCATGGATTACAGGCAACATCAGCACTGAGCTAAAGGCTAGAACTGCCGCTTTCAAGGAGCGGGACTCTATCCCGGAAGCTTATAAGAAATCCCGCTATGCCCTTCGACGAACCATCAAACATGCAAAGCGTCAATACAGGACTAAGATCGAATCGTACTGCAGCGGCTCTGACGCTCGTTGGATGTGGCAGGGCTTGCAAACCATTACGGACTACAAATGGGAAGCACAGCCGAGAGCTGCCCAGTGACACAAGCCTACCAGACGAGCTAAACTACTTCTATGGTCGCTTCAAGGCAAATAACACTGAAACATGAATGAGACCACCAGCTGTTCCGGAAGACTGTGTGATCACGCTCTCTGCAACCAATGTTAGTACGACCTTTAAAACAGGTCAACAGACAGGTTACCAGGATGTGTACTGCGAGCAGGCTCTGACCAACTGGCAAGTGTCTTCACTGACAATATTTAACCTCTCCCTGTCCGAGTCTGTAAACTGACCGATTTTTATATGGGGATTTTTGTATTATGCTAATTAGATTTCCGCAAGCGCTGGACATCAACCTTAGGGGGTTAAGATGGAGATATCAATCCATCAAATCCGCCCATGTCGGCCTTCTGCAGTGGAAGGTGGCCTGAGCTACAGCGTTGTCTGTCAGACTGCAGTGAAGTGTGACATCCCCCAAAAATCGGTGTTCTCACAAAAACATCTGTAGTGTCCGAAAAGTGTTTGGCCTAGAAATTATTCTGACCACTCTATGGAAAGGAGACTCTCATGAACAAGACACTCTACAAGACACTCTACAAGACTCTCTTACAAGACTCCCTACAAGACTCTCTACAAGCCCCACAAGTGTCACGGACTCATCTGAAAGTTTAGAGGTCGTTTTTATGTGGCAACAAAAAATAAGGGGTTAAATATGTGTGTAAAAAAACTAAAATATTTCCTATATCTCCTAGGAATATAGGGACAGACACTTCAAAAACCTTACTCCTTGTGATTTATTTTTTGACTGTCTTTTTTTTGCCATTTATGAATGTTTTCTTCAATGCGTTTCTATGGGCTATAGTAGTAAAGGCCAAATTCAATATTTTATCCAAAAGTATTTCATTTAAATGTTTATGTATCTTTTTTTCACCTCTGTCCCCCAAGTAGTTTGAGTGTCTATGTTGGGCTTTGGTATTAATATCCAGCTAACGTTAGTGGGAATTGAAATCACCCTCCTCCCTTGGCTTCCCCCCATGTTCTCCTGACAAACTGTCTGACTTGCTATCTTAGAATGATAACTCTGATCTATTAATAATGGGCGATCTTAGTCAGAATTGCATTGAAAGATATTTGTGCTGAGCTAAATTTCACCCAGCTGATAACCAAGCCTACACGACCAAAATCCACAAGACCCAGTGAAATCAATCCTGATTGATTGATCTTATTCTGAGGAATACACCAGCGAAATATGCTGCCAGTGGTGTTTTCTCTCTGGATATTAGTGACCATTGCTCAGTTGTCTGTGTTAAGAGATGTGAGAATAGATAAATCTGTGCCCAATGTCATCACTAACAGGAACTTAAAATGTTTTTGTGAAGAAGCTTTTTGGCATGATTTTTATTTTAGTGACCTTGAATATATCTCAGCTGTCCCAGAACAATGAAAAAAAAATATATATATATTATTATTATTTATTTATTTATTTTTTTTTTACCTTTATTTAACTAGGCAAGCCAGTTAAGAACAACTTCTTATTTACAATGACAGCCTAGGCATTCAGTTGGACAACTGACTAGGAATCCCCTTTCCTTTTCTCAAACTCACCTTTCACCATGACTTCAAGGTTCCTGAAAAGACAAGATGAAATGCAGACCTTGTTAACTCAGCTGTGTACAGTTGATCTACTGTCCTCTGTGTCCTCTGTGTTATTGACATCCCACCGTAGTGTGACCAGCCTACTGTCCTCTGTGTTATTGACATCCCACCGTAGTGTGACCAGCCTACTGTCCTCTGTGTTATTGACATCCCACCGTAGTGTGACCAGCCTACTGTCCTCTGTGTTATTGACATACCACTGTAGTGTGACCAGCCTACTGTCCTCTGTGTTATTGACATACCACTGTAGTGTGACCAGCCTACTGTCCTCTGTGTTATTGACATACCACTGTAGTAAGATCAGCCTACTGTCCTCTGTGTTATTGACATCCCATCTAGTAAGATCAGCCTACTGTCCTCTGTGTTATTGACATCCCACTGTAGTGTGACCAGCCTACTGTCCTCTGTGTTATTGACATCACACTGCAGTGTGACCAGCCTACTGTCCTCTGTGTTATTGACATCACACTGCAGTGTGACCAGCCTACTGTCCTCTGTTGTTGACATCCCACTGTACAAACAAATCTGAAACCACGTTTTCAACTATTTGTATCTGAAGGCACCTAAACATTATGGATGGCACTAACAACATTTCAATAATTCATAAATAATATCCACACTGAATATGAGGGTGAGAGCAGAGTGCTCAGCGTGCCTACTTACTGTGGGGCGGCGTGGCAGAAAGCCAGGGCCAGGCACAGACACAGTGTCTGGGAGAGCAGTCCCATGATGAGAGAGAGAGAGCTAGACAGAGAGAGAGAGCTAGAGAGAGTGTGAGAGAGAGAGAGAGAGAGAGAGAGAGAGAGAGAGAGAGAGAGAGAGAGAGAGAGAGAGAGAGAGAGAGAGTGAGCTAGACAGAGAGAGAGAGAGAGAGAGAGAGAGAGAGAGAGAGAGAGAGAGAGAGAGAGAGAGAGAGAGAGAGAGAGAGAGAGAGAGAGAGAGAGAGAGAGAGAGAGAGAGAGAGAGAGAGAGAGAGAGAGAGAGAGAGAGAGAGAGAGAGAGAGAGAGAGAGAGAGAGAGAGAGAGAGTTAACTAAAGAGAGCAGTCCTCTGGGTCCAGGAGAAAGTTCTGGAGATAGCACAGTGTAAAGTTGCCTGGGCTGCAGCTGGACCTTTATACCTGAGATGGGGTTGGGGGATATTGTGGTGGGGGTGTCAGTGGTCGGAGAGCTGAGGGGTGAGGGTGGGTGTAATGGTTAATGATTGACATGAGGGTAAAGAGGATCAGGGATCATATAACATATTTAGGATGAGAGACAGTTTTCTGAGCAATTAATAAATGCAGTGTTGTGGGATAAATTAATATTACCATCTAAAGGGAAAACGTGCAGCAGAAACCCAAAGCTAAAATCTGGCATCATTTTGTCAGACGCTCGATATTTATGATTTCTGTCCACAAGACATTGTTTAAGGGCTAACCCTAACCCTTTTTTTTTGAGAGAGAAGTGTTTGATTGTTCCAGTCTGGCTGACACCAAACTCAAACTCCTCCTGACTTCAGAGTCTGGAAAGGCTATTTTGATGTTGTCGGCACGATGCGTTGATGATGAACAGCAAACCAGTTCCTCCGTCCTAGAAGACTAGAGAATTGTCCATCGTCAAATTTTGGGTAAATTCCTTAAAATCAGATTAAGAGCAGAATTTCAAATTCATAGAGTCATGACACACCTGATTACCTGACCGGTATTATACAGTACCGGTCAAACGTTTTACAACACCTACTCATTCAAGGGTTTTCTTTATTTTTACTATTTTCTACATTGTAGAATAATAGTGACGACATCAAAAAACCATGAAATAACACATATAGAATCATGTAGTAACCAAAAAAGTGTCAAACAAATCTCAAATATATTTTATATTTGTGATTCTTAAAATAGCAAATAGTCACCCTTTCCCACCTCTAAGCTCATGCCTTCAACCCTGCTCTTGCATTGGGCCAAACTGTGCAGTGTGGCCATGACCATGCAGTACATGGTGCTTATCTCCTTCATATTTACATGACCTGGAGCTTAGGTTCAAACCAGAGCAGCTTTCATAATGTCAGTCATGGTCTGCTAGAATCTTGCTAGAATCTCTTCCACAGAATCTTTTCACATGTCCGTTTTCAAAAAGGGACAAAGCTAAGAGTATTTAACAATAGTTTAGAACAATACGGAATAAAAAAATGGTTCTACAAGAACCAATATCACTCCGTAAAAAGAAAAACACAACGCTATGTAACAATCCTTGGATAGCTTTTTAGAATTAGAACAGGCCTACATGGAAAACTTAAAAGGGCAGAGAAACCATTCATGACGTGATAAAAGGAAATACTATTAATTTCCATGACAGAATTCAAAAAATGCAATTTTAGACCGACGAATGTAGACATTTTCAAACATAGTGCCTTCAGAATGCATTTACAACCCCTTGAGCTTTTTCCACAGTGTGCTGTGTTACAGACTGAATTTAAAATAGATTAAATTGAGATTTTATGTCACTGGCCTACACACAATATCCCATAATGTCTAAGTGGAAACGGACACGTGAAAAATATTCTGGATGTAATAAATGTATCACTAGCCACTTTAAACGATGCCATTTATATAATGTTTACATATCCTACACTACTCATCTCACATGTATATACTGTACTATATACCATCTACTGCATCTTGCCTATGCCGGTCAGCCATCGCTGATCCATATATTTATATGTACATACTCGTATTCATTCCTTTACACTGTGTGTATAAGGTAGTTGTTGTGAAATTGTTAGATTACTTGTTAGATACTACTGCATGTTCGGAACTAGAAGCACAAGCATTTCGCTACACTCGCATTAACATCTGCTAACCATGTGTATGTGACAAATACAATTTGATTTGATTTGATTTACGTTTTTTCACATTTTTATAATTAGTAAAAAAAAATGAAAAGCTGAAATGTCTTGAGTCAATAAGTATTCAACCCCTTTGTAATGTAAAGCCTAAATAAGTTCAGGAATAATAGTGTGCTTTACATGTCACATAATAAGTTGCATGGACTCAGTGTGTAACAATAGTGTTTAACATACAATTATCGGTAAAGTCCCTCAGTCGAGTAGTGAATTTCAAACACAGGTTCAACCAGAAACACCAGGGAGGTTTTTCAATGCCTCACAAATAAGGGCACCTATTGGTAGATGAGTAAAAAAGCAGATATTGAATATCCCTTTGAGCACGGTGAAGTTATAAATTACACTTTGGATGGTGTATCAATACACCCAGTCACTACAAAGATACAGGCGTCCTTCCTAACTCAGTTGCCGGAGAGAAAGGAAACCGCTCAGAGATTTTCACCATGAGGCCAATGGTGACTTTAAAACAGTTAGAGATGGCTGTGATAGGAGAAAAGTGAGGAAGGATCAACAACATCGTAGTTACTCCACAATACTAACATAATTGACAGAGGGAAAAGAAGGAATCTTGTACAGAGTTAACATATTCCAAAAACATGCATCCTGTTGGCAACAATACACTAAAATACAACTGATAAAATGGTGTCAAAGAAATTAACTTTGTCCTGAAAAAAAAGCGTTATGTTTGCGGCAAATCCAACACAACACATCACTGAGGCCAAATATACACTGGAGTTGAGTTCCAAGATGACATTGAATGTTCCTGAGAAGCCTAGTTACAGTTTTGACTTAAATCTGCTTGAAAATCTATGGCAAGACTTGAAAAATGTCTGTCTAGCAATGATCAACAACCAACTTGACAGAGCCTGAAACATTTTGAAAAGTATAAATGTGTAAATATGGTACAATCCAGGTGTGCAAAGCTCTTAAGAGACTTACCTAGAAAGCCTCACAGCTGTAAGAGGTGCTTCTACAAAGTAGTGTCTCAGGGGTGTGAATACTTACGTAAATTAGATATTTCTGTATTTCATTGTCAATACATTTGCAAACATTTCTAAAATACACTTTGTCACTATGGGTTATTATGTGTAGATGAGTAAGAAAACATTTATATATTTAATCCATTTTGAATTCAGGCTGTAACAACAAACCGTGGAATAAGTCAAGAGGTATGAATACTTTCTGCAACCTAAAAGTTTTATTTCATGAAATTTCATCCTAAAGGTTTTATATCATGAAATTTCATCCTAAAGGTTTTATATCATGAAATTTCAACCTGAAAGTTTTATATCATTAAATTTCAACCTAAAGTTTTATTTCATGAAATTTCAACCTGAAAGTTTTATATCATGAAATTTCAACCCAAAGGTTTTATATCATGAAATTTCAACCTAAAAGTTTTATATCATGAAATTTCAACCTAAAGGTTTTATATCATGACATTTCAACCTAAAGGTTTTATATCATGAAATTTCAACCTAAAGGTTTTATATCATGACATTTCAACCTAAAGGTTTTATATCATGACATTTCTACCTAAAAGTTTTATATCATGAAATTTCAACCTAAACGTTTTATATCATGACATTTCAACCTAAAGGTTTTATATCATGAAATTTCTACCTAAAAGTTTTATATCATGAAATTTCAACCTAAAGGTTTTATATCATGACATTTCAACCTGAAAGGTTTTATATCATGAAATTTCAACTTGAAAGTTTTATATCATGAAATTTCAACCTAAAGGTTTTATATCATGAAATTTCAACCTAAAAGTTTTATATCATGAAATTTCAACCTAAAAGTGTTATATCATGAAATGTCAACCTAAAAGATTTATATCATGAAATTTCAACCTGAAAGCTATTGGACAGCAGAGAAATATTGAGGGAATCCTATCTGGGTCAGAAAAATATATATCATATCATCTCATCTCATATCATAGATATACAAATAGAGAACCTATCCATAGATATACAAAGACAGAGCCTATCCAACAGACAAACCTCTAAGAAAACAATATAAACTATTGGAACCAAGATTTAAAAATAACTGATATTGGAACCAAGATTTAAAAATAACTGATATTGGAACCAAGATTTAAAAATAACTGATATTGGAACCAAGATTTAAAAATAACTGATATTGGAACCAAGATGGAGGAAGTGTTGGAACATAACCAACTAAATTACAGTTAACAAAAATGTACACTTAATCCAGTATAAACCCATATATAGTGTATTATACAAGAGACAAAATTCACAAGTTCTACAGCACAACGGCAGAGTCATGTTGACAATGAGTTAATAATTCATGCCTTCTAAAAGTGCTATGAAGCTGGCTGTCAGAAGTTTTACAATGTAAGTTTACTTGTAATCCGTCTATCTGCATATTTCAAGACAAGGCCTATGGGGGTGAAAGGCACTGGAGCGACGAACCGTCCTTGTTGTCTCTGCCTGGCCAGTTCCCGTCTCTCCCCTGGGATTCTCTGCCTCTAACCCTATTACGTCACTGGCTTACTGGTGCTCTTCCATGCCGTCCCAAGGAGGGGTGCGTCACTTAGGTAGCAGGTAGCCTAGTGGTTAGAGCGTTGGACTTGTAACCGGAGGGCTGCAAGTTCAAATCCCCGAGCTGACAAGGTAAAAATCTGTCGTTCTGCCCCTGAACAAGGCAGTTAACCCACTGTTCCCAGGCGCCGAAGACGTGGATGTCGATTAAAAGGCAGCCCCCGCACCTCTCTGATTCAGAGGGGTTGGGTTAAATGCGGAAGACACATTTCGGTTGAAGGCATTCGGTTGTACAACTGACTAATAATGGTGACTTTGACTTTTTTGACTTTGACTTTGACTTGAGTGGGTTGAGTCACTGACATGATCTTCTCAGGTTCGTGCCGTGAGGGAGGTCTTCGTGGGCTTACTCGGCCTTGTCATAGGGTAGTAGGTTGGTGGTTGAAGATGTCCCTCTATTGGTGTGGGGGCTGTGCTTTGGCAAAGTGGGTGGGGTTGTATCCTGCCTGTTTGGCCTTGTCCGGGGGTATTGTCGGACAGGGCCACAGTGTCTCCCGACCCCTCCTGTCTCAGCCTCCAGTATTTATGCTGCAATAGTTTGTGTCGGGGGGCTAGGGTCAGTCTGTTATATCTGGAGTCTTATCCGGTGTCCTGTGTGAATTTAAGTATGCTCCCTCTAATTCTCTCTCTCCCTTCTCTCTGAGGACCTGAGCCCTAGGACCGTGCCTCAGGACTACCTGGCCTGATGACTCCTGGCTGTCCCCAGTCCACCTGGTCATGCTGCTGCGCCAGTTTCAACTGTTCTGCCTGCGGCTAATGAACCATGACCTGTTCACTGGACGTGCTACCTTGTCCCAGACCTGCTGCTCTCTACCGCACCTGCTGTCTCTAACTATGAATGATCGGCTATGAAAAACCAACTGACGTGTACTTCTGAGGTGCTGACCTGTTGCACCCTCAACAACCACTGAATATTATTATTTGACCCTGCTGGTCATCTATGAACGTTTGAACATCTTGGCCGTGTTCTGTTATAATCTCAACCCGGCACAGACAGAAGAGGACTGGCCAACCCACAGAGCCTGGTTCCTCTCTAGGTTTCTTCCTAGGTTCCAGCCTTTCCAGGGAGTTTTTCCTAGCCACCGTGCTTCTTCGTTCTGCATTGCTTGCTGTTTGGGGGTTTTAGGCTGGGTTTCTGTACAGCACTTTGTGACATCAGCTGATGTAAAAAGGACTTTATAAATACATTTGATTGATAGTGAGATACCCAAATTGGTTGGACAATATTCTTTGTCACTTACATTGAAGAAGCTGTTACTTAAATACTGGAAGTCAACTAATACTCCAACATTAAGAGAATGTAAAAATCAAATCCTTGAATTAAATATTGAAAAAGACAGACAGACAGACAGACAGACAGACAAACAGAAACAACATAACACAATCCGAAGTCACATGGGGCAGAGTCTTACAAGCATTAGAAACAACACTGGGTGTGGATACGGTGTGAGCATGTGGGTCTGAGCAAGTGTGATGCCATTAATGTTTGTTGAAATGTATGTATGTATATTTTGAGTTGTCTATAGTTTTTATCTATCTAGCTGTGTATAAAAAATGAAATACATAAAAAACATTTTTTTTTTTATGAAAAAAAAAAAACTCTGTGTTGTAGGGACTGAATGTTTGGAGGAGCCTTAAGGGCAGTAAGTAGCAGGAGGCAGCAGGATCAGGGGAAACATGCGTTTCAGTTTAATAACAATGAAAGGTGGTTCCCGGTGAATGACGAAATGCAATGAATATTTGAATAATCTACAAAGGTAATTACAGAATGAACAGACTCTCAAAATACAGGTTTGAATATAAATCATAGCCTCAATCAGGCCTAACCTGCCAAACCAACTCTAGCAGGTTGGGGTATACCAGGCTATGGACAGCCTCCCCACACAGCTCACATACCAAACCAACTCTAGCAGGTTGGGGTATACCAGGCTATGGACAGCCTCCCCACACAGCTCACATACCAAACCAACTCTAGCAGGTTGGGGTATACCAGGCTATGGACAGCCTCCCCACACAGCTCACATACCACACCAACTCTAGCAGGTTGGGGTATACCAGGCTATGGACAGCCTCCCCACACAGCTCACATACCAGAGCTAGAACATCTCTCCAGCTCACAGAATACTTTATATCTATGGCCCCTACCTATGGACCATACCATTAACCCACAGGTTACTTCATATCTATGGCCCCTACCTATGGACCATACCATTAACCATGGAGCTCTACCCAAATATGGCATATTAAGTCATGTAACAGATATCTTCATTATACCTACATTTACATATTCCGTCTAAAATATTCCTGGCTTATCCTCAAAGCAGGAATACGTTACATTAATGAATACACATTTCATAACAACAGTTCTGCAGGCCAACAAGTGGAAAAAACGTAATCGTTATGGAGTGCACGCTCCCATTAACGCACTGACATGAGACGCGAAATGTAAACACAGGACACTTTACAACATGGAAAATAAACTAAACTTCTTTCTCGTCAGTGTAGCAAGGTATTCGTGGTCAAACCCACAGTTGTAAATTGCGAACTTGTTCTCAACTGGCCTGCCTGGTTAAATAAAGGTGAAATAAAATATTAAAAAGTGTTCATATGTACCTGAGCATTGAATCCACTGAGAAGACTGCAAAAAAATTGTGAATTACTGAATTTACAGTGCATTCGGAAAGTATTCAGACTGCTTTGACATTTTCCACATTTTGTTACTTTACAGCCTTATTCTAAAATGTGATAAATAAATAAAAATCCCTCATCAGTCTACAAACAAAACCCCCATAACGAAAAAGCAAAAACAAAGTGTTTCACATTTTTGCCAATTTATTAAAATTCAAAAACGAAATATCACATTTATATAAATATTCAGACCCACTCAGTACTTTGTTGAAGCACCTTTGGCAGTGATTACAGCCTCGTGTCTTCTTGGGTATGATGCTAGAAGCTTGGCACACCTGTATTTGGGGAGTTTCTCCCATTCTTCTCTGCATATCCTCTCAAGCTCTGTCAGATTGGATGGGGAGCGTCGCTGCACAGCTATTTTCAGGTCTCTCCAGAGATGTTTGATCAGGTTCAAGTCTGGGCTCTGGCTGGGCCACTCAAGGACATTCAGAGACATGTCACGAAGCCACTCCTGCGTTGTCTTGGATGTGTGCTTAGGGTCGTTGTCTTGTTGGAATGTGAACCTTCACCCTAGTCTGAGGTCCTGAGCGCTCTGGAGCAGGTTTTCATCAAGGATCTCTCAGTACTTCGCTCCGTTCATCTTTGCCTCGATCCTGACTAGTCTCCCAGTTCCTGCTGTTGAAAAACATCCCCACATTATGATGCTGCCACCACCATGCTTCACCGTAGGGATGGTGCCAGGTTTCCTCCAGATGTGATGCTTGGCATTCAGGCCAAAGAGTTCAATCTTGGTTTCATCAGACCAGAGAATCTTGTTTCTCATGGTCTGAGTCTTTAGGTACCTTTTGGCAAACTCCAAGCGGGCTGTCGTGCCATTTACTGAGGAGTGGCTTCCGTCTGGCCACTCTACCATAAAAGCCTGATTGGTGGAGAGCTGCAGAGATGGTTTTCCTTCTGGAAGGTTCTCCCATCTCCACAGATGAACTATAGAGCTCTGTCAGAGTGACCATCGGGTTCTTGGTCACCCCCCCCTGACCATGACCCTTCTTCCCAGAATGCTCAGTTTGTCCGGGCGGCCAGCTCTAAGAAGTCTTGGCGGTTCCAAACTTGTTCCATTTAAGAATGATGGAGACCACTGTGTTCTTGGGGACCTTCAACGCTGCAGACATTTTTTGGTACCCTTCCTCAGATCTGTGCCTTGACACAATCCTGTCTCAGAGCTCTACGGACAATTCCTTCGACCTCCTGGCTTGGTTTTTGCTCTGACATGTACTGTCAACTGTGGGACCTTATATATACAGGTGTGTGCCGTCCAAATCATGTCCAATCAAGTGAATTTACCACAGGTGGACTCCAATTAAGTTCTAGAAACATCTCAAGGATGGTCAATGGAAACAGGATGCACCTGAGCTCATTTTCGAGTTTCATAGCAAAGTGTCTGAATACTTACGTAAATAAGGTATTTCTGTTTGTTTTTTTAAATAGATTTGCTAACATTTCTAAAAACCTGTTTTTGCATCATCATGATGGGGCATTGTGATGTCATTATGGGGTATTGTGATGTCATTATGGGGTATTGTGTGTAGATTGATGAGGATTCTTTTTTTGAACCCATTTTAGAATAAGATTGTAACGTAACAAAATGTGAAAAGAGTGAAGGGGTCTGAATACTTTCGAAGGCACTGTAAATATGAAACTGAAATGCGTCACAATGTAACATTTATTTAACTAGGCAAGCCAGTTAAGAACAAATTCTTATTTACAATGACGACCTACCTCCGGGTCAAACCCGGACAACGCTGGGACAATTGTGCACCGTCCTATGGGATGCAACTCAATCAAACATTTCCTCAACACATAATTAATCTTCTGTACAGTAAATGCATGTGATACTGGCAAAAGAGGAAAAGAACAGTATATACATATCGGATAAATTAATTACTAGATATATGGGGAAACATGAACGTGATAAACAATTTATAAGGGAAATTAAATAATGCACATTTGTGCTGAGAGCTACCAAGTCAGCTTCTTCACACTCTGTTTGTTATACCGTCAACCTGGGAGAGAACTACAGAAGCACATAGCCGCTGGAAGTCCGGGTGCTGAGAGTGCTGCAGCACCTGAATCAGAAGAATATAAAACAATTACAATAAAAAATATTGATATTATGATATATGGTTTATATATATGGTTTATATATATATGGTTTATATGTATGGTTTATATGGTTTATATATATAGTATATATAAACCATATATATATATATATATAAACCATATATATAATATATATAGAATATATATATATATATATATATAGTTTATATATATATATATATATATATATATATATATATAAATATATATATATATATATATATATATATATATATATATATATATATATATATATATATATATATATATATATATAGTTTATATATATATATATATATATATATATATATATATATATATATATATATATATATATATATATATATATATATATATATATATAGTTTATATATATATATATATATAGTTTATATATATATATATATATAGTTTATATATATATATATATATATATATATATATATATTTATATATATATATATATATATATATATATATATATATATATATATATATATATATATATATATATATATATATATATATATATATATATAGTTTATATATATAGTTTATATATATATATATATATATATATATATATATATATAGTTTATATATATATAGTTTATATATATATATATATAGTTTATATATATAGTTTATATATATATATATATATATAGTTTATATATATAGTTTATATATATATATATATATAGTTTATATATATAGTTTATATATATAGTTTATATATATATATATAGTTTATATATATAGTTTATATATATATATATATATAGTTTATATATATAGTTTATATATATATATAGTTTATATATATAGTTTATATATATAGTTTATATATATATATATATATATATATATATATGATTTATATATATAGTTTATATATATATATATATATATATATATATATAGTTTATATATATATATATATATATATATATATATATATATATATATATATATATATATATATAGTTTTATATATATATATATCTATATATATATAGTTTCTATATATATATAGTTTATATATATATATAGTTTATATATATAGTTTTATATATATAGTTTATATATATATATATATATATATATGGTTTATATATATGGTTTATATATATATATATAGTTTATATATATGGTTTATATATATATATATATATATATATATGGTTTATATATATGGTTTATATATATAAATATATATATATAGGTTTATATATATATATATGGTTTATATATATGGTTTATATATATATATGAATATCTTTACATTTAACCTTGAATTAACTATTTACTGAACATTATTAAGTGTTTTAGGTGGAACTCAAGCTGTTTTGTAACTTTTCCTGTTGAAACAAATATCCCACAAATAAATACAGTCACGTACAAAATGTGTTTTTTAGACACAGTAAATAAATAATGTAACTAATAAAAGCAGAATCTAATTCATATGAATAAGCTAACCCCATCATTTTGGTCATGTGATTATGGTATTTGGTCATGTGATTATGGTATTTGGTCATGTGATTAAGGTATTTGGTCATGTGATTATGGTATTTGATCATGTGATTAAGGTATTTGGTCATGTGATTATGGTATTTGGGCATGTGATTATGGTATTTGGTCATGTGATTATGGTATTTGGGCATGTGATTATGGTATTTGGTCATGTGATTATGGTATTTGGTCATATGATTATGGTATTTGGTCATGTTATAATTTAAAAAATGTATTTCACCTTTATTTAACCAGGTAGACTAGTTGAGAACAGGTTCTCATTTACAACTGCAACCTGGCCCAGATAAAGCAAAGCAGTGCGACACAAACAACAACACAACATAGAGTAACACATGGAATGAACAAACATACAGTCAATAATACAATAGAAAAAGTATATATACAGTGTGTGCAAATGAGGTAGGATAAGGGAGGTAAGGCAATAAATAGTCCATAGTGGCGAAATAATATAATAATATAGCAATTAAACACTGGAGTGATAGATGTGCAGAAGATTAGTGTGTGAGTAGAGATACTGGGGTGCAAAGGAGAAAACAAATTAAAAAAAGAAATAAATAACAGTATGGGGATGAGGTAGTTGGATGGGCTATTTACAGATGGGCTATGTACAGGTGCAGTGATCTGTGAGCTGCTCTGACAGCTGGTGCTTAACGCTAATGAGGGAGATAAGTGTCTCCAGCTTCAGTGATTTTTGCAGTTCGTTCCAGTCATTGGCAGCAGAGAACTGGAAGGAAAGGCGGCCGAAAGAGGAATTGGCTTTGGCGGTGACCAGTGAAATATACCTGCTGGAGCACGTGCTACGGGTTGGTGCTGCTATGGTGACAAGTGGGCTGAGATAAGGCTGGGCTTTACGTAGCAAAGACTTATAGATGACCTGGAGCCAGTGGGTTTGACGACAAAAATATAAAGCGAGGGCCAGCCGACTAAAGCATACAGGTCGCAGTGGTGGGAAGTATATGGGGCTTTGGTGACAAATTGGATGGCACTGTGATAGACTGCATCCAATTTGCTGAGTAGAGTGTTGGAGGCTATTTTGTAGATGACGTCGCCGAAGTCAAGGATCAGTAGGATAGTCCGTTTTACGAGGGTATGTTTGGCAGCATGAGTGAAGGATGCTTTGTTGCGAAATAGGAAGACGATTCTAGATTAATTTTGGATTGGAGATGCTTAATGTGAGTCTGGAAGGAGAGTTTACAGTCTAACCAGACACCTAGGTATTTGATAAATAATGGTATTTGGTCATGTGATAATGGTATTTGGTCATGTGATAATGGTATTTGGCCATGTGATTATGGCAGGGTTCAAAGACAGGCAGTAGAGAGAGAGAGTGAGAGGACGAACCCATGCTGAGGCAGGGAGGGGACGAACAGGTCATCAGGTGAGAATTTGACTTAAAAGGCACTATCAGTTCAACTCTTCATCTTTGCTGACTGTAGCCCAAGTGCTATAAACAAAACAGATACAAGCTATGGACATCAGCACCAGCACAAACCCAAATCAATCACATCCCAAGTTTATTGTTATCCAGACGCGAGCTGACTTTGTAATTTCAAGAGATGTGGTTTCAAGATTTCCCCTGGCTGCATTACAGTGCCTCTTTAAAGGGTATTTTATGCTTCCGTTGCACCAACATTTTTCTGAATAAGAGATCACCCCTTTGACACAATATCAGACCCTGTATTTGTCAACACAGGCTTTAGAAAATTGGAAGAAGGCTATTGAGAAGTTCTCAGCTCATGCTAAAAGTCACTCCCCGTTGCAACTCAGTTACAGTGAGCGCACTAGAATCAATCCATGTGGGCTCACAGTTATCTACTGGAAGCAAGACATTTTTCTACTGAAGATTGTAGGTTCAGTGAAGTACTTAGCAAGACAAGAGTGAGGCCTTAAGAGATCATGAGGAAGAACGCGGAAATCTGTACCAACTTTTAAAAGAAGATGACAGTCCTTCAGAGATGGTTAAAGACCAGGCAGAAGATGACAGTCCTTCAGAGATGGTTAAAAACGCTCACACATGATTAAACTAGCGGTAAGATACAGAATGGGATTCTTAACTTAATAAGCAATGACATCATTTGAAGAATAGCCAATACCATCCGATCTCTTCCAATTACTCAGTTTTCCTTAGTAATTGACGGAACGCAAGACCCAAGAGTGGACGAGGAGCTTATATTCATGAGCTCGCCTTGACTAACAGCTCTTTGAAACGCCTACGTCAAGCAACTTGAATGCAGTGAGCAGGGAGCAGCGACAGGGAACAGGGAATAGGGAACAGGGAGCATAGACAGGGAACAGGGAGCAGAGACAGGGAACAGAGAATAGGGAACAGGGAGCAGAGACAGGGAGCAGCGAGCAGAGACAGGGAGCAGGGAGCAGAGACAGGGAGCAGAGACAGGGAGCAGGGAGCAGAGACAGGGAGCAGGGAGCAGGGAGCAGAGACAGGGAGCAGGGAGCAGAGACAGGAAGCAGAGACAGGGAACAGGGAGCAGGGAGCAGAGACAGGGAACAGGGAGCAGAGACAGGGAGCAGAGACAGGGAACAGGGAGCAGGGACAGGGAACAGAGACAGGGAACAGAGACAGGGAACAGGGAGCAGAGACAGGGAACAGAGACAAGGAGCAGGGAGCAGAGACAGGGAGCAGAGACAGGGAGCAGGGAGCAGAGACAGGGAGCAGAGAGCAGAGACAGGGAGCAGAGACAGGGAGCAGGGAGCAGAGACAGGGAGCAGAGACAGGGAGCAGGGAGCAGTGACAGGGAGCAGGGAGCAGAGACAGGGAGCAGGGAGCAGAGACAGGGAGCAGGGAGCAGAGACAGTAACTAGTTAACACCAGATACAGATGAAGACCTAGCCAGCCAGTAACTAGTTAACACCAGACACAGATGAAGACCTAGCCAGCCAGTAACTAGTTAACACCAGACACAGATGAAGACCTAGCTAACCAGTAACTAGTTAACACCAGACACAGATGAAGACCTAGCTAACCAGTAACTAGTTAACACCAGACACAGATGAAGACCTAGCTAGCCAGTAACTAGTTAACACCAGACACAGATGAAGACCTAGCTATCCAGTAACTAGTTAACACCAGACACAGATGAAGACCTAGCTATCCAGTAACTAGCCAACACCAGACACAGATGAAGACCTAGCTATCCAGTAACTAGCCAACACCAGACACAGATGAAGACCTAGCTATCCAGTAACTAGTTAACACCAGACACAGATGAAGACCTAGCCAGACAGTAATACAGATGTGTCAAGCTTGTAGCGTCATACCCAAGAAGACTCGAGGCTGTAATCACTGCCAAAGGTGCTTCAACAAAGTACTGAGTGAAGGGTCTGAATGCTTATGTAAATATGATATTTAATTTTTTTTATTTTATACATTTGCAAAAATGTATAAAAACCTGTTTTTGTTTTGTTATTATGGGGTATTGTGTGTAGGTATTTGGTCATGTGATAATGGTATTTGGTCATGTGATAATGGTATTTGGTCATGTGATAATGGTATTTAGCCAGCCAGTAACTAGTTAACACCAGACACAGAGGAAGACCTAGCTAACCAGTAACTAGTTAACACCAGACACAGATGAAGACCTAGCTAGCCAGTAACTAGTTAACACCAGACACAGATGAAGACCTAGCTAGCCAGTAACTAGTTAACACCAGACACAGACCTAGCTATCCAGTAACTAGTTAACACCAGACACAGATGAAGACCTTGCTAACCAGTAACTAGTTAACAACATACACAGATGAAGACCTAGCTAACCAGTAACTAGTTAACACCAGACACAAATGAAGACCTAGCTAACCAGTAACTAGCTAACACCAGACACAGAGGAAGACCTAGCTAACCAGTAACTAGCTAACACCAGACACAGATGAAGACCTAGCTAGCCAGTAACTAGCTAACACCAGACAGAGATGAAGACCTAGCTAACCAGTAACTAGTTAACACCAGACACAGACCTAGCTATCCAGTAACTAGTTAACACCAGACACAGATGAAGACCTAGCTATCCAGTAACTAGTTAACACCAGACACAGATGAAGACCTAGCTATCCAGTAACTAGTTAACACCAGACACAAATGAAGACCTAGCTAACCAGTAACTAGCTAACACCAGACAGAGATGAAGACCTAGCCAGCCAGTAACTAGCTAACACCAGACAGACGAAGACCTAGCTATCCAGTAACTAGCTAACACCAGACACAGATGAAGACCTAGCTAGCCAGTAACTAGTTAACACCAGACACAGATGAAGACCTAGCCAGCCAGTAACTAGTTATCACCAGACACAGATGAAGACCTAGCTATCCAGTAACTAGTTAACACCAGACACAGATGAAGACCTAGCCAGCCAGTAACTAGTTAACACCAGACACAGATGAAGACCTAGCTAACCAGTAACTAGCTAACACCAGGCACAGATGAAGACCTAGCTAACCAGTAACTAGTTAACACCAGACACAGATGAAGACCTAGCCAGCCAGTAACTAGTTAACACCAGACACAGATGAAGACCTAGCTAGCCAGTAACTAGCTAACACCAGACACAGATGAAGACCTAGCTATCCAGTAACTAGCTAATACCACACAGATGAAGACCAAACTAGTCAGTAACTAACTAGCTAATACCACACAGATGAAGACCAAACTAGTCAGTAACTAACTAGCTGACACCAGACACAGAGAAAAGGGGAAACTTTTAAATTTAAATGTAACCTTTATTTAACTAGGCATGTCAGGTAATAACAAATTCTTAAGACTCTTCCTAGAGTTGGCCGCCCAGCCAAACTGAGCCGGTGACCAAGAACCCAATGGTCACTCTGACAGAGCTCCAGAGTTCCTCTGTGGAGATGGGAGAAACTTCCAGCAAGACAACCATCTCTGAAGCACTACACCAATCAGGCCTTTATGCTAGAGTGGTGAGACGGAAGCCACTCCTCAGTAAAAGGCACATGACAGCCCGCTTGGAGTTTGCCAAAAAGGCACCTAAAGACTCTCAGACCATGAGAAACAAGATTCTCTGGTCTGATGAATCCAAGATTGAACTCTTTGGCCTGAATGGCCGGAAACCTGGCACCATCCCTGTTTTTCAACAGCAGGAACTGGAAGACTAGTCAGGATCGAGGCAAAGATGAACGGAGCAAAGTACTGAGAGATCCTTGATGAAAACCTGCTCCAGAGCGCTCAGGACCTCAGACTGGGGTAAAGGTTTACCTTCCAACAGGACAACGACCCTAAGCACACAGCCAAGACAATGCAGGAGTGGCTTCGGGACAAGTCCCTGAATGTCCTTGAGTGGCCCAGCCAGAGCCCGGACTTGAACCCGATTTAACATCTCGAGAAACCTGAAAAAAGCTGTGCAGCAACGCTCCCCATCCAACCTGACAGAGCTTGAGAGGAATGGCAGAAACTCCCCAAATACAGATGTGTCAAGCTTGTAGCGTCATACCCAAGAAGACTCGAGGCTGTAATCACTGCCAAAGGTGCTTCAACAAAGTACTGAGTGAAAGGTCTGAATGCTTATGTAAATATGATATTTAATTTTTTTTATTTTATACATTTGCAAAAATTTGCATTTGCAAAAAAAAGCTTCTAAGGTGCAGGGTTGAGTAACTGGGTGGTAGCCGTCTAGTGACAGTGACTAAGTTCAAGGCAGGGTACTGGGTGGAGGCCAGCTAGTAATGGATATTTAACAGTCTGATGGCCTTAAGATAGAAAGTCTCTGGGCCCCAGCTTTGATGCACCTGACCTCGCCTACTGGATGGTAGCGGGGTGAACAGGCAATGGCTCGGGTGGGTTGTTGTCCTTGATGATCTTTTTGGCCTTCTTGTGACATCGGGTGCTGTAGGTGTCCTGGAGGGCAGGCAGTGTGCCCCTGGTGATGCGTTAGGCTGACTGCACCACCCTCTGGAGAGCCCTGCAGTTGCGGGCGGTGCAGTTGCCGTACCAGGCGGTGATACAGCCCGACAGGAGGCTCTTGATTGTGCATCTGTAAAAGCTTGTGAGGATTTTAGGGTTTAAGCCAAATTTCTTCAGCCTTCTGGAGGTTGAAGAGGCGTTGTTACGCCTTCTTCACCACAATCTCTGTGTGGGTGGACCATTTCAGATTGTCAGTGATGTGTACGCCCAGGAACTTTTCATCCCAGTATGATGCATTTTTGATTTCTGTATTTTTAAAAGTTACATATCTTGAAAACTTGATTGCTAACAAGCAAACATTATGGGACTATATTAACAATGGACTAACGAAACAAATACCAAAATATACACTGCTCAAAAAAATAAAGGGAACACTTAAACAACACAATGTAACTCCAAGTCAATCACACTTCTGTGAAATCAAACTGTCCACTTAGGAAGCAACACTGATTGACAATAAATTTCACATGCTGTTGTGCAAATGGAATAGACAACAGGTGGAAATTATAGACAATTAGCAAGACACCCCCAATAAAGGAGTGGTTCTGAAGGTGGTGACCACAGACCACTTCTCAGTTCCTATGCTTCCTGGCTGATGTTTTGGTCACTTTTGAATGCTGGCGGTGCTTTCACTCTAGTGGTAGCATGAGACGGAGTCTACAACCCACACAAGTGGCTCAGGTAGTGCAGCTCATCCAGGATGGCACATCAATGCGAGCTGTGGCAAGAAGGTTTGCTGTGTCTGTCAGCGTAGTGTCCAGAGCATGGAGGCGCTACCAGGAGACAGGCCAGTACATCAGGAGGCGTGGAGGAGGCCGTGGGAGGGCAACAACCCAGCAGCAGGACCACTACCTCCGCCTTTGTGCAAGGAGGAGCACTGCCAGAGCCCTGCAAAATGACCTCCAGCAGGCCACAAATGTGCATGTGTCTGCTCAAGCGGTCAGAAACAGACTCCATGAGGGTGGTATGAGGGCCCAACGTCCACAGGTGGGGTTGTGCTTACAGCCCAACACCGTGCAGGACGTTTGGCATTTGCCAGAGAACACCAAGATTGGCAAATTCGCCACTGGCGCCCTGTGCTCTTCACAGATGAAAGCAGGTTCACACTGAGCACGTGACAGGCGTGACAGAGTCTGGAGGCGCTGTGGAGAACGTTCTGCTGCCTGCAACATCCTCCAGCATGACCGGTTTGGCGGTGGGTCAGTCATGGTGTGGGGTGGCATTTCTTTGGGGGCCGCACAGCCCTCCATGTGCTCGCCAGAGGTAGCCTGACTGCCATTAGGTACCGAGATGAGATCCTCAGACCCCTTGTGAGACCATATGCTGGTGCGGTTGGCCCTGGGTTCCTCTAATGCAAGACAATGCTAGACCTCATGTGGCTGGAGTGTGTCAGCAGTTCCTGCAAGAGGAAGGCATTGATGCTAAGGACTGGCCCGCCCGTTCCCCAGACCTGAATCCAATTGAGCACATCTGGGACATCCTGTCTCACTCCATCCACCAACGCCACGTTGCACCACAGACTGTCCAGGAGTTGGCGGATGCTTTAGTCCAGGTCTGGGAGGAGATCCCTCAGGAGACCATCCGCCACCTCATCAGGAGCATGCCCAGGCGTTGTAAGGAGGTCATTCAGGCACGTGGAGGCCACACACACTACGGAGCCTCATTTTGACTTGTTTTAAGGACATTACATCAAAGTTGGATCAGGCTGTAGTGTGGTTTTCCACTTTAATTTTGAGTGTGACTCCAAATCCAGATCTCCATGGGTTGATAAATTTGATTTCCATTGATAATTTTTGTGTGATTTTGTTGTCAGCACATTCAACTATGTAAAGAAAAAGTATTTAATAAGATTATTTCATTCATTCAGATCTATGATGTGTTATTTTAGTGTTCCCTTTATTCTTTTGAGCAGTGTATTTTTGGGGTGGACTTTTCATTTAAGGTGATGTCACCTTGTCCCTTTAATAACAAAGTGTTTGTCATGTGGGAGGGGACCCAGTAACTTTATGATCAAACTTCATCAATGTAGAAGCGACAGTCATTTTTTTACATACTTTGGTCAATCTACTTTGGTCATCCTACTTTGATCTGGTTTCCTTAAAAATATCATCAAATTTCATGAAAAACATGATTATGACCTTTAATACCCACTCTCTTGCTATGCAACTGACCATTTTTTCATCAACAACTCATTTAGTTCTAATGCAGAGGCTGCACACATTCTAAGAGGACTTCCTGTAGAGGACTGTGTTTTTATTTCCCGATGTTGAAGCTCTGGTCAGGTTGCTCCTTGTCATACCCGTTTCCTCCTCTGAACCAGAAAGGAGCTATAGTTCCCTCAAGAGGTTGAAGACGTGGCTGCGCTCAGCAAAGACACAAAGTAGATTGAACCACGTTGCTGTCTGTCATATCCACCAGGAGTATCTGGATATCATAGATAGGAAAACAATATGCCAGAATTGTATTTCTGGCAGTGACAGGCATAAAAAGATATTTGGTGCATTTAAGTGAATTGACATTTAAGAGCTGACCCCTCTCTGGATCACTTTATGCCCACCTTTGTGTAAAATCGCAACCGGTTATTAAATGTGTATGTATTTTACTTGATGGTGAATGACAATCAATTGTTGCTTGAGAATGACGCTATACTGATTGGTTTATTTTAAAATCTATTGTTGAGCATGACGCCATACTGATTGGTTAATTTTAGAGTCTACTGCTTCTACATGACGCCATACTGATTGGTTAATTTTAGAGTCTATTGCTTCTACATGACGCCATACTGATTGGTTAATTTTAGAGTCTACTGCTTCTACATGACGCCATGCTGAAGAGTTATTTTGACTATCACTGTATTGTTTAATGAATTAACACTGTAATTAAATTGCGTGACCGAGTAAGACGTTTCTGGACTCAGATTGCAAAATGAGTTTTGACATTTAAATGTAGTTAAAGAAGGAATGTGGTGGTGACTTTTAAGAACACAGTTTAAATTAATATAGAAAAGTATTGGTATTTCAGGAGTCATTGGGGTATATTGAGGTATATATATTGGGGGTTATATTGGGGTATATATTAGGGGGTATATTGGGGTATATATTAGAGCATATTGGGGTATATATTAGAGAGCATATTAGGGTATATATTGAGAGAGCATATTGGGGTATATATTGGGGGGTATATTGGGGTATATTAGGGGGGAGTATATTGGGGGGGTATATTGGGGGGCATATTGGGGTATATTAGAGTGTATTGGGGTATATATTGGGAGGCATATTGGGGTATATTGGGGGTGTATTGGGGTATATATTGGGGGCATATTGGGGTGTATATTAGGGGGTGTATTAGGGGTATATATTAGAGAGCATATTAGGGGTGTATATTAGAGTATATTAGAGGTATATATTGGGGTATATATTGGGGGAGTATATTAGAGGAGTATATTAGGGGGCATATTAGGGTGTATATTAGAGGCATATTAGAGGTGTATATTGGGGAGTGTATTGGGGTATATATTAGGGAGTATATTAGGGTGTATATTGGGGGTGTATTGGGGTATATATTGGGGTATATATTGGGGAGTATATTAGAGTATATTAGGGGTATATATTAGGGGGTATATTGGGGTATATATTGGGGAGTATATTAGGGGTATATATTAGAGAGTATATTGGGGTATATATTAGAGAGCATATTAGGGTATATATTAGAGCATATTAGGGTATATATTGGGGGAGTATATTAGGGGAGTATATTGGGGTATATATTAGGGAGTATATTAGAGGTATATTGGGGTGTATATTAGAGAGCATATTAGGGTGTATATTGGGGGTGTATTGGGGTATATATTGGGGTATATATTGGGGTATATTAGGGAGTATATTGGGGTATATATTGGGAGTATATTAGGGGTATATATTGGGGGGTATATTGGGGTATATATTGGGGAGCATATTAGAGGGGTATATTAGAGGTATATTAGAGGTATATATTAGAGGGAGTATATTAGGGTATATATTGGGGGTATATATTGGGAGTATATTAGGGGTATATATTGGGGTATATATTAGAGGTATATTGGGGTATATATTAGGGAGGTATATTGGGGTATATATTGGGGTATATATTAGGGAGTATATTAGGGTGTATATTAGGAGCATATTAGGGTGTATATTGGGGGTGTATTGGGGTATATATTAGGGGTATATATTGGGGAGTATATTAGGGAGTATATTGGGGGTATATATTAGGGAGTATATTGGGGTATATATTGGGGCATATTGGGGTATATATTGGGGGCATATTGGGGTATATATTAGGGGAGTATATTGGGGTATATATTGGGGGAGCATATTAGGAGTATATATTAGAGGGGCATATTGGGGTATATATTAGAGGGAGTATATTAGGGTATATATTAGAGGCATATTAGGGTATATATTAGGGGCATATTAGGGTGTATATTGGGGAGTATATTAGAGGTATATATTAGGAGTATATATTAGGGTATATATTAGAGGTATATATTAGAGAGCATATTAGAGGTATATATTAGGGAGTATATTAGGGGTATATATTGGGGAGCATATTAGGGTATATATTAGAGGGCATATTAGGGTATATATTGGGGGGTATATTGGGGGAGTATATTGGGAGTATATATTAGAGGCATATTAGAGTATATATTAGAGGCATATTAGGGGTATATATTGAGGAGGCATATTGGGGTATATATTGGGGAGTATATTGGGGTATATTAGGGAGTGTATTAGGGGGTATATTGGGGTATATATTAGAGGAGCATATTAGAGGTATATTAGGGTGTATATTAGAGGCATATTGGGGTATATATTGGGGGCATATTGGGGTATATATTGGGGAGTATATTAGGGGAGTATATTGGGGAGTGTATTAGGGTATATATTAGGGGGCATATTGGGGTGTATATTAGAGGGCATATTGGGGTATATATTAGAGGCATATTGGGGTATATATTGAGGAGCATATTGGGAGTATATATTAGGGAGTATATTAGGGGTATATTGGGGGGTATATTGGGGGTGTATTGGGGTGTATATTGGGGGCATATTGGGGTGTATATTGGGGGAGTGTATTGGGGAGTATATTGGGGTATATATTGGGGGGCATATTGGGGTATATATTGGGGGCATATTGGGAGTATATTAGGGGGTATATTGGGAGTGTATTATGGGGTATATATTGGGGGGCATATTAGGGTGTATATTAGAGGGAGTATATTAGGGGAGTATATTGGGGTATATATTAGAGGTATATATTGGGAGTGTATTGGGGGTGTATTGGGGGGCATATTAGAGGTATATTGGGGGTGTATTAGGGTGTATATTGGGGTATATATTGGGGGCATATTGGGGTATATATTGGGGAGCATATTGGGGTATATTGGGGTATATATTGGGGGGTATATTGGGGTATATTGGGGTGTATATTGGGGTGTATATTAGAGAGCATATTAGGGTGTATATTGGGGGTGTATTAGGGGTATATATTGGGGTATATATTGGGGGGGCATATTAGGAGTATATTAGGGGTATATATTGGGGTATATATTGGGGAGTATATTAGGAGTATATTGGGGTGTATATTAGGGGTGTATTGGGGGCATATTAGGGTGTATATTGGGGGTGTATTGGGGTATATATTGGGGTATATATTGGGGAGTATATTAGAGTATATTGGGGTGTATATTGGGGTATATTGGGGTGTATTGGGGTATATATTGGGGGCATACTGGGGTGTATATTGGGGGTATATTGGGGTATATATTGGGGGAGTATATTAGGGTATATTAGGGGGTATATTAGGGGAGTGTATTGGGGTATATATTAGAGAGCATATTAGGGGTGTATATTGGGGGTATATTGGGAGTATATATTAGGGAGTATATTGGGGTATATATTGGGGAGTATATTGAGGAGTGTATTGGGGGGTATATTGGGGTATATATTGGGGGGCATATTGGGGTAAATTGGAGGGTATATTGACCAAATGATCATGTTTGGATGTATCCAGGCTGCATCACATCCAGCCGTGATTGGGAGTCCCATAGGGCGGTGCACAATTGGCCCAGCGTCGTCCGGGTTTGGCCGGAATAGGCCATCATTGTAAATAAGAATTTGTTCTTAAATGACTTGTCTTGTTAAATAAATGTATTTCCCCCTCAAAAGCCACCAGAAACAACCATTTCACAGCTATTTATTTAAGTGTTCCCAGACCCCGTAGAGGGGTGTTGACACCAGAACCTACCCTCTAATATACAACACAAAGTTACGGCCTTGTAGAGGAGCAATACAGAACAAAAGAGGAAAGCCCCCCCGCCCCTCCACTGTGCCATGTCATGAGGATACCTGGACCACCTATTGAGGTGTACCGTTTGTTAAGTAAATCCAGGTATAAACAAGGTGAAAAGGAGACTGGAGTAGGACCCCTGAGGCTATACACAGTAGCCTCAGCCTAAGTCACTGCAGAGAAATGACGATGGATTCTCAGCACAACAACGTGACTTCCAACAGAGGGCAGATGGAAACCAAGCCTTGAGGCAGAGAGAGAGAGAGATAAGACATCAAACCGTTGAGGTGCAGATACAGTAAACACAACTATGCAAATGAGAAGAAACGTGGTGTGACCTGCTCCCACTTCTCAGGATCACAATTCAGCTGTTTGTTGAGGCCTTGACTCATTCTTGAAACCTCACACATCTACACACACAGCTCAGTTTCTGATATGATTCAGCAAAGCCTAGTGGAAAGAGATAAACAACAGGGAGAGGTGGTGGTGACTGTTGCAATGATCATTCACCTGGATTCTTGATTACAACACAGCTACGTGGGCCACAAATACTGTAATACACTTGAGGCAACTTTTGACCAAACACAAACTGAATGCCTTCAACTGAAATGTGTCTTCCACATTTAACCCAACCCCTCTGAATCAGAGAGGTGCAGGGGGCTGCTATAATCAACACTGCCTTGTTCAGGGGCAGAACAACAGATTTTTACCTTGTCAGCTCAGAGGATTCGACCTTGCAACCTTCAGGTTACAAGTCCAACACTCTAACCACTAGGCTACCTGCCACACTGGCTATAGGCTATTTTCTAGACTTAACATCCAAAGAAGTACTATAAATTATTGAATAAATGCCTGTGCTGGATGCCAGAAAGTCTCTTCCCTCCATTCTTGTCTCTTGAGTTCCTTCCTGTCCCAGACAGACAGTAACACACACGGCTTTTCCTGCTATGACACATTCCATCTATTTATACATCCTTTTGGCACAGGGAGTCAGGAAATGAGATATGTCCCTTTAAAGCAACCAGTACCCCCCATATTTATTTCCAATATAAAGCCTGTATGAAAGTGGCTACACTTTAATATATTCAAATTAGCTACCAACTCCCATGTGGGGCAGTGTGCGACACATACTGGCTAGTAGGCTTGGTTTTTCTTTTACACATGCGGGGCAGTTTAACCAAGTCAAAGAGTGGATGGATTCAGGGTGTGGGAAAGCACATTATGGAACTACTCGGGTGCTTTACTACAAGAGCAAACGTGAATTGTTTCTGCCCGTTGCTTTGGCAATATTGTTTTGTTTGTTAGCCATCAGCTAACTAGCTAGGCGCAGTAGTATCTAACAAGTCATCTAACAATATTCACAACAACAACTACCTTATACACGCAAGAGTAAAGGAATGAATACGAGTATGTACATATAAATATATGGATGAGCGATGGCCGACCGGCATAGGCGAGATGCAGTAGATGGTATGGAGTACAGTATATACACATATGAGATGAGTAATGTAGGATATGTAAACATTATATAAAGTGGCATCGTTTAAAGTGGCTGGTGAAACATTTATTACATACAACAGGTGCAACTCACTGTTCAGGTAGGATGTCATTTTTTCTTTGTATTTATAATCATTTTTTGTATCATTATTATGATTGTCTATCATTGTTATTATTGTAGGCCTATTTATTACATCTAAACCAGTTCTTTAAAGGGCCCATGCAAAACTTGTTTTGTTTCATTCTGTTGAGACATTTTCATTGGCTAAATTAAGATTGATCTTTCTTTTGAATTGTGTTCCGTACTTAGTTTAAGATGTGTTTTAAGTAGACCTGTTGTAAAATAAATATCATGAATCTATTGCTGCCATTTGTTGTGCACTAGCACGTCATTCAGATACAGAGCCTCTGAGCGGAAAATCTTTCAGACAGGGCGGCAGGTAGCCTAGCGGGTAGGAGTGTTGGGCCAGTAACTGAAAGGTTGCTGGATCGAATCCCCAAGCTGACAAGGTAACAATCTATAATTCTGCCTCTGAGCAAGGCAGTTAACCCACTGTTCCCTGGGTGCTGTGGATGTTGATTAAGGCAGCCCCCCCCCACACACCTCTCTGATTCAGAGGGGTTGGGTTAAATGTGGTAGACACATTTCAGTTGAATGTGTGTGTGGTTCCCACCGTGATTGTTTGGGGGTGCTTTGCTGGTGACACTGTCAGTGATTTATTTAGAATTCAAGGAACACTTAACCAACATTCTGCACAATACGCTATCCCATCTGGTTTGAAAATGACCCAACACACCTCCAGGCTGTGTAAGGTCTATTTGACCAAGAAGGAGAGTGATGGAGTGCTGCATCAGATGAAGTCATCTCCACAATCACCTGACCTCAACCCAATTGAGCTGGTTTGGGATAAGTTGGACCGCAGAGTGAAGGAAAAGCATCCAACAAGTGCTCAGAATATGTGGGAACTCCTTTAAGACTGTTGGAAAATTGTACAACTGACTAGTTATTTCCCTTTTATGAGCCCCAAGTCATTGCGCAACAATTCTAAATGCAATCATGTGTTAAAAATAGTTTTGATGGCCACGATTAAAAATAGCTACTATTTTTAAGACCTATTTCTCATGGTAGCCTAATTGAAGCGCTTCCTATTCACCATTCAAATGCATAGGCAGAAAGGTAGGCTTCATCAACGCGTCACAGACCACATTTTGAAAACATAAATGAATTGTTTAAAACCTGAACGTTTTACTACCTGTTATGAGGCATGTTTAACCTTCTTTCAAAGTAACCTAGGCAAAGTCCAACTATATCCGTGGAGGCAATTATTGTATAAAGACTTCCATATGCCATTGAAACCAGTAGCCTAGTCATATTAGCAACCCATGCTAGTTGTTGCATCTTTAGATCCTTCCCTCTATCTACATTTCTAACGGATATTTTCTGTCACTTTGACAACTGTGTTTTCTGTTAATTGTATTATGAAACAATAGCCTACGGCCTTGTGCACATTGCTGCACTTATAATGTGAAGAAATAACAGTTTATCAAAATGTTCAAAGCTAAAAGCTGTCATCTGTTGCATCAGACTCATTCCTTTTAAAACTGTATGTTATGTGGCCTACTGTTTGTACGAATCGTCCCACAACTGTCCCTGAATCTGTTTGGAATAGGCTATTTATTTCTTGACAAGCTCACCAATAGAATTGGTAAACATTTATATTATGGGGATAGTAGATTGACACAGGCTAGTGAATTTACTGTTTGTTGCTGGTCTTGTTGGCTGAGGGAAAGTAAATTTGGACAGTGGTCTTCAAAGTGGTCATCGGAATTCGGTAAGAAGGACGCACGTCGTTCCTCGACTGGCAAGTTCTGTTAAGATGAATTACCATAATCTGAATGTGATTTCTGTCATTCGGAGCAACATGGGTGGACACCCTAATCAGTTTTACACACCCAATGCATATTTCTCAAATGTCTGGTCAATTAAAACACTGCCGGTCAAATGCCTGGCTCCACATTTTCATAACGGAAATCTTGGGGCGGCGCCATATATACACTACCGTCTAGAAGGCCAACTCCGGGATGCTGGCCTTCTAGACAGAGTTCCTCTGTTCAGTGTCTGTGTACTTTTGCCCATCTTAATATTTTCTTTTTCTTGGCCAGTCTGAGATATGGCTTTTTCTTTCCAACTCTGCCTAGAAGGCAAGCATCCCGGGAGTCGCCTCTTCACTGTTGACGTTGAGACTGGGGTTTTGCGGGAACTATTTAATGAAGCTACCAGTTGAGGACTTGTGAGGCGTCTGTTTCTCAAACTAGACACTCTAATGTACTTGTCCTCTTGCTCACTTGTGCACCGGGGCCTCCCACTCCTCTTTCTATTCTGGTTAGAGCCAGTTTGCGCTGTTCTGTGAAGGGAGTAGTACACAGCGTTGTACGAGATCTTAAGTTTCTTTGCAATGGAATAGCCTTCATTTCTCAGAACAAGAATAGACTTACGAGTTTCAGAAGAAAGTTCTTTGTTTCTGGCCATTTTTGAGCCTGTAATCGAACCCACAAATGCTGATGCTCCAGATACTCAACTAGTCTAAAGAAGGCCATTTTTATTGCTTCTTTAATCAGAACAACAGTTTCCAACTATGCTAACATAATTGCAAAAGGGTTTTCTAATGATCAATTAGCCTTTTAAACTGATAAACGTTGATTAGCTAACACAACGTGCCATTGGAACACAGGAGTGATGGTTGCTGATAATGGGCCTCTGTACGCCTATGTAGATATTCCATTAAAAATCAGCTGTTTCCAGCTGCAACAGTCATTTACAACATTAACAATGTCTACACAGTATTTCTGATTATTACCAAAAAGTATGTGGACACCAGCTCTTCAAACATCTCATTCCAAAATCATGGGCACTAATATGGAGTTGGTCCTCTGCTATACCAGCCTCCACTCTTCTTAGACTGAGAGCCCACTTCGTGGCTGAGCTGTTGTTGCTCCTAGACATTTCCATTTCACAATAACAGCACTTACAGTTGACCGGGGCAGCTCTAGCAGGGCAGAAATTTGACAAATTGACTTGAAAGTCACTGAGCTCTTCAGTAAGGCCATTCTACTGCCAATGTTTGTCTATGGAAGGGGTGTCCACATACTTTTGTATTTATAGTGCATATTAGCATATATTGACTGACTCACGCAACTGACTCACCCAACTGACTCACGATATGATGAAGATGAAGCCTAGGCCACTCACCGGTGATGGTTGATGCCCTTGTTCCAATAGCTTATCTTTTAAGCTACTTTGAGAAACAGTGCTGTTCGCTCAGAATCGCTCAACATTTGTTGAGAATTTTTGAGGGGCTATTGATCCTCTCTGGAGTAGTATTTAGCGTAGCACCCCGTATTATCTGCATACTCAACAGCGTTTAAGAAATAGACTACCTTCAACAGTGTTATCTTGTGATCAAGCCATCAATGTTTTTTGTGATTATTGGTGTCGTAAAAATGTTAATTAACGGGGTTAGCAATTAGCATGTTTGACATTTCAGTGGAAATACTACTACTATCAGCTTTTTGATAAGCAGCTTAGCTTATACAACATGTCCCACAAAATGTGTATATATATATATATACACTACTTTTTTTTTAACTCTCAAAAACCTAACTTAACTTATATAAATAGCAATGTAAATCGGTGGTCAGCTAGCTAGAGGGTGTCTTAAGTCGCAAAAACATACCGTTATTTTTCCAGTCCATTTAAAATGTTGAGCTCGAGTTGATTTAATCCTCTAACCGCTAGGGTGTCCGATGTTGGGGGGGTGTCTGATTTTGGGGGGAATTTAGCTAAATGAAGATTTTGGCAAAATATATATTTTTTAATAATTTTGGCAAAATTCTTTACATTTATCAGAGGGCACAGCCAGCACCCCTACTTCCCGCGGCTATGGAAACAACATGTCCTGGATGTATTATTTTATATATATATATATATATATATATATATATCTGTATATATAGTCTGAGAATGTGTAGCAGCCACACACGTTTCTATTTGGGGGCGGAACTGTGTGAGTTGTGCGTATTGACAACACGTGATAGCTACTAGGCTATATGAATGGGAATAGCGAAATAATATAGGATAAACAAAAAAGTGCAGATGTAAACCAACCATGCACGGAGAACTAATTCTGATGATCAAATATTTTCAGGATTAAATTATTGTACATGTGGTGTAACATTAGAAGAAAAGTCCGCCGACGGAATGCCTCGGAAATCATTTGAATTTCAATCAACGACGGAGCAGCACGGACTATCGATAGGCTATGTATTGCCTGTAGCCTGTTCGACTCCTCTCCGACGACAGCCTACTGAGGTCGGTCCGTGAAAGTCTTTCGTTCTCTTTGTCATTTCATGAGGTTAGGCTACCCAGAATAAAATGAATGATGTGTGAGAGCTGGCGAGTTGACAGGAGTGTCGAGAATCGGTGTGGTAGCTTAACAACAGCGATGCGGCACGCACCTGTAGCCTGCTGCCAAAGGTATTTGACAAGTGACATTCGGCCTGCGCTGCTGCCTTGCACGCCCTGTCAGATGCGTCAAATTGGATGATTGATTACCCATTTGGAGTGTCGGGAACGTGCCCAAGGTCGTCACTAGTTCCCACAGCCACAAAGTTATAAACCCCACCCAATTCTACAATTTCCCTTCTTAAAATCTGATTTTAAACCTAACCATAACCACACTGCCAATCTTATGCCTAACCTTTAAATTAAGACAAAAAAAAACAACAACAAAAAAAACTCGTTTTTTGTTTTCAGAAATGTTTATGATATAGCCAATTTTGACTTTGTGGCTGTAGTAACTAGTGAAAGCCCGTGCCCTGGGCGCAACGGTACCGATGGTTCCCTTTGATACCGCCAAAAGACTAGTCTGCTTTTGGAAAGCTCCATTAACAACACCATTATCAATGTAATGCCAGCTTCATACATGGTTGTAACCTATTTACAAGCCAACAAATTGACATGTGTAGCCTAATGGTCATTAAAAGAAAGGCATTTCAACACATTGAAATTATTTCTTAATTTCCTAAGCATATGTTATGTGTAACACACAGGAGGTAGGTGGCACCTTAATTGGGGAGGATGGCCTCGCGGTAATGGCTGGAGCGGAATTAGTGGAATAGTATCAAATCTCTATCAAAACACACGGTTTCCATGTGTTTGGTGCCATTCCATTTACTCCATTCAAGCCTTTATGAGCCGGGTCTTCCCCTCCGCAGCCTCCGCTGGTGTATCAAAAATAAATGGTTGATTCCAGCAAATTCGTGCACATATGGGGCACAAGGACACGTGTCCCCTGAGATTTGTCATGTTTATTATTTTATAAAAAAATAAAATGTTCTGTAATAGCCTACTGCTAGCCACTTAAGAATTGTATGAAGATGGCTTTAGCTAGCCCAGATATGTTTTCAATCTGCCAACCTCATAACTAGCTACCGACAAGCCATTTCAGGCTAACAATCAAGTTAGTTAAACAAGCTAGCTATTATATCTTAGCTGGCATGCCTACTGTCTGACCCTGCTGGTAATCTATGAACGTTTGAACATCTTGGACATGTTCTGTTATCGTCTCCACCCGGCACAGCCAGAAGAGGACTAACCACCCCTCATAGCCTGGTTCCTCTCTAGGTTTCTTCCTAGGTTCTGGCCTTTCTAGGGAGTTTTTCCTAGCCACGGTGCTTGGGGGTTTTAGGCTGGGTTTCTGTACAGCACTTTGTGACATCGGCTGATGTAAGAAAGGGCTTTATAAATACATTTGATTGATACTGGCAAGGTTGGTAGACTTTAGAAAAGCAAACAATAACTAAATATACTAAGACTCACATTCCTTTCAATCTTTTATCCAGATTTTAGCAGAGATTCAGAGAAGCATATTTAGTTTCTTAAAAAAAATAATAACAACCAGTCAGAAGGATATAGCCAGCTCAAGAGGTATGCTGAGATATGCAGAATAAAAAAACAATTGTGCATACAATTTAAGCATATTGATTATGGCTCTAGATTGTATGGAAAAAGTTGTTTCAGGTGTTTGAAAAATGCAACATTCTCCCAACTTTAAGGATGGGGGGGACACACCCCCAGCCATCCCAAACGTACATTGTGTACCCTCAGTTTTTTGGGGTGCATAACGCATCTGAATTTAAGGGTTTATCATTCGAAGGCCAAGCCAGTAAAATACTCTGCTCAAAGCAGAAACCAGGTGCTTCCTTTTTCTTTATTTTCCTGTATAGTCACCCCGTTGAAGTGTCCCGGGGTAAGGAATGTTTTTTGTTGTTGTGGGGTTTTTGCTTACAGTTACCCGTCAGTTACCTCAGTTGAACGGGAGGGTGTGTGTCGTTGACAAGCAGGAGAGAAACGGCCACTAGAAATAGCGGGGGTTGTGTAAAAGGCCAAGCGAAACGACAGGAATGTCTCCGTGTCAGTCTGAAGGCAGGCAGTTCCCCAGATGGCTATTTAGACTAGGATTACCGTATCAGGTACCTAACAGTTCCTTTCCACCACAGGACCAAATGTCACTTAAACAGATCCTACAAGACTGATTGATCTATTGGTTAATGTATTGATTTGATGCATGGATTAGATGGATTGATTGACTGAAGTGATACATGGAGTAATGGATATTCTGCCATAGACAGGGTAGGGTAGGTTACTTTCTAAATGTAATCTGTTAGTTACTAGTTAACTGTCAAATTCTGATCAGTAGCATCACTTTTTGGATTCGCAAAACTCAGTCATGTAATCTGATTTACTTTCCCCTTAAGAGGTATTTTAAGACATAGATGTAAACTCAGCAAAAAAAGAAAACATTCTCTCACTGTCAACTGCGTTTATTTTCAGCCAACTTAACATGTGTAAGTATTTGTATGAACATAACAAGATTCGACAACTGAGACATAAACTGAACAAGTTCCACAGACATGTGACTAACAGAAATAACAGTCAGTATCTGGTGTGGCCACCAGCTGCATTAAGTACTGCAGTGCATGTCCTCATGGACTGCACCAGATTTGCCAGTTCGTGCTGTGAGATGTTACCCCACTCTTCCACCAAGGCACCTACAAGTTCCCTGACATTTCTGGGGGGGAATGGCCCTAGCCCTCACCCTCCGACCCAACAGGTCCCAGACGCCCTCAATGGGATAGAGACCCGGGCTCTTCGCTGGCCATGGCAGAACACTGACATTCCTGTCTTGCAGGAATCATGCACAAAACGAGCAGTATGGCTGGTGGCATTGTCATGTCAGGATGAGCCTGCAGGAAGGGCACCACATGAGGGAGGAGGATGTCTTCCCTGTAACGCACAGCGTTGAGATTGCCTGCAATGACAACAAGCTCAGTCCGATGATGCTGTGACACACCGCCCCAGACCATGACGGACCCTCCACCTCCAAATCGACCCCGCTCCAGAGTACAGGCCTCGGTGTAACGCTTATTCCTTTGACGTTAAACGTGAATCCAACCATCACCCCTGGTGAGACAAAACTGCGACTCATCAGTGAAGAGCACTTTTTGCTAGTCCTGTCTGGTCCAGCGACGGTGGGTTTGTGCCCATAGGCGACGTTGTTGCCGGTGATGTCTGGTGAGGACCTGCCTTACAACAGGCCTACAAGCCCTCAGTCCAGCCTGGCTCAGCCTATTGTGGACAGTCTGAGCACTGATGGAGGGATTGTGCGTTCCTGGTGTAATTCGGGCAGTTGTTGTTGCCATCCTGTACCTGTCTCGCGGGTGTGATGTTCGGATGTACCAATCCTGTGCAGGTGTTGTTACACGTGGTCTGCCACTGCGAGGACGATCAGCTGTCTGTCCAGTCTCCCTGCAGCGCTGTCTAGGCGTCTCACAGTACGGACATTGCAATTTATTGTCCTGACCACATCTGCAGTCCTCATGCTTCCTTGCAGCATGCCTAAGGCATGTTCATGCAGATGAGCAGGGACCCTGGGCATCTTTCTTTTGGTGTTTTTCAGAGTCAGTAGAAAGGCCTCTTTAGTGTCCTAAACTTTCATAACTGTGACCTTAAATTGCCTACCGTCTGTAAGCTGTTAGTGTCTTAACCACCGTTCCACAGGTGCATGTTCATTAATTGTTAATGGTTCATTGAACAAGCATGGGGAAACAGTGTTTAAACTCTTTACAATGAAGATCTGTGAAGTTAATTCGTAAAAATCCAAAATATCTTTGAAAGACATGGTCCTGAAAAAGGGACATTTTTCTTTTTTTGTTGCTGAGTTCATATTATCAATGGAACGACCATCTATTGCAGGATAAATCCATGTTAGAGTTTACATAGCTGGCCATAAATGGATGTTGTATTTTACTGAATGAGTTTGTTATGTAGGCTTCTTCTAACCCATTGCTTTCTGCTGCAGCTAATAATACAATTAGGCTAGATCTTAAATTAAAAGCCAAAGTCTGTCAGATTTCCAGTCATTCCAATTAATTTAATACCCCTTGAGCTTCCATTATAGGATTTGGAAATATATATTAGCCTAATTGTTTTACCTGAGCATAACTCAAAAACAAAGCACTTATTAGCCTACTCTGTTGTTTATGATTTTGGTTGTCATGGAGAACTGATTGGGCTCATTGCTTCGAGTTGAAAAATAAATGCTCTGAACATCTGTTACTCCCCAACCCTGGCCATAGACTAGTTGCTTCTTCACAGAGGGCTTTGAATACCCTATATTCTCTGGATGTCACAGAGAAACACCAAATCCATGTATTTTAACACGACCTCATAGTTCATATAGTGATACAATGATACATGTGTTAGCCTATTTGAAACACCCTCTCTGAGCTTTGCATGCTTTCAGTTTTCAGTCTCAGTTTTATTTTAAGCACAGTCCGCATCAGTGCCCACTTTCTTCTTTTTGGGGTTTGTTGGAGCTATCAAGTCAACGAAGTGGCTTTGTCGGCGACTGAAGAAGGTCGGATTTATTCTTCAGTTGCGTTCCATCCTGGTTCCTGCAGTAACGGCGGCAGCAGCAGGGTTCTGTTTTTATCACATTGGTTATTATTAAACCATGTGAGGAGTATTTAGCCAGGAGTGCTGGAGCTCATCCCTCCCTCCCTCCCAGACCCAGGACAGGGTGGACCCAGGAGGGGTCTGAGCCTCAGTTAAAGCATGCTGCTGTGGATGAACTTTGACCCCAAGCAAGCCGTCCAACTCCTCCTCTGTTGGATCACGTTCCTTATTCTCTCTTCTCGCTCGCAGTTTAAATGCCTCTGCTTCAATACATGCCTTGACATGCTGAGAAACGGGAGGGGAGGAGCGTAAAAAAAAAAAGAGGACAAGAAAAACCGGAGAGCAGCTGAGAGGGGAGGGCGGAGAGAGAGAGAGAGAGAAGGGGCGTGTGAAAGAGGGAATTCCATATGAGCCAACTGTACAGAGAGACTCGTAAGCCAAGAAACTTTTGAGACAAATTCCAGAAGAGGAAAGCGAGGAAGCAAGACTGTCAGCAGCAGATAGAGAAGATTTAGGGAGCATGTTATGTTAGGAAAGGGGAGATAAAACAAGGAGATTTTATCTGTGGTTAAGTGAGCCCTTGTGGTAATCTCTCACTCTGTGTGTCTCTCTTTTTTTCTCTCTCTCTCTCTCTCTCTCAGACAGAGGACAGGAGTGGTGTGAGAGCGTGTCAGTACTGGAGTTGTGTAGCAGAAGCAGATCCATTCTATTCGTGATCCTTTTCCTTGTTTGGTATTTTCTAACCTGAGGACCAGTTTGAGACGGCAGAGACACACTGATTGACTGGAGGAACCTGGTGGAGAGATGAAAAGGAAATCTCTCGCCACGCACCTGAGTGTCCAGAGGACTGATCCAAGTTGACTACAGACAAACTGGGAAGGATTAAGAGACTGGGATGGTATCTGGAGGAGTCACTAGATCGTAACGTCTGGCGCAGAACTTTCAGGACAGTACCCTGTCACCTTGTCACTGCCAGAGCTACCCAAAGGTGTTGTATAGGCCATTCAAATCAAAAGAGAAACTATAAGAGGCGCTGGGGAGTATGGGACGTTGGACCCGTGGTGGAGTGACTCCTGGTTAGTTCCCTGGGACCCGATGAGTGGTAGCAGCCTTAACACCAGCCTGCTACGAGGCCGCCGCTTCTACTGCCGGGAATGGGCCCTGGAAAAGCTCCAGCGCTGTCTGGAGGCCAGTCCCGCTCCTGGCCGGCCCCCGGGAATCCTGGTAACTGGGGGTCCCGGGGCAGGAAAGACCGCTCTATGCACTGAGGCAGTATGGCCCACCTCGGACGCAGGGCTGCGGGTCGGGCTGGCACCCCACTGCCTTGCATTTCACTTCTGCCAGCGGGAGGACGGGAGGAGCGTGGCGGTGTGGAGGTTTGTCCTGGGCCTGGTGGATCAGCTGAGAGCCAGCCCCCTCCTCCCCCTGGGGTACAGGGACACACTGGACACCCCCTTGGTGGCTCCCACCCTGGAGCCTCTACACTGCCAGAGGGACCCGGATGACACCTTCAAAAGGTCTGCACTCTATATTACTCCCTAGTGTTGCTAACCAACTTATCTAGACAGCTTTGTGACAGCTTATCTAGGACAGCTCTGTTTTGATGTGAATTCACTGTCTGCAAAAAAAAAATGGATGTGAAATTTCTATAGAGAGATTTGAGGTTTGTCAAAACTCAAACATTGAGTCAGTCAGATCGATAGGGATAACTGTATGTCTGGACAAATGAACCCATTGTTTTATTTGACATTGTAGTCACATTGTTCACAGTGGCATGTGAATAGTCATAGTAGCATTTGGAAGGGAAGTGACACCAGCACCAAGCAGACCAGTTCTCCAAGATGACTGTCCTGGACTACTTCTTACAGGTAACAGTGTCCATGAACGTTCAGATTGCGTACTAAAAGCCCGCCACTGCTAGTTCTGTTCAGTCAAACAAAGAAGACCAAAAGAGCCAAATGGGAAAAGCTAGCTAATTGTCCCGCTTCCTTGGTTTGTATAAGAATGTATTGTCTCTCCCCTTCATAATACAAGCCACTCAGTGCTCTCACGATCAACCTCCAGTCTGAATGAACGCTACAATGCTATTTATGACACGTCCTTTTCAAAAACAAGGACAAAGACGTGAAAAATGCGTCCCCCTCGAGTCTCAGAGACGGGAGTCGTTGGTACCGCTTGGTGAGGTCGTCGTTCTCACGAGGACCCTCTTGTCTGTCTGCTGCAGTCATGTTGACGCTGGTTGTGGAGGAACGCTCTCCCTCCCTGTTGGCTGTGTTTCTGGTGTGAAGTATAGGGGGCTACATTCCACATTGCCCTCGGAATGACCCATAGCCTGGAGGGATCTGTGTGTGTTTGGCGCCTGAGTGCGAGAAAGGGGTTGTGGTTGAGCCGCTGTCATGTGAACACTAAACAGTGGTCGACAAACAGGGGGAAACACGAGCTTGGAGTGGCAGCGAACGTATATACAGAGAATCCTTAGATTTGAACAGATGCTAGCTGGAGCCATTAAGAGTAGTCCTTATATAACCGCTTAGCTTACACTGTCAACATCAACAATGGCTAGTCGACCCAACTACCAACCACCTTTTCCACTGCCTTTCTGACAGCTATATTCCCTCGTAGAGTTTGTCCTTAACCGTCCTTTAAACCACGCTATTCGCTCTAGTCTTATCTAATTGCTGTTCCACAAGGCTGGCCCGTAGCTAAAAGCCTCGTCTGTTTTAAACCATTTTTCCCGAACTTTGGACCAATTAGGGCTCACAGGGCCTGCGTTGTCAGCCTCTTCTCCACACCGTGTCCAATTTACAGCAGGGCTGAGAGGGTCAAAAGTTAGCCTGCGGACAGGACCACGAGGACAGGATGGAGCAGGAAGCCCTGAGTCAACTGAAGGGCCATTAACGTGGTTCTGGGCATGTACAGCATGTGCTTAAGACACACACACACACCTACACACACACACCTACACACCTACACACCCACACACACCTACACACACCTACACACACACACACACCTACACACACACACACACCTACACACACACACACACACACACACCTACACACCTACACACACACCTACACCTACACACACACACCTACACACACACACACACACACACACACCTACACACACACACACACACACACCTACACACACACACACACCTACACACCTACACACACACCTACACACACCCCTACACACCCCTACACACACCTACACACCTACACACACACCTACACACCTACACACCTACACACCTACACACACACACCTACACACCTACACACACACACACACCTACACACACACACACACACCTACACACACCTACACACCTACACACACACCCCTACACACACACACACCTACACACACACACACACCCACACACGCCTACACACCCACACACACCTACACACACCTACACACACCTACACACACCTACACACACACACCTACACACCCACACACACCTACACACCTACACCTACACACACACACCTACACACCCACACACACACACACACACACACACACACCTACACACACACACCTACACACACACACACACCTACACACACAAACCTTTGTCGATTAAAGGCAGCCCCCCGCACCTCTCTGATTCAGAGGGGTTGGGTTAAATGCGGAAGACACATTTCAGTTGAAGGCATTCGGTTGTACAACTGACTAATAATGGTGACTTTGACTTCCCTGTCATCATATTAGTAAGACATGAACTTGTGACCAACAAGTTTTGGAACGGAACATTCACTTTTAAATTCTTTCTCTTAAAAGGCACTAAGTGCTTTTAAATAAACTCAAGCTGAGTGTATTGTTCAGTAATGGGGGGGAAAAAAGGACTGCAACCTTTTAACATTGTGTTCACTAGGCTGTATTGTATCAGTACAGGTGCATCAAAGATGGGACAGAGAGACTGGAAAAACAGCTTCTATCTCAAGGCCATCAGACTGCTAAACAGCATTTTTTATTTAACTAGGCAAGTCAGTTAAAAACAAATTCTTATTTATAATGACGGCCCACCCGGGGAGCAGTGGGTTAACTGCCTTGTTCAGAGGCAGAATGACAGATTTTTACCTTGTCAGCTCGGGGATTCAATCTAGCAACCTTTGGGTTACTGGCCCAACGCTCTAACCACTAGGCTACCTGTCGCCCCGTCACGAACTCAGAGAGGCTGCTGCCTACATTGACTCACTAGTCACTTTAAACAATTCCACTTTAATAATGTTTACATGTCTTAAATTACTTGTCTCGTATGTATTGTACTGCATTTTATACCATCTACTGCATCTTGCCTATGACACTCGGTCATCGCTCATCCATATATTTATATGTACATATTCTTATTCCATCCCTTTAGGTGTGTGTGTGTGTGTGTGTGTGTGTGTGTGTGTGTATTAGGTAGTTGTTGGGTAATTGTTAGATTTTACTGAACTGTCGGAAGTAGAAGCTCAAGCATTTCGCTACACTCGCATTAACATCTGCTAACCATGTGTATGTGACCAATTAAATGTGATTTGATTCACAAGGCTGCATTGTACATTAGCTGACACCTTCCTTTGCATCCTTCTAGAAGAGATGTTCTAAGTGTAAGAGTGTGGAGATAACCATTGTTGAATGGTTGTGAATGACCAAGCTTGTTCCAACAAAAACACTTCGAACACTTCATATCGTTACATAACGATGTCATATTTAGTACTTCATTAGGTTTATATCCCTGCTGAAGCAGACACTAGCAGGGTGACAGACACTGTTAAAACAACTCCAGCGCCATAATGTCATCACCCGCATTGAATTGCGCACACACACACACACTAAACTACCACTCTTCCTGGATTACACACACACACTAAACTACCACTCTTCCTGGATTACTCAATGGTTTTTACAAGGCCTAAGTGTGGTGAAGCCACCCTCCTTCCTCCTGTCCCAGGGGACTCTATAGAACACCACATAGAAGTGTCCTGTCCAGGTGTCTGTTACTATACTCCTCCCTCCTGTCCCAGGGGACTCTATAGAACACCACATAGAAGTGTCCTGTCCAGGTGTCTGTTACTATACTCCTCCCTCCTGTCCCAGGGGACTCTATAGAACACCATATAGAAGTGTCCTGTCCAGGTGTCTGTTACTATACTCCTCCCTCCTGTCCCAGGGGACTCTATAGAACACCATATAGAAGTGTCCTGTCCAGGTGTCTGTTACTATACTCCTCCCTCCTGTCCCAGGGGACTCTATAGAACACCACATAGAAGTGTCTGTGATGTAATGACGATGTCCATATACTGAGTGATGTAATGACGATGTCCATATACTGAGTGATGTAATGACGATGTCCATATACTGAGTGATGTAATGACGATGTCCATATACTGAGTGATGTAATGACGATGTCCATATACTGAGTGATGTAATGACGATGTCCATATACTGAGTGATGTAATGAATATGTAATGATGATGTCCATATACTACTGCAGCTATTGGGTCTGTTGATTTTCCATGTGTGATCATTTCAATAAATGACTACTCCTCTCTCTCTCTCTCTCCCCAGGGCGGTGTTGTTGCCCTTGCTGGACCTCCCTCCCCCAGAGCAGTCCCTATTCCTGGTGGTAGACTCCCTGGAATGGGGTTATGGGGCCGATGAGGTGTCCAGCTGTGCTAAGGCTCCAGGGAGGAGCAGCTCTATATCAGAGCTCCTATCCAGTCACCAGCACCTCCTGCCCAGCTGGCTGCTCCTGGTCTGCTCTGTACGCAGACAGAACAAGGCTGTGTGTAAGATGTTCTCAGGTATGTTTGGAGGGGGATGTCTGTAGACACGGCAGGAGTTGCGGGACGCTTTTAAAATTGTATTTTATCCGGCATCTCACAAACCACGCTGTCAGCAGAGGTGAGGTATATAATTTCATGTCTCCGCCTGTGCCCGGTGAAAGTTAATTCTTTGGCTGTTTTGAGAGTGGTGAATGTGCTGCTAAAAAGGCACATCCGGGACGCAGGCGAACATAGCGAGGGAAAATAAATACATAAAAACATTGTTCATGATTCCACTCGTTCGGAAAGAGGCAGGCGCTAATAGAACTCAGTCAGATCAATAACATAAGTGTTCTGAGCTTTGATCACTGCTGGGAGAAATAGCCTATTTAGATGTGAAACCAGTAATCGATTTTCTTTTATTGTGTACAATTTTGATTTTATTTTTAAACAGTTACCGAGGTCCAGACCTCTGTGTCCTTGTATGTAGGTTACGGCCATGTCAAGAGCAGTTGCTCACCCATTTTGACAGCTCCGACACCGCCAAAAAACATCAGCTCTGCGGGAATCGCAAGGCTATTCTGACGCTTTGATAGGCTTGAATCTAGGCCTGACAATAGTATCTCATGTTGATCAACAGTCAGGCTTTTTTAACAAAACGTTTTAATTTCTTATTTGTTTGCCATGTTTGGGTCGTGGTAGAAAAAAATGGCATTTACATGCCATCTTAGTAATTTAGCAGACGGTCGTATCCAGAGCGACTCACAGTGCGTTCATCTTTTAGCAGGGACTCCCGGCTAAAATACAGGTAGAAATAAAATGAAAAATCTTAAGGTCAGCTAGGTGACACAACCACCATATCAAATAAAATTGTATTAGTCACGTGCGCCGAAAGCAACAGGTGTAGACCTTACAGTGAAAATGCTTACTTACGAGCCCCTAACCGACAGTGCAGTTAAAATAAATTACAGATAAGAATAAGAAATAAAAGTAACAAGTAATTAAAGAGCGGCAGTACAATAACAATAGTGAGACTATATACAGGGAGGTACTGGTACAATGTGCAGGGGCACCAGTTAGTTGAGGTAATATGTACATGTAGGTAGAGTTATTAAAGTGACTATGCATAGATAATAACAGAGTAGCAGCGGCATAAAGGGGGCAATGCAAATAGTCTGGGTAGCCATTTGATTAGATGTTCAGGATTCTTATGGCTTGGGGGGTAAAGCTGTTCAGAAGCCTCTTGGACCTAGACTTGGTGCTCCGATACTGCTTGCCGTGCGCAGTAAGCTGCTATATCGATGCTAGAGTAAGAAAAGGAGTGTGAGTACTAGAGCAGAAAGGGGTGTTAATAGTTAATCGACTGCAGCGTGATGAGCAACAAAGCAGCGAGTGACAAAACTGTTGTATTTCTGTCATTTTTTTAGGCGTGCTGAATACTTGATGTAGTGTTCAGTAACCACACATGACCAAATTAGTTTTTTAGAACGCAGAAGAACACCATTGCTCTCATTACTGTAGGGTGGGTGACATCTGAACACGTCTGTGCTGGAGAGGCGGAGACATTTCCACCACACACTGCTTAACACCAGTAAATATCTCTCTGGCACCAACAGTGGAAAATGGAAGTGTGAATCCCACTGCCACTATATGGTAGTCTAGATCTACTGTATCTTGCCTATGCCGTTCGGTCATCGACCCAAATCTCTAGCCACTTTAATAATTATAATTGGATGAAATAATGTATCACTAGCCACTTTAAACAATGCCATTTATATAATGTTTACATATCCTACATTACTCATCTCGTGTGTGTGTGTGTGTGTGTGTGTGTGTGTGTGTGTGTGTGTGTGTGTGTGTGTGTGTGTGTGTGTGTGTGTGTGTGTGTGTGTGTGTGTGTGTGTGTGTGTGTTGTTGTGAATTTGTTAGATTACTTGTTAGATGCTACTGCATGGTCGGAACTAGAAGCACAAGCATTTCGCTACACTCGCATTAACATCTGCTAACCATGTGTATGTGACAAATAAAATTTGATTTGATTTAGATATCCCTCTGGCTGACTGAAGCTGAATGCTGCGACCACACACCTTATATATCTGTTTCTACAGTCCAATACCTGTTTCTGAAGTAGCTAATGTTTGTTCTAAAGTTACATTAAGTGACAGTCTCTCCTCTCTCCCTCTCCCTCCTCGGCAGGTTTCCGTAAACTGTGTCTGGACGATCTGCGTAAGCCGGCGCCGGTTCGTGACCTGCAGCACTATATCCTACGGAGGCTGGACCAGGAGGGTGCGCTCCGCCGACAGCTGACCCCCGAGACGGCCGACATGCTCAACCTGCTGCACATCAAGAGTGGTGGCTGCTTCTTGTTCCTGGAACGCGTTCTTGACGGCGTGGCGGGGGCCTTGGTGGGGCTCCGGGAAATCCGGGACATCCCCGGGACTCTCAACGGCCTCTATCTGTGGCTCTGTCAGAGACTCTTCCCCAGGGGCCTGTTCCTCCAGGTCAGGCCCCTCCTCAACGTCCTCCTGGCCTCACCCAGGCCCCTCACCACCCAGGAGATCTACACTGCCACCTGGACTCAGGACATGTCCCTCAGCCCTCTGGACTTCCAGAGCAGGCTACAGGCTCTGTCCACGCTGCTCATCGACGGGCCGGGAGGCAGCAAGCTTCTGTTCCACACTAGTTTTGCAGAGTGGCTGACGGATGTCAAGTACTGCACCCAGAAGTATCTGTGTAGCGTGTCTGAGGGTCACACCATGCTGGCCATGGCTCTCACCCTGCGCGCCCCACACCTTAACACCGAGGACACCTGTCAGATGGGCTCACACCTGGTCAGCTCAGGCATGCACAAGGACAACCCTGCCCTCCTGGCCCTGTGGCTGTTGTGGGCTGATGTGCCCCCTCTGGCTAGCCCCTTTTCCCCCTCTCCCCCTGCCTCTCAGCCCCCTGTCCTGGTCAGGCAGGAGGTCCTCCAGCTGCTGATGAAGAGTGGGGTGTTCCCTCCCTCCTGTGCCCCAGATGGAGGCCCCAGTGTGGGGGTACACTGTGCAGGAGGAGGGGGGACCATCATCGGGCAAGCGCTGGAGAGGCAGGACACAGTGAGGGTGCTACTGGACAGCGGGATCAGCGTGAACCGGGCTGACCCCACAGACGGACGCACCCTTCTGGCCAGCGCGGCCCATGCAGGCTCAGCCGACGTGACCGACCTACTCCTGTCCCGAGGGGCTGACCCTCTGATCAGTGACCACCAGGGCCAGACCCCCCTAACGCTGTCTGCCAGGCAAGGCCATGTCAGGGTGCTGGGGATGATGCTGGACTGGGCCAGGGGTCTGGAGCCGGAGGCCGGCATGGGGATGGTGGAGCATGCAGACAGCGAGGGCTGGACGGCCTTGCGTTCAGCGGCCTGGGGGGGTCACACCGAGGCCGTGCACCTTCTCCTGGATGCTGGGGCAGATGTGGACGGATGTGATGCTGAAGGCCGGTCGGCACTGAGGGCGGCGGCTTGGGGGGGTCACGAGGAGATCCTTTTCACTCTGCTGGACCACGGGGCGCAGGTGGACAAGGCCGACCGGGAGGGCCGCACGCCACTGATTGCCGCCGCCTACATGGGCCATCGGGAGGCGGTAGAGATCCTGCTGGACCACGGGGCAGAGGTCGATCTGGCTGACGGAGACGGCCGTACTGCGCTGTCAGTGGCTGCCCTCTGTGTGCCCACAGCGGCTGGAGTCAAAGGTTACGGAGAAGTGGCCAGCCTGCTGTTGGAGCGAGGGGCGGACCCGGGCCACAGGGACCAGGATGGGATGACCCCTCTGCTGCTGGCGGCGTATGAAGGTCATGAGGAGGTGGTAGAACTGTTGTTAGAGGCTGGGGCCGACGTAGACGAGAGCGCCGGGCCACACGCAGCTGCCGCTTCTGCTGCCGTCACCCCGCTGTTGGCAGCTGCCGCAATGGGCCATTCCGCGACAGTGGGCAGGGTGCTGTTCTGGGGCGCGGCTGTGGATGGCATCGACGGGGAGGGTCGTACAGCTCTGAGCCTGGCAGCAGCACGGGGCAGCGTGGAGGTGGTCAGAGCTCTCCTGGACCGAGGGCTGGATGAGAACCATAAAGACGATCTGGGCTGGACCCCGCTGCACGCCGCCGCCTGCGAGGGCCACCGGGGGGTCTGTGCCGTCCTGACGGAGCGTGGGAGCATGGCGCGGGTCGGAGAAATGGACATCGAGGGACGGACGCCCCTCATCCTGGCCGCGCAGGAGGGCCATTGCGGCACGGCGAGGCTTCTGCTGGACCGCCGCTCGCTCATTGACCACCGGGCGTACGACGGCCACTCTGCGCTGAGCGCCGCCGCCCTGGAGGGCCACGCTGAGGTGGTGGAGCTACTGATGAGGCGGGGGACGGACACGGACGTACGGGACGCAGAGGGCCGCCCGCTGCTCTACCTCCTGGTGCTGGAGGGTCATCTGGACATGGCTGCCCTCCTCATGGAGAAAGGGGGCGTGCCCCTGGAGTCCCGGGACGGGGAGGGTCGCACGGCGCTGCACGTGGCCTCCTGGCAGGGCAACCTGGAGGCGGTGGGGCTGCTGTTGAGCCATGGGGCGGACCCTAACACCCAGGACGGGGAGGGACGACCCCCCTTGCACTCAGTAGCCTGGCGTGGTCATGTGGAGCCTGGTCGTCTGCTCCTGGAGGTCAGGGGGGTCAACGTGGATCTGGCCTGCCGCCAGCAGGGGGCCACGGCACTGAGCATCGCGGCTCAGGAGGGGCACGCCAATATCGTTGCCATGCTACTGGAGAGAGGGGCCAACCCAGACCACATAGACAAGTACGGCCGCAGCCCCGTCAAGGTGGCCGGGAAGAGGGGTCACTTCACCATCGTCAGGCTGCTGGAGAGCTACGGAGCCAAACCTTACTCAGTCCGTCTGCCCCTGTCCAACACCCGGTCGCCACGGTCACCCACTGTGAAGAGCCCGTCCTCCGCCTGCTCAGGGAGTAACGGGGCCAGGGCAGGGCTCCATCATGGTGCTAGCACCTCCACCTCCTCAGCCTCCTGCTCCCCAGGCTCCCCAGGCTCCACAGCCGAGCACTTCCACTCCATCCAAAGCTCCCAGACGTCCTCCTCCACAGCCCACTCCCAGGCCACAGTGCAGACCGTCCCCGCTGACAGCCTGTCCTTCACCCAGCAGATCCAGCAGCACTCCCTTCCACGCTGCCGCTCTCGCCACTCCACCCTGCCTCCGCCCGGCTCCGCCCATGGCAGCCTGCACGGAACCAGCCACAGGTCCCAATGCCCTAAGGCCAGCCCTCCTCCACCCACACTCTGCACAGTCACGGCCATGGTGCATGACTCTGAAAAGCCTTACGAGGGCTCCCCAGCAGGGTTGGACTATCCCAGTAAACACAAACCCCCCAGGCTGATCCAGGAGGAGAGGTCTCAGTACGGAGGGGGGAGGTGGAACTCTGTCATGGCTTCTCTAGGGGTGACGCCTGGACAAGATGGCCCCAAAAACAGGGACAGTCTCCCTATGGGATACCCCTACCAGCTCCAGAGCCCGGCTCAGAGAGAGACATGGGAGGAGAACCAGAAGTTGTCCATAACCCCCGGTAGTGCCTTATCTGGTCCCTGCGTGGTGTCCATGACGACCACGGACCCCCAGCTCAACCTGAAACAGGCCATCAAGCTGCAGTTTGAAGGGCCCACCAGCGCTGCCTTATACAAGAGAGAGACGCCCCTGTGAACTCAGACTAACAGTGAGTACTGTCTGTTGGTCACCAAAAGAGAGTAGACTTAACTGGCACACTAAAGTGAAGGAATCAGGACTGAATGTGTTCAAAGCTGTGAGGCAGAGGCTTTTAAAGTGTTGTCATTGACAAGTACAGTATATTACAAACTAAAGGGACCTTCATTGTCTTAAGAGGTGCTGAATGTAGGTAACTGTTACGTCAGAAAATCAATTCTCAATAACTTCCTTCTCAAAAGCAACTGTTATTTGGACTCCAGTTTTGGTATTGCTTTATGTCCACATTCTATTTCATCACATTGATCTTCCCCAGAGTTAGTCAAGTCTACAGTGGTATTATATTATATAAACCACCTTTTAAAACCAGAGGTTCATTACACCGTGACCTCTCAGGGATGGCACGTCCCAAACCGTGTCCTATCCTTTCAGGTGGTACATTTTGGAGGAATGCCTGGAATTTTAATGACAGCATTCTCTGTTGTAGGTTCTAGGTGGACGTGGAGTTCAAGGGGCCATTTTCAGAATGGATAATGGTTCTCACGGGGCAGATGAGAGCCGGGGAAGGGGCTTCTCTCTCACCCCCCCACCCTCTCCGTCGTTCAGCTCAGCGGACCAGAGGAAGAATGGAGATACTGAAAGACTTCAAAGCCGTTTACATTCCAGACTTTTCCGTCGCCTGTTTTGAGCAGCTGTCACTAAATAGCGGACACACACACACACACACACACACACACACATTCCTCAGACACAAAGCCTTGCCTCTTCTCTTCAGTGGAGTTGACATTGGACATGGACAAGTCGGATGGAGAGGGGCTGTGGAGAGGGGCTGTCGCGACCACACTCCTGCTGATCTACCACACAGTGAGACCAGAGAGTGTGTGTGTGTGACAGTTCTGTGACACACAGGCCCAACACAGGGCTGTGGTCTCACCAGGGTTTGACCGTTAACCAATCGTCAATGGACTTCTTCAGAAATCAAACTTTTATACTCTCAAGGTGAATCAAAAGCATTCATCTGAAGCCACCACAGAACAGCCATAATAGACGTGTGAAGGGGCTCTCACTGAGATGAGACTAGATAGGCAAGCAGGACCCAAGACAACACACTCACGCAGGACTTAAGATCGTTTTTTTTCTTTTAATATGTGGGAGGCTCTTTTTCACGTCATAGCTGTTTTGAAAGCAATGATTCTACTGCCTGTCTGAGGTCATTACCTTGATCTTCCTCAGACTTCTACTTTTTAACCCGGGACATGGCAATTATTACCAGCTTGGAGTCCGTCGACGTGCGTCCTACGGCCGGCTTGGAGTCCGTCGACGTGCGTCCAGGGTCGGGCCACGAGCCACACAAGTCAGCAGACAAGACGGCAGGCCTACCAAAGCCTGACCTAGCCTACAATGCTGTTGAAATTCTGCTATGTTTATGACATTAACCAACCAGCAGGGTGAATGTCCTATCTAGCACACTGAGTAATACTGTTGGAAGGGACTGCTAATGATGACATAAATCTAAAGATAGATTAGAAAGAAAGACAGAAAGGTAGGAGTGTAGCTAGCTGTTCATTTTAAATCATTCATCTGGCCTACGTACTTCCATTTTGTTCTTGTTACCATTTTGTTCATGTTTGAAAGCATAATGGCGTTCTTTAATTAAAATTGCAGACGTGCCATAACTAATGCCAAACACTGTTTGGGGTGTGTGAGTGTCTGTGTGTGTGTGTGTGTGTTAGCGTGGGCCTGTACTCTCAGGGTACAGCTTGCATCCGTGGAACGAGACGGGAGGTGTTATAGATAGCATGTTTGCGTCACAAAGACCGAGATGAAAGAGACGCGGTTTCCTCACGGACCAGCTGCACATCAGAGATGCACCCAGGCACCAGGTCGGGAAGGTTGCTGCCCTGAAAGCGGGCTTCTCTTCAGCTACAGAGAGTAGTTGCACCCACTGGTAAAAGTGTTACATTGTTTCAACGTATTGTGATGTGGAATCAACGTGGGGGGAAAAAAATACTGTACATTGGATGTGAAGAAAGTAATCAACCAGTTCTGTCATCTCATTTCAACCCGCATTGTAGACACTGAAATTAGGGTAAAACTTAAACTTCAATACATTGATTTAACCTGACTAACAGGTCATTATATCAATCTAATGTCAACATAATCAGCAAGAACTATGTATACAATTCCACATCGAAATGTATCCTATATACAATATACACTCAGTGGACAAAACATTAGGAACATCTGTTCTTTCCATGACACGGACTGACCAGGTGAAAACTCTGATCCCTTATTGATGTCACCTGTTAAATCCACTTCAGTCGGTGTAGATGAAGGGGAGGAGACAGGCTAACGTAGGATATTTGAGCCCTGAGACAATTGAGACACGGATTGTGTATGTGTGTCATTCAGAGGGTGAACGGGCAAGACAAAAGATTTAAGTGCCTTTGAAAGATGGTAGGTGCCAGGGGCACCGGTTTGTTTAAAAAAAAATAATAAAAAAATGCAACTGATGGGTTTTTTCACGCTCAACAGTTTCCCGTGTTTATCAAGACTGGTCGACCACCCAAAGGTCATCCAGCCAACTGGACACAACTGTGGGAAGCGTTGGAGTCAGCGTGGGCGCAGCATCCCTGTGGGACGCTTTCCACACCTTGTAGAGTCCACCGCCCCGACGAATTGAGGCTGTTCTGAGACGGAATTTTTACTAGGATTAAATGTCAGGAATTGTGGAAAAAACTGTATATACAGTTGAAGTCGGAAGTTTACATACACCTTAGCCAAATACATTTAAACTCAGTTTCTCTGAGTAGGTGTGTCCAAAACGTTTGACTGGTACTGTTTATATACAGTACCAGTCAAAGGTTTGGACACACCTACTCATTCCAGAGTTTTTCTTTATTCTTTCTATTTTCTACATTGTAGAATAATAGTGAAGACATCAAAACTATGAAATAACACATATGGAATCATGTAGTAATCAAAAAAGTGTTAAACAAATCTAAATATATTTTATATTTGAGATTCTTGAAAGTAGCCACCCTTTGCCTTGATGACAGCTTTGCACGCTCTTGGCATTCTCTCAACTAGCTTCATGAGGTAGTCACCTGGAATGCAATTCAATTAACAGGTGTGCCTTGTTAATTTGTGGAATTCCTTCTTAATGCGTTTGAGCGAATCAGTTGTGTTGTGACAAGGTAGGGGTGGTATACAGAAAATAGCCCTTTTTGGTAAAAGACCAAGTCCAAGAACAGCTCAAATAAGCAAAGAGAAACGACAGTCCATCATTATTGTAAGACATGAAGGTCAGTCAATACAGAGCATTTCAAGAACTTTGAACGTTTCTTCAAGTGCAGTCGCAAAAACCATCAAGCGCTATGATGAAACTGGCTCTCCTGAGGACTGCCACAGGAAAGGAAGACCCAGAGTTACCTCTGCTGCAGAGGATAAGTTCATTAGAGTTAACTGTACCTCAGATTGCAGCCCAAATAAATGCTTCACAGAGTTCAAGTAACAGACACATCTCAACATCAACTGTTCAGAGGAGACTGTGAATCAGGCCTTCATGATCGAATTGCTGCAAAGAAACCACTATTAAAGGACACCAATAATAAGAAGAGACTTGCTTGGGACAAGAAACATGAGCAATGGACATTAGACCAGTGAAAATTTGTCTGATGTCAATCTGATCTCCAAATTGGAGATTTTTGGTTCCAACCGCAGTGTCTTTGTGAGACGCAGAGTAGGTGAATGGATGATCTCAGCAGGTGTGGTACCCTCCGTGAAGCATGGAGGAGGTGTGATGGTGTGGGGGTGCTTTTCTGGTGACACTGTCAAAGATTTATTTATAATTCAGGGCACACTTAACCAGCATGGCTACCACAGCATTCTGCAGCGATACGCCATCCCATCTGGTTTGCGCTTATTGGGACTATCATTTGTTTTTCAACAGGACAATGGCCCAACACACCTCCAGGCTGTGTAAGGGCTATTTGACCAAAAAGGAGAGTGATGGAGTGCTGCATCAGATGACCTGGCCTCCACAATCACCTGACCTCAACCCAATTGAAATGGTTTGGGATGAGTTGGACCGCAGAGTGAAGGGAAAAGCAGCCAACAAGTGCTCAGCATATGTGGGAACTCCTTCAAGACTGTTGGAAAAGCATTCCAGGTGAAGCTGGTTGAGAGAATGCCAACAGTGTGCAAAGCTGTCATCAAGGCAAAGGGTGGCTACTTTGAAGAATCTCAAATATAAAATATATTTTTTGATTTTGTTTAGCACATTTGTTGGTTACTACATGATTCCATATGTGTTTTTTCGTAGTTTTGATGTCTTCACTATTATTCTACAATGAAGAAAATAGTAAAACAATTAAGAAAAACCTTTGAATGAGTAGGTGTGTCCAAACTTTTGACTGGTACTGTATATCATCTGGGGAGATTCTCAACTGGGCAAAAGTTCTCCTCTCTTCCTTGACCCGGAAACCGATAAGTGGTCAAGGAGAGTGTCAATAGACTAGTAGGTTCACCTCGATTACCTACTTCTGCAGAGGATGCACCTACGCCAGAGTATACTGACTGCTAGCGCGGAGGTGTTTAAAAACCTGCCACACCCCCTTTCAATAAGCTGTTATTTTCTCCAAGGAGAAAGCAAGCACAAATGTAAAAATAATACAGTACTTACCTTTTTATCTATAACATGTCTTGCACAACTAGCTACATTTAGGTTTTATCACTTTTATAAATGTATTTTGTGATTCCACCATGTAAACATCATGTGTAAGTGGAGAAGGAGAGTCAACACCTCCGAAGAGGGTTTTCAAAGTATCTCCTCACTTCCTTATCTTATTGGTGTCAGTCTCAGTAACTGGCTTCACTGCCAGTCTCAGTAACTGGCTTCACTGCCAGTCTCAGTAACTGGCTTTACTGTCAGTCTCAGTAACTGGCTTCACTGCCAGTCTCAGTAACTGGCTTCACTGCCAGTCTCAGTAACTGGCTTCACTGCCTCCTCTTCAAAGTGAAATAAAAACAGACTGCCCCAGGCCTGCCAGTCACAGTGCTGAATACAGAATAATATACAGTAGCTGACACAGCGTGAGTAGTATGCCTCCTAATGCGTTAATAGCTGAGACCTCTATATCTAAGCAACAGGACAGTATTTTACAGTAGGAAATTGACTGGCCCCATCTCCTTCTCCTCGCTCCAACAGAAGGGTTGAGTGGAGGTTCCAGACAGAACAGCACTGTAGCCTCTGCTTGTATTCCTTTTCCATGCAGTGGAGGTTTCTGTGCTCCTAACCCTGGACTGGGAAGAGCTCCCTGGGAAGTAGCTACAGCTTTGTTTGGTATTTTACAGTCCACCGGCTAGATCCCCACCCACTCCCACGCAGCAGCAGAACTACTGCAATCAAGGCACTTTACATTCAGCCAGGCGATAACGCGTGAATCGAGAGTTGAGTGCAGTGCTGAGGTGTTTACTGCATAGAAGACCAGGCTGAGAGTGAGGAAGCAGTGTTTGATGTGTGTCTGTCTGTCTGTCGAGGGGAGTGGTGTTTCTGAATGATTCATATTTCAGACTTGGTGTTGACTCATCGAATGCGTACTGATGTCCTCCTTGTCATGTATGTGTGAAGCAGTAACACGCGTGAAAACAAGAACTTTACATCCGTCCTCCAGACAGACACAAAGGCCAGTCACAGCTACATCGTCATCTGTCTACTGCATGTGCCGTGTAGCTAGGAGTTAGCGGTGCCACCATGATTGTTTGGCAAAGACATATAAACATGAACAACTATGCCAACCTCTCTACGTTTTTTTTTTGTATTCGCCCCACTTATAGACTATCGACTTGTAGAATTCAGTGAGAGCATAATCATTATTGAGACTTGAGATACAGGTGTACACCCTTTTTTGTTTTTGTTTTTAATTGATTTCAGCAGTTGGGACACAGGAAGATTACTGTTAAAACACAAAGACCAGCGTGTGTAAAAGAGGGAGAGGCGGTGAGTGTTATGGGAAGATGACGTTTATATAAGAAACGGCACACTGTCTTGCAACAACAACAACTCCCTGCTTTTCTCACTGTAAATATAGTGGCTCTCAAGGTCTCCGGTTTGGAACTGGGTGGAAAAAAACGGTTATTTCCTGTTAAGGGTGGCAGGTAGCCAAGCATTTCCGAGAGTTGGGCGAGTAACCCGAAAGGTTGGTGGTTCAAATCCCCTGCACCAACGAGATGTAAAATCTGCCAATGTGCCCTTGAGCCAAAGGCCTTTTACCCACTAATTGCTACGACAGGGTTGCTGTTGATAATTGCTGACCCTTCCTGTGACCCCCACTCTCCGAAGGGTGTCTCAATAAAGCACATTTCTAATTCATGCATGAAAAAAGGATAAATATAAGCACCTATCAAGTGATTTTATTTTAGAATTACTGTACACATGCAGCAGCAGTTCATGTGGAGGACAGGTGGAACCGGTTTGTGTCTCATTACCTTGGCTGCCTCGGATGTTTGACATATTACCTCACCTTCTCTCACCTTGCTCTTCACGTTCATAATTACAAGCTTCACCAGCTCGGGAAAGGTGTCTTGTGACGCTCGAAGGCTGGAATTGGGTCATATCTGTAGGACCAGATGGAGTCTGAAGGGATAGGATTTACTTAAGCCTACACAGTACAGAAATAATTTAGGGTGGAGGTGCTGAGTTTGAACTGAGTGCAAAGCAAGCCAAATGCTGCTATAAAAACATGAAAAGCTGAAGTTGTATTGATTAAATATGCAGATGATGTGCTTGAGAAAATGTGTTGTCATGGGAGAGCTATGAGAGAAAGCCAGAGAGGAAAACAAGTCCTTCACTGCACTGAGACGGACTAGGAAAAAATAAATAAAAGCATCTTAACAGAAAAGAACATACACTTCTTGATGTGTAATGATGCCTCTGCTATGTTTATTCTGGATGAATACATTTGCATTGCATGGGGCTTCTGAAACTGAGGACACTGTGACTAGATTCCAGATAAGTCGAGAATTATTTTGATTTTGTTATTTATTTTTTACAACACGGCAAACAGAAAATATCACATTGAACAGGGGAATAATAATTAACGAGTCTTCTCAACTTCACACCATGTAACTGTAGTGAATGGTAAGCATTTATGAGTAATCACATGACAATCAGGCTGGTGCCGTCAGTTTCCAGTGTGTGTGTGTGTGTGTGTGTACTCTGATTACTGTCCCCTTTGAACTACTGTAAACAATGATAGTCCAAACGGTTTGATTCTAGGAAATACTTTATAATTTAGATTTCGTTTGTCTCAATGCTGACATCTACAGGTCATGATTTAACAGTACAGAATGAAGATAGGCAGAAATGATCATTACGCGAGTTGTAACTCCAGTTCTACGAGTGGAGCTCCGCTCCGTAGTGGAGCTCTGCTCCTAGTGGTTTAAGGCAGAGCGCAACGCTCCAGAACGTACTCCCTGCCGAACCTAACACTTCCCAACTTTGTGAAAAGGTCTGGTCCAGCAAATGGCTGCGACCAAATCAAGCAATACTGTAACACACTGTGAAAACAGACTGTGTCACAATGTACTGCATCCTCGGTCTAATCCGCCCTACTCAGTCCAGAGGCAACGCCAATGACTAGTGGGTAGATTAAAACAGAATATGAGCCATACTAGTCTGTACAAGCAGATAGATTAACTCAAAACTCTGTCGGTATTAAAGATTGGTCAAATAGTACTGAGAACACCAGTTACAGAAACTATATCCCTAATCCTTCCGCCCAAACACAGTCAGACTTGTGGGCAGGATATAACACATGACTCTACTGTGCCACCCCAGTCAGGGGTCATATAGTCCTTCTAATAGGAGAAAGCGGACCTAATGGAAACCCTATCCATTGAACCTGCGTTTCCCGCCTTAATTCTAGCCTTCCCATAAGCAAAGTTGAGTACAGGCTGAGCCAATTAAGAAGACCTACTCACTGATTCCTCAGTGTAACACGCCACACTCAAATCATAGGCAAAAAGCCAATGATTCGTGGGCAGATAATAGAATATGGGTCATACTACTCTGCCTCAGCAGATTGATGATAGCCTCAATGTTTCATCAATTTTAGTGACCTGTCCAAATAGTAAATCAAATCAAAGTTTATTTGTCACGTGCGCCGAATACAACAGGTGTAGACCTTACAGTGAAATGCTGAATACAACAGGTGTAGACCTTACAGTGAAATGCTGAATACAACAGGTGTAGACCTTACAGTGAAATGCTGAATACAACAGGTGTAGACCTTACAGTGAAATGCTGAATACAACAGGTGTAGACCTTACAGTGAAATGCTGAATACAACAGGTGTAGACCTTACAGTGAAATGCTGAATACAACAGGTGTAGACCTTACAGTGAAATGCTGAATACAACAGGTGTAGACCTCACAGTGAAATGCTGAATACAACAGGGTGTAGACCTTACAGTGAAATGCTGAATACAACAGGTGTAGACCTTACAGTGAAATGCTGAATACAACAGGTGTAGACCTTACAGTGAAATGCTGAATACAACAGGTGTAGACCTCACAGTGAAATGCTGACTTACAGGCTCTAACCAATAGTGCAAAAAAAAGGTATTAGGTGAACAATAGGTAAGAAAAGAAATAAAAACAACAGTAAAAAGACAGTCTATATACAGTAGAGGGGCTATATACAGTAGAGGGGCTATATACAGTAGAGAGGCTATATACAGTAGAGGCTATATACAGTAGAGGCTATATACAGTAGAGAGGCTATATACAGTAGGGAGGTTATATACAGTAGAGAGGCTATATACAGTAGAGAGGCTATATACAGTAGAGAGGCTATATACAGTAGAGGGGCTATATACAGTAGAGAGGCTATATACAGTAGAGAGGCTACATACAGGCACCGGTTAGTCAGGCTGATTGAGGTAGTATATGTACATGTAGTTATGGTTAAAGTGACTATGTATATATGATGAACTGAGAGTAGCAGTAGCGTAAAAAAGGGGTTGGTGGGTGGCGGGACACAATGCAGATAGATAGCCCAGTTAGCCAATGTGTGGGAGCACTGGTTGGTCGGTCCAATTGAGGTAGTATGTACATGAAAGTATAGTTAAAGTGACTATGCATATATGATAAACAGAAAGTAGCAGCAGCGGGGGGGGGACAATGCAAATAGTCCGGGTAGCCATTTGATCACCTGTTCAGGAGTCTTATGGCTTGGAGGTAAAAACTGTTGAGAAGCCTTTTTGTCCTAGACTTGGCACTCCGGTACCGCTTGCCATGCGGTAGTAGAGAGAACAGTCTATGACTGGGGTGACTGGGGTCTTTGACAATTTTTAGGGCCTTCCTCTGACACCGCCTGGTGTAGAGGTCCTGGATGGCAGGCAGTTTAGCCCCAGTGATGTACTGGGCCGTACGCACTACCCTCTGTAGGGCCTTGCGGTCGGAGGCCGAGCAATTGCCGTACCAGGCAGTGAGGCAACCAGTCAGGATGCTCTCGATGTTGCAGCTGTAGAACCTTTTGAGGATCTCAGGACCCATGCCAAATATTTTAAGTTTCCTGATGGGGAATAGGCTTTGTCGTGCCCTTTTCACGACTGTCTTGGTGTGTTTGGACCATTCTAGTTTGTTGGTGACCACTGTGCTAACCTGTCTCACACTGAAGGTCCAATAGGTTCTCCACTGTGCTAACCTGTCTCACACTGAAGGTCCAATAGGTTCTCCACTGTGCTAACCTGTCACACACTGAAGGTCCAATAGGTTCTCCACTGTGCTAACCTGTCACACACTGAAGGTCCAATAGGTTCTCCACTGTGCTAACCTGTCACACACTGAAGGTCCAATAGGTTCTCCACTGTGCTAACCTGTCACACACTGAAGGTCCAATAGGTTCTCCACTGTGCTAACCTGTCACACACTGAAGGTCCAATAGGTTCTCCACTGTGCTAACCTGTCACACACTGAAGGTCCAATAGGTTCTCCACTGTGCTAACCTGTCACACACTGAAGGTCCAATAGGTTCTCCACTGTGCTAACCTGTCACACACTGAAGGTCCAATAGGTTCTCCACTGTGCTAACCTGTCACACACTGAAGGTCCAATAGGTTCTCCACTGTGCTAACCTGTCTCACACTGAAGGTCCAATAGGTTCTCCACTGTGCTAACCTGTCACACACTGAAGGTCCAATAGGTTCTCCACTGTGCTAACCTGTCACACACTGAAGGTCCAATAGGTTCTCCACTGTGCTAACCTGTCACACACTGAAGGTCCAATAGGTTCTCCACTGTGCTAACCTGTCACACACTGAAGGTCCAATAGGTTCTCCACTGTGCTAACCTGTCACACACTGAAGGTCCAATAGGTTCTCCACTGTGCTAACCTGTCACACACTGAAGGTCCAATAGGTTCTCCACTGTGCTAACCTGTCACACACTGAAGGTCCAATAGGTTCTCCACTGTGCTAACCTGTCACACACTGAAGGTCCAATAGGTTCTCCACTGTGCTAACCTGTCACACACTGAAGGTCCAATAGGTTCTCCACTGTGCTAACCTGTCACACACTGAAGGTCCAATAGGTTCTCCACTGTGCTAACCTGTCACACACTGAAGGTCCAATAGGTTCTCCACTGTGCTAACCTGTCTCACACTGAAGGTCCAATAGGTTCTCCACTGTGCTAACCTGTCACACACTGAAGGTCCAATAGGTTCTCCACTGTGCTAACCTGTCTATACTAGATATAAAGACTGTTATTTCCCCCTGTCTCACCTTTACTAATAGTGAGCACTGAACATTCAAACAATTTCCCCCACTTTTACCTACCAGCAAGTCAAGGAAATGTTGACAGGATTTGAGGGCATTTTTCAACGAAAGTGAAGGAAAGTAATGTTACGAGTAAAGTAGCAATCCCAGGTTTCAATAGTCCATAATATATTAATGTTTCAACAAAGGAGTGTATACTGTATATTTGGCCTGGCAAATCGGTTTTTGAATAGAAGCTGATAATTATGTTTTTTTTTTACTCCTCTGGTCTCGGCTGGTCTCAAGAAGACTCCTCACTGTCAAGACCGAGTAAAAAATGTATTCTACACGGAGACAAGACCGAGACACTCAATATGTGGTCTCCAGAGACACTCAATATGTGGTCTCTACAACATTGATCCAGAGGGACTTACAGTTAGTCCATGCATCTGAAGATAGTTAGGTGAGACAACCACATTTCACAGTCATAGTGAGTACATTTTCATTTGTGCAAGTAGATCACAGTGGTGCATGCTGTCTGACCCCACTAGATGTCCCTCAGGAAGCAGGGCCAGGCCTCGGGGGCTGCTCAGCCCCTGGGTGATTATAGGCCCGCCCACCACATGGGCTGGGTACAACACCACCGTGTGTTGCCTGCCCCAGTCCACCACCAGCACGTCTCCATCCCTGTAGATGCAGATCCCCTAGGGGCAAGCCAGGACGGGTCCCATGCTGTCACACAGCCCCATGACCCTCACCGTGTTCCAGCACCTTGACGCACGGCTGCCAGCCCATCTCGCTGCTCCTCTTTGACACGGCCACCAGGCCAGAGCTCAGGCAGGCAGCCACCAGGTATCAAATCAAATCAAATGTATTTATAAAGCCCTTCTTACATCAGCTGATGTCACAGAGTGCTGTACAGAAACCCAGCCTAAAACCCCAAATAGCAAGCAATGCAGGTGTAAAAGCACGGTGGCTAGGAAAAACTCCCTAGAAAGGCCAAAACCTAGGAAGAAACCTAGAGAGGAACCAGGCTGTTCTATAGGTAGGGCCTATAGAAACCGGTCACCACTGTGCGCTCCAGCTGAAAGCCTGTCTTGAGTTCCAGCTTGAGGGCGGTCAGGGTGCCTCTCCGGATGTCCACCAGGAGGAACTCGTCCAGCCGGGTCACCATTACGCCCCGGGGGGCCTCCAGCTCGTCCTTGGCGGCGCCCATCCCCGACATGCCGAAGGTCTGGAACTGGCGGCCATGGCGGCTGAACACCAGGAGGGCGCGCTCTGCACCGCAGATCAACGGCCCTTGGCGTTGACGGCGATGTCAAAAGAGTTCCGGCAGTGTCGGGTCGGACGACTCGGAGGTCGTGGAGGTCACCTGCTGGACGATATTAACCCCCGCCGGTCGGTCACCTGGACGGGGGAATTCCAACAGTCGGCGGAAGAGGTGCTGGGGATAGGTTTGCCCACGAACATCATGGCAGACCAAAGGGTGGAGGCTGAGATGTCTGAGCCCCAGTATGAGCCACTGGCGTTCCTTCTACCAGATCTGCTTTGCAGTGAAGAGTCAATCTCTACGCAGAGAGAAGAAAAAAAACAGAAAGAAATGAATGGGTTAAAAAACATTGACTGCCTAATGTCCTTTCATGGCAACTAATTACTGTAAAATAATCTGAACACTGTAATGACCCATGATCTGTGTTCTGGGAAATCTGTGCCATTTTTAAGAGGTCTGACTATGGCTATCACACTTAATGTGTGTGTTTGTGTGGCTGTGTGTGTGGCTGTGTGTTAAAGACCTGCAGCATCCAGTTGTTGTGTAACTGACAAACTCGTTGTGACAATACATTGTACTCCGAGACACACAGAAAATAGATCTGATCAAACCTGCTTGAATTTCCTGACTTTTAACATTTACAACATGGCAAAAGACTAAATTACAGCGAAAGCAACAAAAAAATAACAAGATTGTTGCGAACAAATGACTTTAATTAAATCGTCAACAAAACCTCATTAGGCCTTTGTGTAATGATGAGATGAGTGGGAGAAAGAGTTGCAGAAGGTTGGGAAAAGCACAGATAGAACAATGAGCCAGATGTTTCACCGGATGTATAAAAATCCGAAGCATTCGGTTGACATTTCCACTCACCACCAAATATGGAAGCACAGTGGTCGGCAGGTCGGAGAAGATGGAGCGAGATGGATTTTGCCCAACATTTTGCTAATTTTCTCATCAATGAAACATTTGATCTCAATACAGTTTTTTTTTTTTGTTTCCCAAAATTAACATCTGTTACAAACAGAGTGGACTAAGTTCTATAGACTTTACCCTTTGCCAAAGTTTTAAAAAATTGCATTGTTTAGAAGGAGTGCAAGGCAGTGACGGTTAGTACTATTTAAGGAGGACGATAATTTTTTCCATGAGCATGTCCTTATTTCTATTACAGCATATTGGATGACTGTCATTCATATTCCATTCACCCAGTTCAATGCAACCTCGATAGGTTTAGGCTACTACATCATACTAAAATCTTTCCATATACCCATCATGAATTTGCTACAACCTAGCCTATGAATGAAAATTTACAACGTAGGTGCACATATCAGCCGCGGTGTATTCCTTCTCGCATCTATGCGCTCTCCTCCTCTCACCTTTTCCCTTTCATCTGTAGACTTCAATGAACAACACATCAGCTGTATGTGTATATTAAGAGGAGGACGGAAGCTAGCTGTCCTCCGGCTACACCATGGGGCTACCTAACAGAGTGCTGTTGAGGCTACTGTAGACCTTCATTGCAAAACAGTGAGTTTAAATCAATTATTTGGTGAAGTGAATATATTTAGTATAGTTTTATCTAAAATGTATAACTTTTTAAATGTTTATCATTTTTTTTTTAAAGAATGAAATTCACTGAGGGGGATGGTCCTCCCCTTCCTCCTCTGAGGAGCCTCCTCTGGTGCAAGGGAAAATTGAGTTATTGCACTCTCGCACTTCACAGAGGTGGCGCTCCCTAACGGATATAAGTAAACACATGCTAGAACGTGCCAACAGGATCTCGCTAGCTAGTGCTTGGCTCTGCCCACCTTGCTTGTTCTTCCCACTTTGATTTATAGTGGTCTATCTTGGGTTAGTTATAATAATCTTGACAGCCACTGTCCTGCTGTCACTCATCATTCAGTTAGCACTGTGCTCAACTGGCTGTATTCAGACCCCTTGACTTTTTCCACAATTTATTATGTTAGTCTTATTCTAAAATTGATTAAATAAAAAATGTTTCTTCTCAGGATCTCAGACTGGGGTGAAGGTTCACCTTTCAGTAGGACAACGACCCTAAGCACACAGCCAAGACAATGCAAGAATGGCTCCGGGACAAGTCTCTGAATCTCCTTGAGTCGCCCAGCCAGAGCCCAGACTTGAACCGGATCGAACATCTCTGGAGAGACCTGAAAACAGCTGTGCAGCGACGCTCCCCATCCAACCTACAGAGCTTGAGAGGATCTGCAGAGGGAGGTGAAGCTAGTCAGACCAGAGGGAGGTGAAGCTAGTCAGACCAGAGGGAGGTGAAGCTAGTCAGACCAGAGGGAGGTGAAGCTAGTCAGACCAGAGAGGGAGGTGAAGCTAGTCAGCCCAGAGAAGGAGGTGAAGCTAGTCAGCCCAGAGTGCAAGGTGAAGCTAGTCAGACCGGAGAGGGAGGTGAAGCTAGTCATCCCAGAGGGGGGTGAAGCTAGTCAGCCCAGAGGGGGGTGAAGCTAGTCAGCCCAGAGGGGGGTGAAGCTAGTCAGCCCAGAGAGGGAGGTGAAGCTAGTCAGACCAGAGAGGGAGAAACAGCAGTGAAAGAAAGATGTCTGTTCTTCCAATCTGTCATCCTGATATATTATGACAATAATGATGCCCCTGGGAACCAGCCATGTGATGAGGAGATAGCGGAATGATGCCCCTGGGAACCAGCCATGTGATGAGGAGATAGCAGAATGATGCCCCTGGGGAACCAGCCATGTGATGAGGAGATAGCGGAATGATGCCCCTGGGAACCAGCCATGTGATGAGGAGATAGCAGAATGATGCCCCTGGGGAACCAGCCATGTGATGAGGAGATAGCAGAATGATGCCCCTGGGGAACCAGCCATGTGAGGAGGAGATAGCAGAATGATGCCCCTGGGGAACCAGCCATGTGAGGAGGAGATAGCAGAATGATGCTCCTGGGAACCAGCCATGTGAGGAGAAGATAGCAGAATGATGCTCCTGGGGAACCAGCCATGTGAGGAGGAGTTAGCAGAATGATGCCCCTGGGGAACCAGCCATGTGAGGAGGAGATAGCAGAATGATGCCCCTGGGGAACCAGCCATGTGATGAGGAGACATCAGAATTATTACTTCATTATGACTCTAATCCTTCTTCTTGGGCAGACAGTGCCACGGGGCAGGTGTAGAAATCTTGTCTTGGCAATAAAGCATATGCCGCAGCTGTCTGCCTCTCTGTGATCTTATAAAATGGTCCGTCTAGCACTTTGAAGAGAGGAGCTCCCGCTCCTATCCCTCCTCATTAAATTCAAGGTTTTTAAATAATAAAGCAATAAAAACTAAACTGACACATTTTTATGATAAATCAGCAGACGTTATATAACACTGAGGAGTAGACTCATCTCATGCTGTGTCAGAGACTGCTGACTGTGAGACACCTATGTTGTTTGCTAAGGGTGTCTGTCTGTCTGTCTGTCTGTCTGTCAGGCTGCCCATGTGGCAGTAAATGTAACCTTTTATTTAACTTGGCAAGTCAGTTAAGAACAAATTCATATTTACAATGACGGCCTAACCCCCTGGCCAAACACGGACGACGCTGGGCCAATTGTGCGCTGGCCCTATGGGACGGCCGGTTGTGATACAGCCTGGAAGTAAGTAGGGTCGGCCAATGTCAGTCACCGGCCCAGGTTTCTCCTGACATTGCCACTCTACATTATAGACGAGAAGGTCCTGTTGCTCCAGCAACATGTCGTTTGAGTGATCCAGCCGTACTGTAGGCACAGCACGTCAGGATAATAACATGGTCTCTTACTTTCAATTCAAAGTCAGGATCTTTTTTTGCAGCACACAATGTCACAACAATGTTGTCATTCGCTGATAAGACTGTCTCTTAATTAAAATTTGGATTAAAAAATAATAATTGCTTGTGTGTTGACGCTTGAATATAGATACATAAAAATTATTTAAACTTTATTTCACAAATTAGCACACGTAATACCACCATAAACCAATTTTCCCTGAACTCCATGAGTATTTCTTGAAACAACCTTAAGTTACAAAATATCTGTGATAAGAATAGGTTATGATATAAAACATAATCATAATTTCCATACCTGTGCCTAGGTATCTATAGACCACACACACTGTTCTCCTTTATGACCACTCAATTCTCTCACTTTTTCTCTCTCAACTTCTATCTCTTTCGTTCTCTCTCTCTCTTTCATTTCTCTCTCTCTTTCGTTCTCTCTCTCTCTTTCATTTCTCTCTCTCTTTCGTTCTCTCTCTCTCTCTCTCTCTCTCTCTCTCTCTTTTGTTCTCTATCGCTCTCTCTCTCTCTCTTTCGTTCTCTCTCTCTCTCTTTCTCTCTCTTTCATTTCTCTCTCTCTTTCGTTCTCTCTCTCCCTCTCTCCCTCTCTCTTTTGTTCTCTATCGCTCTCTCTCTCTTTCTCTCTTTCGTTCTCTCTCTCTCTCTTTCTCTCTCTTTCGTTCTCTCTCTCTTTCGTTCTCTCTCTCTCTCTCTTTCGTTCTCTCTCTCTCTCTCTCTTTCGTTCTCTCTCTCTCTTTCGTTCTCTCTCTCTCTTTCGTTCTCTTTCATTCTCTCTCTCTCTTTCGTTCTCTCTCTCTCTCTCTTTTGTTCTCTCTCTCTCTTTCGTTCTCTCTCTCTTTCTCTCTCTCTTTGTATATCACTCCTGGATGTTTTTTACTTTGTTGGCTGTTGCTAGGAGACAGCCAAGCCGATTCCAGTTTCCAAGGGCCAAGTCTCACAGTCGGTACACAAAGTGAAGGAATTCATCGGCTCTGACACCGGTTGTTTAGTTTTTTTAATATGTTTGTTTCCTTCACTGGATATCGCTTGATAAGGAGGGTGCAATGGTTTAGATTATGTTGATGAGAAGGACACTTCATCAGACAATATAATGAGTATGAAACGTTATCATATGACATATAGGCAAACACATCAAACTTTACTGTATGACAGACGAACATCGGGGTGTTGATTTTATGAGACAAACATGCCGGCATCAAATCATGTCAGTTTTATGCTGAAGGCTGTGTGCAGTATGTCGGGAATGAACAGAAAGGCTCTAGGAACAGTCTGTGGTGCCTTCCCTATATTTAGCTTGCATTGAACTACCATACGCTCCATTGCTGCCTTCCAGGTTGGCAAGTTCCCAAGCAACCCTTTATCTAGATTGTAAGAAAGGAATGTTCTGAGTAGAATGTGGAATGCAGAAAGGAATGTTCGGAATGGAATCAGAGGTGTCAATCTCTTTATGGCATCATCAATGCGCTGTGACACCCATGGTTCCATCTGATACAGTACCCATTTAGAATCTCCAGGTTCCTAATGGGTAGATAGATCTACCAGAGCTGGTACCAACAGAGGTCCTACCTACCCACATATCCTACTATGGCCCAGAACACCAGCCAATCCAGCATGGCCTGCTCCAGCATAGGTCGTCCATACATATCATCCCTTGATATGGACAAGGCTGATGACATCTGGCAGTGTGTCAAGAACAAGGTGAGAGAGCTGTTATACACTAAAGCCATTCACATAAGACACGATAAGTTAACATAACATTAGACAACACAGCCATAAGATGTCATAAGATAATATAGCCATAACATTAGACAACATAGCCATAAGATATCATAAGATAACATAGCCATAGCATGTCATAAGATAATATAGCCATAACATAGATAACATAGCCATAGCATGTCATAAGATAATATAGCCATAACATTAGATAATATAGCCATAACATTACATAATATAGCCATAACATAGCCATAACATAACAAATCAAATTGTATTTGTCACGTGCCGAATACAACAGGTGTAGACCTTACCGTGAAATGCTTTCTTACAAGCCCTTGACCAACAATGCAGTTCAAGAAATAGATAAATAAACAAAAGTAAAAATAAAACACAGTAAATTAACAATAACGAGGCTATATACCGAACCAATGTGCAGGGGTACAGGTTAGTCAAGGTAATATGTACATGTAGGTAGGGGTAAAGTGACTATGGACAGATAAACAGTGAGTAGCAGCAGTGTACATGTAGGTAGGGGTAAAGTGACTATGTATAGATAATAAACAGACAGTAGCAGCAGTGTACATGTAGGTAGGGGTAAAGAGACTATGTATAGATAATAAACAGACAGTAGCAGCAGTGTACATGTAGGTAGGGGTAAAGTGACTATGTATAGATAATAAACAGACAGTAGCAGCAGTGTACATGTAGGTAGGGGTAAAGTGACTATGTATAGATAATAAACAGACAGTAGCAGCAGTGTACATGTAGGTAGGGGTAAAGAGACTATGTATAGATAATAAACAGACAGTAGCAGCAGTGTACATGTAGGTAGGGGTAAAGTGACTATGTATAGATAATAAACAGACAGTAGCAGCAGTGTACATGTAGGTAGGGGTAAAGAGACTATGTATAGATAATAAACAGACAGTAGCAGCAGTGTACATGTAGGTAGGGGTAAAGTGACTATGTATAGATAATAAACAGACAGTAGCAGCAGTGTACATGTAGGTAGGGGTAAAGTGACTATGGACAGATAATAAACAGACAGTAGCAGCAGTGTACATGTAGGTAGGGGTAAAGTGACTACGTATAGATAATAAATAGACAGTAGCAGCAGTGTACATGTAGGTAGGGGTAAAGTGACTATGTATAGATAATAAACAGACAGTAGCAGCAGTGTACATGTAGGTAGGGGTAAAGAGACTATGTATAGATAATAAACAGACAGTAGCAGCAGTGTACATGTAGGTAGGGGTAAAGTGACTATGTATAGATAATAAACAGACAGTAGCAGCAGTGTACATGTAGGTAGGGGTAAAGTGACTATGGACAGATAATAAACAGACAGTAGCAGCAGTGTACATGTAGGTAGGGGTAAAGTGACTACGTATAGATAATAAATAGACAGTAGCAGCAGTGTACATGTAGGTAGGGGTAAAGTGACTATGTATAGATAATAAACAGACAGTAGCAGCAGTGTACATGTAGGTAGGGGTAAAGTGACTATGTATAGATAATAAACAGACAGTAGCAGCAGTGTACATGTGTAATGAAGCTCCAGGAGAGTGAGGATCCATTTGCAGTTTTATTATAATCTTGGTCGTACAATCAGGGTCAATCACCAGCAAACACAACAGTAGAGATAAGGCAACTCGTAATCCAGGAACAGGCATAAGGTCAGGGCAGGCAGCAAATTTACATAAATCAGTCCAGTATAGAATATAGTCCAGGGCAGGCAGCAAAGAAACAAGGAGAGGAAAAACAGTCCAGAATAAATCCACGGGAAGACAAACACGGGAAGAAACGCTCAGAAATGATCACCAGGGAAAAACAAAACTTCGCCATGAGAGAGAGTCTGAGAGCACCTAAATAGTCCACTGATGAAAGTCAGGTGCAAAGGTAATCAGAGCCAGGTATGTGGGATATGTAGTTCAAAGGGTTTAATATTCAGGAGAGGGTTCCCTCTGGTGGTGAGCAGGAGGAACCGCGGGAGTCTCGTTTGTGACAGAGCCCCCCCCCCTGCGAGCGGCTCCTGACGCGAAGAGGCAAACGATGCCGGGGTCTTCTTCGAGGTCGAGGGGCCGGTTTTTCCGGGTGCGTCCTATGGAACTCAGTCACGAGTGTGGGGTCAAGTATGTCCTCTGCATTAACCCAGGATCGCTCTTCCGGTCCGTACCCCTCCCAATCCACCAGATATTGGAGGAGCCTGCCCCGGCATCTGGAATCGAGTAGATTGCGAACCTGATATGCCTCCTCGCCATCCACCAAGATGGGTGGGGGGCCCTGATCACTGGTCTGCTCCTCCTCCTCCTCCGCTCTCGGACCACCAGCGGGTTTGAGAAGTGATACATGAAAAGTGGGAGAGATACGATAATTAGAGGGTAATGCCAAACGAAAGGAAACTGGTGTAATCTGTTTAACAATTTGGAAGGGACCTACATACCTGGGACTGAGTTTCTTGCAAGGAAGTCTGAGGCGTAGGTCTCGAGTGGATAGCCAGACCCATTGACCTGGAGTATATTCGGGATTGGGGCGGCGGTGACGATTGGCCTGCAACTTCTGTCTCCTGACAGCATGTAGCAAGTGGGTGTGAGCCTGATTCCAGATGTCTTCGCTTCTCTGGAGCCAGTCGTTGACAGAGGGTACCTCGGTGGGTTCCCCTGACCATGGAAATAGGGGAGGTTGGAAGCCCATTACACATTGGAATGGAGTTAGACCGGTGGAGGGTTTCTGGAGTGAGTTCTGTGCATACTCAGCCCACATGAGGAATCGGCTCCAGTCTGCTTGGTTCTGATGACAGTAGGATCTGAGAAACCGGGTGATCTCCTGATTGAGACGTTCTGTTTGACCATTAGATTGTGGGTGATATCCTGAAGTGAGGCTAATGTTGATGTTGAGTTGTTGGAAGAATGCTGACCATACTCTGGATGTGAATTGGGGCCCTCGGTCCGACACGATGTCCTCAGGAAGACCATAGAAGCGAAACAAAGTTGCACATGGGTTCGGCAGTTTCAAATGCTGTAGGTAGTTTGGGAAGTGGAATTAACTGGCAGGCCTTGGAGAAGCGATCTATGACAGTGAGTATTGTGGTATTCCCATTGGACTTGGGGAGATTGGTAATAAAGTCTATGGCAAGATGGGACCATGGTCGGTGGGGAACTGGCAATGGTTGCAGTAGGCCCGATGGTAATTGTCTGAGATGTTTGCTTGTGTTACAGGTGATGCATTCGTTAATTAATTTTATTGTGTCTGCCCGCAAGGTTGGCCACTAAAAGCTGTTCTGAAGCAGGTGAACAGTGGCAGCAATTCCAGGATGACCGGAGCTGAGTAAGGAGTGAACTTGCTGTAGTACTTTCTGACAGAGATCCTGAGGTACAAAAGTTTTGTCAGGGGGGGCATTCGGGAAGAGGGGTCTTTTGTGAATTGGCTTGAGTGAGCTCTGTCATGATGTCCCACTGAATTGGGGTCACGATTAATGACTCTGGAAGCAGGGTTTCCTTGGATTCAATGGGAATTACACCGTCGTGTTGGCGTGATAATGCGTCTGCTTTGGTGTTCTTTGAACCGGGACGATAGGTAACGGTGAAGTCAAATCGTGTAAAGAAGAGAGCCCACCTCGCTTGTCTGGGATTCAGTCTCTTGGCAGATCACAAGTATTCCAAATTCTTGTGGTCAGTTAGAATCACAAACGGATGTTTAGATCCCTCCAGCCAATGACGCCACTCCTCCATAGCTGCTTTCATGGCCAACAATTCCCGGTTTCCGACGTCATGGTTATGTTCGGCTGGACTAAGTTTGCGGGAATAATAGGCGCACGGATAGAGCTTGAGTGGGGATCCGTGCCGCTGTGAGAGGATGGCTCCAATGCCCGTATTAGAAGCGTCCACCTCAACTATAAACGGGAGTTCTGGATTAGGGTGATGGAGGATGGGGGCAGATGTGAAACGTGACTTGAGTTCTGCGAAAGCCTCCTGTGCTGTAGTTGACCAGGTGAGGTGTGATGAATTTCTCTTAGTCATAGAGGTTAAGGGAGAGGCTACCGAGCTGAAATTTCTGATGAAGCGTCGGTAGAAGTTAGCAAATTCCAAGAAGCGTTGTAATTCCTTTAAGGTTACTGGTAGTGGCCAGTCTAGAACGGCTTTGACCTTCTTCGTCCATGGCGACTCCCTCCTGATTGATGATGTAGCCCAAAAATGACGTGGTAGTCTGGTGAAATTCACACTTCTCTGCTTTGGCGTATAACTGGTGATCAATGAGTCGTTGTAACACTGTTCTTACATGTTGCACGTGTTCCTCATAGGTGTTGGAGTAGATGAGAATGTCATCGATGTAAACAATTACCCAACGATCAAGCATGTCCCGAAAGACGTCATTGATGAACGATTGGAATACGGAAGGACTGTTGGACAACCCGAAAAGGCATAACCAAATACTCATAGTGCCCAGTGCTGGTAGAAAAGGCTGTCTTCCATTCATCACCGTCCCGGATGCGAATGAGATTGTAGGCGCTGCGGAGGTCTAGTTTGGAGAAATACTTGGCTTTGCGGAGTTGTTCTAGGGCAGCTGGTACCAGCGGTAAGGGATATCGAAACTTGACGGTGATGTCGTTGAGACCCCGGTAGTCGATACAAGGGCGTAGGCCACCGTCTTTCTTTTTAACATAGAAGAAGCCAGAGACTGCAGGTGACGTAGATGCTCTAATGAACCCCTTCGAAAGTTCCTCCTCGATGTAGTCGTTCATAGTTTCTGATTCGGGTTGTGATAGGGGGGGAAAATTCGACCCTTAGGTGGTGTTGTACCTGGTAATAGTTCGATGGAACAGTCGCTTGAGCGGTGAGGAGGAAGTTCCATAGCCTTGGTCTTGCTAAAAGCTTCAATGAGGTCGGAGTATTCAATGGGAAGAGTGGGGAAAAGGGCAGGCTCGTCCTTTAGCGTAACGGTCTGAATGGAGAGTGAAGGGCTGCCAGTTGAACAGTTGGCGTGACATGATGGGTCCCATTTGATGATTCGACCCTCCTTCCATGAGATGAGGGGATTATGTTGACGTAGCCAGGGGAGTCCAAGAATAACCGGGTTATGAGGTGATGTGATGATGTTGAAACGAATTATCTCAGTGTGAAGGGTCCCGGTCTGTAGTTGAAGGTCCACGGTGGTGTGCAGAACCCTTCCATCACCGAGAGGCCGTCCATCTAGCGCCTCCACTGCCAATTGAGAGTTACAGGAGATTAGTGGGAGTTGTTGTTGTTGGGCAAACTCATGAGACATAAAGTTCCCGGCTGCTCCTGAGTCTAATAGAGCTGATGTGGATATATGATTGCCCTCTAGAGATAATGCTACAGGTACTTTGATACAAGAACTGGAGTGATGTGCTTGAACACAAGGACTCACCGAAGAGGCATTACGAAGAGGTGGTCTTGTGGGGCAAAAAGCCCTCAGGTGGCCCGGTTGACCACAATAGAGGCAGAGATATTGATGTATGCGGCGTTCTCGTTCTTCCGGAGTCAGATGAGTATATCCGAGCTGCATGGGTTCAGTTTGAGACAGAGTGACTGGATATTGTGTGCTGGTGGGTACCGTTCTGAGTGGACGACGTGAACGAATCAGATTGTCAATCTGAATGGTTAGCTCGACGAATTGATTCAGCGATCTCCCTTCATCTTGGCAGGCCAGTTCGGATTGCAACTCCAAGCTGAGTCCCTTGCGAAAGAGCAGTTTAAGCGTGCTCTCCACCCAATCGGTTTGTGCTGCTAGAGTGCGAAATGTCAAAGCATATTCTGCTGCGGTACTCCTGCCCTGGCTCAACGCAAGTAGTTGATCATCAGCTCTCATACCTCCCTCCGGGTGTTCAAATATTTCCCGGAAGCGTTGAAGAAAGGTGCCAAACGATGGGAAAGCAGTACCATCCTCTCTCCAAACCGCCGTCACCCACTCTAACGCCTTGCCAGTGAGGAGTGAGCATACCAAGGAAATCTTGCTGGCATCGGTGACATACATAGCTGGTTGTTGATCAACGAATAATGAACATTTCAGTAGAAATCCCTTACTTTTAGTTGGGTTACCGTCAAACTTATCAGGGAGAGCCAGACGTGGGTTAACTGAGAGTGAAGGTGGTGGAGAAGCGTCCACCCTCGCGTTCGGTTGAGGAGGGGCTGGGTTCGTAAGCGACATTTGCAAACTCTGCAGCGTCCTGACGAGCTCCTCTGTTACTGTAGTTAAATGGGTTAGCTGCTGTTGATGAATGGCGAGTTGGTTAGCTTGAGTGGAGATCTCCGTGGACATTTGAACCAGAGCTGCTGGATCGTGTGTTGGCGAAGTTTTCTGTAATGAAGCTCCAGGAGAGTGAGGATCCATTTGCAGTTTTATTATAATCTTGGTCGTACAATCAGGGTCAATCACCAGCAAACACAACAGTAGAGATAAGGCAACTCGTAATCCAGGAACAGGCATAAGGTCAGGGCAGGCAGCAAACTTACATAAATCAGTCCAGTATAGAATATAGTCCAGGGCAGGCAGCAAAGAAACAAGGAGAGGAAAAACAGTCCAGAATAAATCCACGGGAAGACAAACACGGGAAGAAACGCTCAGAAATGATCACCAGGGAAAAACAAAACTTCGCCATGAGAGAGAGTCTGAGAGCACCTAAATAGTCCACTGATGAAAGTCAGGTGCAAAGGTAATCAGAGCCAGGTATGTGGGATATGTAGTTCAAAGGGTTTAATATTCAGGAGAGGGTTCCCTCTGGTGGTGAGCAGGAGGAACCGCGGGAGTCTCGTTTGTGACAACATGTAGGTAGGGGTAAAGTGACTATGTATAGATAATAAACAGACAGTAGCAGCAGTGTACATGTAGGTAGGGGTAAAGTGACTATGTATAGATAATAAACAGCCAGTAGCAGCAGTGTACATGTAGGTAGGGGTAAAGTGACTATGTATAGATAATAAACAGAGAATAGCAGCAGTGTACATGTAGGTAGGGGTAAAGTGACTATGTATAGATAATAAAAAGACAGTAGCAGCAGTGTACATGTAGGTAGGGGTAAATTGACTATGTATAGATAATAAACAGACCGTAGCAGCAGTGTACATGTAGGTAGGGGTAAAGTGACTATGTATAGATAATAACCAGACAGTAGCAGCAGTGTACAAACAGGGGGGGTCAATGTAAACAGTCCAGGTAGCCATTTAATCAATTGTTCATCAGTCTTATGGTTTGGGGATAGAAGCTGTTAAGGAGCCTTTCGGACCTAGACTTGGCGCTCCGGTACTGCTTGTCGTGCGGTAGCAGAGAGAACAGTCTGTGACTTGGGTGACTGGAGTCTTTGAAAAAATTCTGGGCCTTCCTCTGACACCGCCTATTATATAGGTCCTGGATGTCAGGAAGCTTGGCCCCAGTGATGTACTGGTCCGTTTTCACTACCCTCTGTAGCGCCTTATGGTCAGATACCGAGCAGTTGCCATACCAGGCGGTGATGCAACCGGTCGGGATGCTCTCGATGGTGCAGCTGTAGAACTTTCTGAGCATCTGGGGACCCATGCCAAATCTTTTCAGTCTCCTGAGGGGGAAAAGGTGTTGTCGTGTCCTCTTCACGACTGTCTTGGTGTGTTTGCACCATGATAGTTCGTTGGTGATGTGGACACCAAGGAACTTGAATCTCTCGACCCGCTCCACTACAACCCCGTCAATGTGAATGGGGGCCTGTTCAGCCCTCCTTTTCCTGTAGTCCAGCTCTTTTGTCTTGCTCACATTGAGGGAGAGGTTGTTGTCCTGGCACCACACTACCAGGTCTCTGACCTCCTCCCTGTAGGCTGTCTCATCGTTGTCGGGGATCCGGCCTACCACTGTTGTGTCGTTGGCAAACTTAATGAGGGTGTTGGAGTCGTGTCTGGGCCACGCGGTCGTGGGTTAACAGGGAGTACAGGAGGGGACTAAGCACACACTCCTGAGGGGCCTCCGTGTTGGGGATCAGTGTGGCAGATGTGTTGTTGCCTACCCTTACCACCTGGGGGTGGCCTGTCAGGAAGTCCAGGATCCAGTTGCAGAGGGAGGCGTTTAGTCCCAGGATCCTTAGCTTAGTGATGAGCTTTGTGGGCACTATGGTGTTGAACACTGAACTGTAGTCAATGAACAGCATTCTCACATAGGTGTTCCTTTTGTCCAGGTGTGAAATGGCAGTGTGGAGTGCAATAGAGATTGCATCATCTGTGGATCTGTTGGGGCGGTATGCAAATTAGAGTGGGTCTATGGTTTCCGGGATGATAGTGTTGATTGTGAGCCATGACCAGCCTTTCAAAGCACTTCATGGCTACCGAAATGAGGGCTACGGGGCGGTAGTCATTTAGGCAGGTTACCTTCACTTTCTTGGGCACAGGCACTATGGTGGTCTGCTTGAAACATGTAGGTATTACAGACTCAGTCAGGGAGAGGTTGAAAATGCCAGTGAAGACACTTGTCCACATGCTCCGAGTACACGTCCTGGTAATCCGTCTGGCCCCACAGCCTTGTGAATGTTGACCTGTTTAAAGATTTTGCTCACATCAGCTACTGAGAGCGTGATCACACAGTCGTCCAGAACAGCTGGTGCTCTCATGCTTTAGTGTTGCTTGCCTCGAAGCGAGCATAAAACGCATTTAGCCTGTCTGGTAGGCTTGCGTCGCTGGGCAGCTCGAGCTGAGTTTCCCTTTGTAGTCCGTAATAGTTTGCAAGCCCTGCCACATCCGACGAGCGGAGCCGGTGTAGTACGATTCAATCTTAGTCCTGTATTGATGCTTTGCCTGTTGAATGGTTCATCAGAGGGCTCAGGGGGATTTCTTATAAGCTTCCGGGATAGAGTCCCGCTCCTTGAAAGCGGAAGTTCTAGCCTTTAGCTCAGTGCTGATGTTGCCTGTAATCCATGGCTTCTGGTTGGGTTATGTACGTACGGTCACGTCATCGATGCACTTATTGATGAAGTCAATGACTGATGTGGTGTACTCCTCAATGCCATCAGAGGAATCCCAGAACACTAGTCTCCCAGTCCCTGCCGCTGAAAAACATCCCCACAGCATGATGCTGCCACCACCATGCTTCACTGTAGGGATGGGAATGGTTCATTGGAGGGCACAGGGGGATTTCTTATAAGCTTCCGGGATAGAGTCCCGCTCCTTGAAAGCGGCAGTTCTAGCCTTTAGCTCAGTGCGGGTGTTGCCTGTAATCCATGGCTTCTGGTTAGGATATGTACGTACGGTCACTGTGTGGACAACGTCGTCGATGCACTTGTTGATGAAGCAGGTGACTGAGGTGGTGTACTCCTCAATGCCATTGGATATATCCCCGAACATATTCCAGTCTGTGCTAGAAAAACAGTCCTGTAGTGTAGCATCCGCGTCATCTGACCACTTCCGCATTGAGTGAGTCACTGGTACTTCCTGCTTTAGTTTTCGATTGTAAGCAGGAATCAGGAGGATAGAATTATGGTCAGATTTGTCCAATGGAGGGTGAGGGAGAGCTTTGTATGTGTCTCTGTGTGTGGAGTAAAGGTGGTCCAGAGTTGTTTTTCCCCCTCTGGTTGCACATGTGACGTGCTGGTAGAAATTAGATATATTTACTAAATAAACAAAAGTTTTCCTGCATTAAACTAAAGTTTTCCTGCATTTAAGTCCCATGGTCACTAGGAGCCATAATGTAAGACATAACATTTGTATTATTTGTAAACGTGGGAGAAAAAAAACATATTTTCACATCGGGTCAGGCAATTACTCAGAGAGGGAACTGGGCAGAATAATTGTGTTGATGAAACACATTCCTCTTTCTCTGCTGGCAGCCAGCCCTCACTGCTGAGTAGGAACCTAAGACGCGAACTCCAGCACACTTTGACACTTTTAGGACATTCAGGAAGTGGCCCACTGACCTATATTATTGTACTAAAATAATAAATAATAAAATAAAATGGTATAAAATGTAATACAATAAATCCATTATTTGTCTTGTGAGATGTGATCCCAGGTCGGCTGTTGATCTCGGGTCGGCTGTTGATCTCGGGTCGGCTGTTGATCCCAGATCGGCTGTTGATCCCGGGTCGGCTGTTGATCCCGGGTCGGCTGTTGATCTCGGGTCGGCTGTTGATCTCGGGTCGGCTGTTGATCTCGGGTCGGCTGTTGATCTCGGGTCGGCTGTTGATCCCAGATCGGCTGTTGATCCCGGGTCGGCTGTTGATGTCGGGTCGGCTGTTGATCCCGGGTCGGCTGTTGATCCCGGGTCGGCTGTTGATCTCGGGTCGGCTGTTGATCTCGCGTTGGCTGTTGATCCCAGATCGGCTGTTGATCTCAGATCAAAGTAAAGTTTGTGCCCTGCTTGTTTCGGACTGGGAGCTTATACGAGGACATCTCTCCTATCTCCCAGTTTCTGCACCTCACCACATTCCCCCATATGTGATGAAACTGTAATTCTACTCACCTAGTCACAACTCTTTCCCTCTTCTGTTCCTTGTCTCTCTCTTCCCGTTCTTCTGTTCCTTGTCTCTCTCTTCCCGTTCTTCTGTTCCTTGTCTCTCTCTTCCCGTTCTTCTGTTCCTTGTCTCTCTCTTCCCGTTCTTCTGTTCCTTGTCTCTCTCTTCCCGTTCTTCTGTTCCTTGTCTCTCTCTTCCCGTTCTTGTCTCGTTCTCTCTTATTTTTCGCCAGGTGGCCTCCAGTCTGTGTGGCCCCCATGTGACGGCCATGCCCCACCTGCGTGATGCCCAGATGTTCCGTCCTCTCTGCGTTATCGGGAAGCGCGTGGAGCGTTCGCTGCGTGTGCGTAAGGTCCGCTCCCTGTTCCCCCTGGGACCCCTGAAGGACCTGTTAGATGATCCGGCCGGCTCCCCAGAGGTCTCCCTGAAGATTGAGGGGCCCGTGCGCTGCGACTTTCTGCACGAGGAGTTCCTGGATGCCGTGGGGAGGGTCCGTGTGCAGGTCAGCAATCTGAGGAAGGAGGCAGCGATATGTCCCTTGGCCCCACACAGACAGCTGTCCCTCAGGGACAACCTGCCCTGGCTGGACTCTGTGCACCGCCTCTACCTGGTGAGACACTGGACTTAGATAAACATCAGAATGATGTATCGCTTTTCTCAATCTCTGCTATTTGTTTTTATGCACTATATTTGATGATTTCACATTAAATTCATTTTAGTTGACAACTCAACCAAATGTTAATCAAAACTAAATGTCTGTACCCAGTGGGCATTGTCTAATCCAGGGCTTTCAAACCCTGTTCCTGGAGAGCTACCCTCCTGTAGGTTTTCACTCCAACCCTGTTCCTGGAGAGCTACCCTCCTGTAGGTTTTCACTCCAACCCTGTTCCTGGAGAGCTACCCTCCTGTAGGTTTTAGCTCCAACCCTGTTCCTGGAGAGCTACCCTCATGTAGGTTTTCACTCCAACCCTGTTCCTGGAGAGCTACCATCCTGTAGGTTTAACTCCAACCCTGTTCCTGGAGAGCTACCCTCCTGTAGGTTTAACTCCAACCCGTTGTAACTAACCCGATTCAGCTTATCAACCAGCTAATTATTAGTATCAGGTGCGCTAGATTAGGGTCCAAAAACCTACAGGACGCTAGCTCTCCGGGAACAGGTTTGGAGAGCCATGGTGTAAACTTACAGGACACTAGCTGTCAGGAACATGGTTGGAGTGTAAAGCTACAGGACACTAGCTCTCCAGGAACAGGGTTGGAGTGTAAACCTACAGGACACTAGCTGTCAGGAACATGGTTGGAGTGTAAACCTGCAGGACGCTAGCTGTCAGGAACAGGGTTGGAGTGTAAACCTGCAGGACACTAGCTGTCAGGAACAGGGTTGGAGTGTAAACCTACAGGACACTAGCTGTCAGGAACAGGGTTGGAGTGTAAACCTGCAGGACGCTAGCTGTCAGGAACAGGGTTGGAGTGTAAACCTACAGGACACTAGCTCTCCAGGAACAGGGTTGGAGTGTAAACCTACAGGACACTAGCTGTCAGGAACAGGGTTGGAGTGTAAACCTGCAGGACGCTAGCTGTCAGGAACAGGGTTGGAGTGTAAACCTACAGGACACTAGCTGTCAGGAACAGGGTTGGAGTGTAAACCTGCAGGACACTAGCTGTCAGGAACAGGGTTGGAGTGTAAACCTACAGGACACTAGCTGTCAGGAACAGGGTTGGAAAGCCCTGGTCTAATCTTTTTAGATCTCTTGGTTCTAGGTGAGCGAGGTGTACTGCAGCTCTGACGCCAAGCTGCGTGTGCTGGGGATGGAGAAGAGGACAGAGCTGAGGCTGGGGCCCAACACCCCTCTGGCCTTCTCCTGCCTCAGACTCTCTGTCTCTCCCTCGGGCCTGGTGGAGGTGTGTGATGGCTGGGAGGGCAGCTACCTACACCCCAAGGCCAGGTGGGCCAAGTTCGACTCCCCGGACTATGCGTCTCTGGTAGCAGGTAGACCGGTGTCTGAGCCCAAGATGATGGGCCTGCTCTCCCAGTTTGGTGAGCTAACCTCCACTCTGTTGTCCAATGAAGTGACATATGAAAGCATTGTGCCCTTCTTTACCTCCTGATAATAAGCCTCCTCTCCCTCCCTTCCTGATCTCCCACCTCCAACGTTCAAGTTCAATGCACACTTCCTTTTTACTTTCTAATTCAGATTCAGATGAATTTATAACCGCCTTCCTCCCGTTGCACCTCCAGCGTTCAACTTCTCCCACCCCTCCATAATCTCACTGCCCAGCTCGGCCCTCCACCTGCCGGGCCCGTCCACCAGCAAGGAGCAACACCAGCACTGCAAGGTGACAGACTACCAGGAGGCGCAGGAAATCTCCAGCGAGGCCCTGCTGCCCCTGGAGGAGGAAGAGGAGGAGGGAAGCTGAGGGAGAGGGAGGGGGGGGTGGAGGAGGAGAGGAGTGTGAGGGGAAAGGACATTGGTCTCACGGGGGGTTAAAAGCCAATTAAATTAAAATGACAAGACGAGCAATGCTGTATTCCATCCGCAGTATATTATAGCACACCACAGGCACGGATATTGGTCATCTACACCAACCTTTCCCGATATCTAGTCACATAGACCAAAAGTTCCTGTTCTGTGATTCCAAGGAAGATTCCTTTGAGAGTGAGTCAATTTATTGTTGAACTGGGTAATTTTTATTAACTGCAGCGCGCGTGTCTGTAAAGTCCTTGATCTTGGAGACTTTAAATGTACAGCAGCTGGTCCTCATGACTTCTCTCTCTCTCTCTCTGACTCAGATTCATCAAACACCCATGGAGAATGTGAAGGAGGGAGGGGAGGAGGAGGGAGAGATGGATAGTGAGAGGGACAGAGATATAGAAAATGAGGAGAGGAACAGAGAGAGAGAGAGAGAGAAAGAGGAGAAAGAGAGACAGAGAGAGGAATAAAAGATTAGTCGGGGACAATAACAGAGATAACCCACACCAGATAACCCACACCAGATAACCCACATCACACCAGCAGAAACAGGTTTGATGCACATCTAGGTCTGCATATCAAATGGCAGCCTATTCCCTATATAGTGCACTACTTTTGACCAGGGGCCATAGGGAGCCCCATAGGGAGCCCTGGTCAAAAGTAGTGCACTATGTATGGAATAGGCTACCATTTGGGATGCAGATTCTATTTCCGTTTGATTAGTTTAACAGAAACTTTCAGTCCTGTCAGTGGCCTCGGCCGATCACACCCCTTGCCGTCGGTCGATCGCTGCACCCCACTGTGAGACACGGTATCTAGACAAGTAGACCATCATCCTTTGAAGCCGTCTTCACTTGGCATTCAATGAGTGTGTGGGGTGGTTGAGTGGGCACTGAATGTTCTGTGCACGATTTACACATCCGTCACACTTCTGTGCCTACCTAGTCTATATCTTATATAGAAAGAATAATATATGACATTTAGCAGACACTTTTATCCTTAGTGCATTATCCTTAGTGCTTTATCCTTAGTGCTTTATCCTTACTGCTTTGTCCTTGGTGCTTTATCCGTAGTGCATTATCCTTAGTGCTTTATACTTAGTGCTTTATCCTTAGTGCTTTCTCCTTGGTGCATTATCCTTAGTGCATTATCTTTAGTGCTTTCTCCTTGGTGCATTATCCTTGGTGCATTATCCTTACTGCTTTGTCCTTGGTGCTTTATCCGTAGTGCATTATCCTTTATGCATTATCCTTAGTTCATTGTCCTTGGTGCTTTATCATTGGTGCATTATCCTTAGCTCGTTATCCTTAGTGCATTATCCTTTGTGCTTTATCCTTAGTGCATTCTGCGGACCCAAACTGCTACAGACCTATATCTATCCTATTCTAAGGTCTTCGAAAGCCAAGTTAACAGATTACCGACCATTTAGAATCCCACCGTACCTTCTCCGCTATGCAATCTGGTTTCAGAGCTGGTCATGGGTGCACCTCAGCCACGCTCAAGGTCCTAAACGACATCATAACTGCCATCGATAAGAGACATTACTGTGCAGCCATATTCATTGATCTGGCCAAGGCTTTCGACTCTGTCAATCACCACATCCTTATCGGCAGACTCGACAGCTTTGGTTTTTCAAATGATTGCCTCTCATGGTTCACCAACTACTTCTCCGATAAAGTTCAGTGTGTCAAATCGGAGGGCCTGTTGTCCGGGCTTCTGGCTGTCTCTATGGGGGTGCCACAGGGTTCAATTCTTGGGCTGACTCTCTTCTCTGTATACATCAATGATGCCGCTCTTGCTGCTGGTGAGTCTCTGATCCACCTTTACGCAGACGACACCATTCTGTATACTTCTGGCCCTTCTTGCCGACACTGTGTTAACTACCCTCCAGACGAGCTTCAATGCCATACAACTCTCCTTCCGTGGCCTCCAACTGCTCTTAAATGCAAGTAAAACTAAATGCATGTTCTTCAACCGATCGCTGCCCGCACCTGACCGCCCGTCCAGCATCACTACTCTGGACGGTTCTGTCTTAGATTATGTGGACAACTACAAATATCTAGGTGTCTGGTTTGACTGTAAACTCTCCTTCCAGACTCACATCAAACATCTCCAATCCAAAATTAAATCTAGAATTGGCTTCCTTATTTCACAACAAAGCATCCTTCACTCATGCTGCCAAACATACTCTCGTAAAACTGACCATCCTACCGATCCTTGACTTCGGTGATGTAATTTACAAAATAGCCTCCAATACTCTACTCAACAGATTGGATGCAGTCTATCACAGTGCCATCCGTTTTGTCACCAAAGCCCCATATACCAGCCACCACTGCGACCTGTACGCTCTCGTTGGCTGGCCCTCGCTTTACACTCGTCGCCATACCCACTGGCTGTTTCAATACGCAGAGGCAATATCCCTGATCAGACCTGTTTCAATACGCAGAGAAAATATCTCTGATCTGACCTGTTTCAATACGCAGAGACAATATCCCTGATCTTACCTGTTTCAATACACAGAGACAATATCCCTGATCTTACCTGTTTCAATACACAGAGACAATATCCCTGATCTTACCTGTTTCAATACGTAGAGGCAATATCTCTGATCTGACCTGTTTCAATACGCAGAGGCAATATCCCTGATCTGACCTGTTTCAATACGCAGAGGCAATATCTCTGATCTGACCTGTTTCAATACGCAGAGACAATATCCCTGATCTTACCTGTTTCAATACGTAGAGGCAATATCCCTGATCTGACCTGTTTCAATACGTAGAGGCAATATCCCTGATCTGACCTGTTTCAATACACAGAGGCAATATCTCTGATCTGACCTGTTTCAATACGCAGAGACAATATCCCTGATCTTACCTGTTTCAATACGTAGAGGCAATATCCCTGATCTGACCTGTTTCAATACGTAGAGGCAATATCCCTGATCTGACCTGTTTCAATACGCAGATGCAATATCTCTGATCTGACCTGTTTCAATACGCAGAGGCAATATCTCTGATCTGACCTGTTTCAATACGCAGAGACAATATCCCTGATCTTACCTGTGCACATAGCGATCTCTTGCTTTTAGGTAGGTTATACATAATATATCTCTCACACACCAATTCACCCTGAATCAAACAGCTTCTCAATTTGGGTTTATGATTCATCTCCTCCACACATTTTTATTTCATATCGCATCAACGGTTGTTTAATCATATCTATGTCTCCCTTCATTTGGCGTTCATACAAATGTTCACAGTCAGACTCTTGCCCAGGCTTCCCCTATGGATAGATCCCATTGAAAAACTTGACTAGCTATTCTGGCAGTTGGCCTATCCAACAGTCTATTCCGAAGTCTCACCAGACACGCCTTCCATCTCACCTCACAGGGTTTCCAGCCCACGTCCCCAGTTATTGCAAGTATAGGTGCACACTTGTGGACACCAAGTTTGCAGATGTTGTCAACGGAAAGGCAATATGTTCATCAATAAAAAAATACCCCAATATTTATAATTGCTAGTAAACTCAAGAATGTTTTCACCAAAACAAAAGTGAAAAACACTTCTTAGTAGCTGCTTTTCTAAAATGCATTATCTGTGTTTTAGTCTGGTTGACCATGAGTCTCCATCTTTTACACCAAGTCATTATCTGTGTTTTAGTCTGGTTGACCATGAGTCTCCATCTTTTACACAAAGTCATTATCTGTGTTTTAGTCTGGTTGACCATGAGTCTCCATCTTTTACACCAAGTCATTATCTGTGTTTTAGTCTGGTTGACCATGAGTCTCCATCTTTTACACCAAGTCATTATCTGTGTTTTAGTCTGGTTGACCATGCGTCTCCATCTTTTACACCAAGTCATTATCTGTGTTTTAGTCTGGTTGACCATGAGTCTCCATCTTTTACACCAAGTCATTATCTGTGTTTTAGTCTGGTTGACCATGAGTCTCCATCTTTTACTCCAATATTTAACTGTTTCATTTCTTATGCCAAATAATTGACAAACAAAGCAAACAAAGTCTGTGATAAGGCGTTTTCTTTGTTTTACACCCGAGGGTGTGAGAAACCAATCTGTACGATATTCATTAACACGCACACAAGCAATTGGTACTTTGTAAAGAGACTGGATTGCTTGATAAAATGTCCCATCAACCCCTGTCTTTAACAAACTATAGGCTAAATGTGTGCCATTCAGAGGGTGAACGGGCAAGACAAAATATTGAAGTGCCTTTGAATGGGGTATGGTAGGAGGTGCCAGGCGCACCGGGTTGTGTGTCAAGAACTGCAACGCTGCTGGGTTTTTCACACTCAACAGTTTCCTTTGTGTATCAAGAATGGTCCACCACACAAATCACATCCAGCCAACTTGAAACAACTATGGGAAGCATTGGACGGCAGGTAGCCTAGTGGTTAGAGTGTTGGACTTGTAACCGGAGGGTTGCAAGTTCGAATCCCCAAGCTGACAAGGAAAAAAAATCTCTCCTTCTTACCCTGAACAAGGCAGTCAACTCACTGTTCCCCGGGCGCCGTGGATGTCGATTAAGGCAGCCCCCCGCACCTCTCTGATTCAGAGGGGTTGGGTTAAATGCGGAAGACACATTTCGGTTAAAGGCATTTGGTTGTACAACTGACTAATAATGGTGACTTTGACTTTGAGCAACCCTGTGGAATGCTTTCGACACCTTGAAGAATCCATGCCTTGGACGAATTGAGTCTGTTCTGAGGGCAAAAGGGGGGTGCAACTCATTATTAGGAAGGAGTTACTAATGTTTTAGTACACTCAGTGTATATGTATAAATGATTTATAATGATATTTCACTCCAAGATGCCTCTCTGCATATTGCCTTCTGTGTAGGTGCTGTTGGTAGCAGAAACCTAAAGTTGCAGAATATCTATCACCTGTGGGACTGTTCCCATGTGGTGGTGGTGATGAGAGCTCATCCACCCTAGTCCCATGGTAGTAGGTAACACCTACCTGAGACAGCTACCTTGGCAGACTGAACGGAGGTGAACAAGTTCAATATACAGAGCTGGCCGCCCAGCCAAAGTGAGGAATCGGGGGAGAAGGGCCTTGGACAAGGGAGGTGACCAAGAACCCGATGGTCACTCTGATAGAGCTCCAGAGTTCCTCTGTGGAGATTGGAGAACCTTCCAGAAGGGACAACCATCTCTGCAGCACTCCACCAACCAGGCCTTTATGGTAGAGTGGCCAGACGGAAGCCACTCCTCAGTAAAAGGCACATGACAGCCCGCTTGGAGTTTGCCAAAAGGCACCTAAAGACTCTAGTCTCCCAAGATTTAACCCTTTGGCCTGAATGCCAAGCGTCACGTCTGGAGGAAACCGGTCACCATCCCTACGGTGAAGCATGGTAGTGGCAGTATCATGCTGTGTGGATGTTTTTCAGCGGCAGAGACTGGGAGTCTAGTCAGGATTGAGGGAAAGATGAACAGAGTAAAGTACAGATAGATCCTTGATGAAAACCTGCTCCAGAGCGCTGAGGACATCAGACTGGGGTGAAGGTTCACCTTCCAACAGCACAACGACCCTAAGCACACAGCCAAGACAACGCAGGAGTGGCATTCTCTGAATGTCCTTGAGTTACCAAGCCAGAGCCCAAACCCGATCAAACATCTCTGGAAAGACCTGAAAACAGCTGTGCAGAGCGACGCTCCCCATCCAACCTGACAGAGCTTGAGAGGATCTGCAGAGAAGAATGGGCTGTAATCGCTGCCAAATGTGCTTCAAAAAGTACAGAGTAAAGGGTCTGAATACTATTTCAGTTCCATTTTTTAAAAATTTTTTTAAATAAATGAGCAAAAAAATTCTGAAATCTATTTTTTTGCTTTGTCATTATGGGGTATTGTGATGTCATTATGGGGTATTGTGATGTCATTATGGTGTGTAGATTGATGAGGAAAAATAACAATTTAATCATTTTTAGAGTAAGGATGTAAAGTAACAAAATGTGGAAAAAAGAAGTCAAAGGGGCCTGAATACATTCCGAATACACCGTAGCTCAATAGACTACACGACTGCTCTGAGCTGGGCTAATAAGCAAGAGTTTGAGAGTCAGTATCTGCAGAATGTTGCGCTGTGGCATGCTGTGAGATAAGAGTGCCCGACACACATTCATATGAGGAGAATACATAATTAAAAGAAGAAGACAAAAGTGAAAGACACGGAAATGCAAAAAATGTTTTAAGTGGCAAGCTGCTACATAACTACTGTTTAGACCGAGGATCTACAGTACCTAGTTGGTAGCAGCTTGCCAATACAACACTGTGTATTCATCTGTACAGAAACTTCATGTGGTGTGTCAGAAGCTCACGAAAAAAAAATTAGAAACCGGAGAGGAAAAAGCCAAAAAAATAAATAAATACCAGTGTTATCAGTTGAGGTTACTCTTCAATAACACAAACCCCAAAGCAAAGCAGGGGGAAGAAAAAAGGTCTACTCAGAGAGGAGAAATCCCAGATGTTACGTCGAGAGGTAGGTGGTCGTTCCTTCCCTGTCCTCAGCGATTCTCTCCCGTGATTCTCTCCCCAGAACAAAGGGACAGCATGCAGTTTTGTTGTAACCCAGCCCTAGCCTGTGGTTGACCAATTAGAATTCCTTGCAATAAAAACTGAGCCAATGGCCAAATAACAAGTATCCTATTTCAGACTCAATATCTAGACAAATTCCTCCCATTCCTCTCTCTGCATTAAAAAAAAAAACTATTTCCATTGATCGTTAGTACTCTATTGATTTTTAGTCCTCTGTCTCTGCGTTGTGCATTTATCTTCCAAATATTTTTTATACTGGACACATCCATAATCGACAGGTCAAACATTTATAAAGAAAAAAAGGAAAAAATAAACTTTTTTGTTTGTTTATTTTTTTTAACTTTTAATTATATAAAAATATTTATTACAACATTCTTCATTTTGAGTGTAATTCATTCGGTCCTGTTGATTAATTCATATGGACCTGTATTTATAAGACCCATTGGTTGGTTTCTACATCATTTAGAGATGAACTCGGGTCCATCTCCCGTTTCAACCCGAAGCGTTAGGACACAAGCATGTTTGCATAGATTCCAGGAGACATTAATAAACATCTCTGGACAAGTCTATCCTTAAGTTTCACAACGCAGAAACAAAAAGTAGGAAAGAAGAGATGACACACACATGAAACAAAACTTAAAAAGTGATTAGGGCAAGATTTTGTCAATTAATTTTCTCTACTTCCTCAAGAGTCAGATGAGTTAATGGATACCATTTTCATGCCTCGGCATTCAGCATGAAGGAAGTTAAGAGGTCGTTTAATAAAAAATGGTATCTACATGCTTCGGACTCTGGGTAAATTGATAAAGGGCTCAATTGCCAAAATCTCACACTATCCCTTTAAATAAAAATGATAACATGACAACCATAACTCCTTACACATCATACGATTATTGATTACACGATCAGTTCATGATGTCATAGAGTGTTGTTCCGCTCTCTCATGATTTCTAGTCAGCTGGAAATAATTGCCAGATGATATAAACAGTTAACATATCAGGAACTCATGACATCTCTCCAACAGTTTGAATATGATGAACATATACCAGGAACTCATGACATTTCTCCAACAGTTTAAATATGATGAACATATACCAGGAACTCATGACATTTCTCCAACAGTTTAAATGTGATGAACATATACCAGGAACTCATGACATCTCTCCAACAGTTTAGATGTGATGAACAGTTAATATACCAGGAACTTATGACATCTCTCCAACAGTTTAGATGTGATGAACATTTACCAGGAACTCATGCCATCTCTCCAACAGTTTAAATGTGATGAACAGTTAATATACCAGGAACTCATGACATCTCTCCAACAGTTTAAATATGATGAACATATACCAGGAACTCATGACATCTCTCCAACAGTTTAAATGTGATGAACATATACCAGGAACTCATGACATCTCTCCAACAGTTTAAATGTGATGAACAGTTAATATACCAGGAACTCATGACATCTCTCCAACAGTTTAAATATGATGAACATATACCAGGAACTCATGACATCTCTCCAACAGTTTAGATGTGATGAACATATACCAGGAACTCATGACATTAATTTTGGAGATCTTATTTAAAGCTGGACGGTGGGTAGACATATGGAGTGGCTGGCTGGCAGTTCCAGAGAGATGGCTGTAAGGGGGAGAGAGGTGCATGGCTGAGGAAGACTATTTCTGCCTCACACACACACACACACACACACACACACACACACACCTGTGAAGAGTTGAACACACTCACAAAACATCAAACAATCAATACAATTGAAACGGTTTCTTGAATGTCTTAGCACTTTCATTTGTAAAAGTTTACCATGGTAACTCCACCAGATCCAGCCACTGACTGTACCCCTCAGCTCTGAGTCAGTCAATCAATCAGTCAGTCAATTAATCAGTCAGTCAGTCAGTCAAATAATCAATCAGTCAGTCAGTCAATTAATCAATCAATCAAGTCAATTAATCAGTCAGTCAATTAATCAATCAATCAGTCAGTCAATTAATCAGTCAGTCAGTCAATTAATCAATCAGTCAGTCAGTCAATGAATCAAACCGACGATAGTTTAGTGTTTGTATATGTATCAGTATAGATACTTTGCATTACATAACGTATGATTGCTTATTGTAGATGTGCATTGCTTGTGGATTGGATTGGTTGTTTCGATAGAACAGGTAAATAGTCTGGTAAAACTAAGGTCAGCGAGTCGAACTGATACAACTTTCAAAATTCAGATATTTTTTTTCCTCCACAGAAAATGATTCCTACAAGTTAGTCTTCATGTAAAATGTATACTTTTCTGTTATAAACAATAATCAGACTAAGATTAATTGACTGATTACAATAAAATGAATCATTGTGAGGAGTGTTACATAGAACATGTTCTACGGCATCTGTAGATGGAACCTGCTTTAAAACTACAATTTGTGACAAATCAAAAAAAAATAATGAAAAGTCCAAATTAAAGGGGATCCTGGGATAGGCCAGACATGTCTCGGGGAAATATCTGACCCGTGTATGTTTTCCTACAGAAAAGTTATTTGATCACATTGGAGGTGGTTGTTGCAGTTGTGAAGGGGACTTGAGGAATATATATATATATATATATATATATATATATATATATATATATATATATATGTTATTAATTTGGCATATCCATTTCAGTTCTGATATAGGTTACCTAACATAATGGCAAAAACAGTTGTTTCACTGATCGACCAGAGAGAACGTGGAAAGAATGTGTAAAGCCGCTGACAATAGAGGCTGGGTTAGCGACAAACTCTCACGTGCACTCACGCAAACACACACACCGACACACAAGCTTAAAACAGCTGCAACAGTTTTTATAAAAACTGAAATTAAAGTGTCTAGGCAAAATTAAAATAGCTAGCTTCTCACAACGCTCAACGTGACACATACTAAATAATATGAGGTCTACTGCAACGGTCAAAGGTTTCTCAGAAATATGTCAGGGATCATCAACCAGATTCAGTCGCGGGCCGATTTTTTTTCTTGAGCGGATGGCCGGGGGTGTTTATTTTTTGGGGGCGGGGCGGGGGGCAAATAGAACCGCGCTGCCAGTTGGGGAACCCTGAAATATGTGATCCGAGGTCAAAGTTCCTACACACTAGGTTTCCCTTCTTTACTTAAGTATCTCAGAGACCAAAAAAAAAATGCTGGAGTTTTTAGCTCTATGTATTATCTCTGTATATTATCTCTGTATATTATCTCTGTATATTATCTCTGTATATTAACTAATATGTAAAGTTTAGTATCAGTGTTTAATACAGGCTAGTTCCAAGGTTATCAGTGCTCGTTGGGTCTAGTGTTCTATATTCCAGGGGATACGGGGGGGGACTATTTCTGTTAGACGGAGTGCATCTCACGCACACAACAACAGATTTGATGGGACTGAATTTCCGATTCGTTTGTGCAAACAAGAAGTGACTGCGATAAACGTAGTCACATTAAAACCAATACCTCCCGTCCTGAGCAAACCGTCTAACCCAGTTCAGAAACAAGGGAGGTTGAATGCAACATGTGCTGTTTTCTCCCAGTCTCTCTCAGACTACTGGGGGGGGGGTATACTTTTCTGAAATAACTTTTTTTATTGTAGAAAGAAAAGCTTGAAATGGATTCAACAAGCAAAAACTCATACCTCTAATTGCTAGGGGGGGCTGGCCCACATGGGGGAAAACGGCACACAACAGCTTCCTTACTACCACTGAGGGTTTAGAACTTGAGGTAGTCACCTCATACGAGTACTTGGGAGTATGGCTAGACGGTACACTGTCCTTCTCTCATCACATATCAAAGCTGCAGGCTAAAGTTACATCGAGACTTGGTTTCCTCCATAGTAATCGCTCCTCTTTCACCCCAGCTGCCAAACTAACCCTGATTCAGATGACCATCCTACCTAGATTACGGAGAAATAATTTATAGATGGGCAGGTAAGGGTGCTCTCGAGCGGCTAGATGTTCTTTACCATTCGGGCCATCCGATTTGCCACCAATGTTCCTTATAGGACACATCACTGCACTCTATACTCCTCTGTAAACTGGTCATCTCTGTATACCCGTCGCAAGACCCACTGGCTGATGCGTATTTATAAAACCCTCTATGGCCTCACTCCCCCCCTATCTGAGATATCTACTGCAGCCCTCATCCTCCACATACAACACCCGTTCTGACAGTCACATGCCGTTAAAGGTCCCCAAAGCACACACATCCCTGGGTCGCTCCTCTTCAGTTCGCTGCAGCTAGCGACTGGAACGAGCTGCAACAAACACTCAAACTGGCCAGTTTTATCTCCATCTCTTCATTCAAAGACTCAATCATGGACACTCTTACTGACAGTTGTGGCTGCTTTGTGTGATGTGTTGTTGTCTCTACCTTCTTGCCCTTTGTGCCGTTGTCTGGGCCCAATGTTGCCATGTTGTGTTGCTACAATGTTGTTGTCATGTTGTGTTGCTACCATGCTGTGTTGTCATGTGTTGCTGCCATGCTATGTTGTTGTCTTAGGTCTCTCTTAATGTAGTGTTGTGGTGTCTCTCTTGTCGTGATGTGTGTTTTGTCCTATATTTATATTTAATTGATTTTTATTTTTAAATCGCCCCGTCCCCGCAGGAGGCCTTTTTTTCCTTTTGGTAGGCCGTCATTGTAAATTAGAATTTGTTCTTAACTGACTTGCCTAGTTACATAAAGCATAACGGACCTGTTAAATAAAAAATGTAATAATTATTCCATAAAAACAGTCGCTTTCTGTGACTAATTCAGGTAAAATAGTAACTCTGCATGTCAGCACTACACAACGACACATCCAGCCCAACGTAGGGAGTTTTAAGAAATATTTGGTAGTGACCTAAGTTCTAGAGCATGTCTTTAGTGAGGAAGAAAATCTCTAGTTATTTCTGGTTGTTTATTGAAGTTAACTGTCTAACTCATTGATCCTGCTGTGTAATATAGCGCTATGACTAGCCTTACCTACCTCAGTCCCACAACACAACTTTAAACCTTCTGAGCAGAGACATCTTTTCCTATGGCAACGCCAGAACAGAAACACACCTTTCCTATGGCAACACCAGAACAGAAACACACCTTTCCTATGGCAACGCCAGAACAGAAACACACCTTTCCTATGGCAACGCCAGAACAGAAACACACCTTTCCTATGGCAACACCAGAACAGAAACACACCTTTCCTATGGCAACGCCAGAACAGAAACACACCTTTCCTATGGCAACGCCAGAACAGAAACACACCTTTCCTATGGCAACGCCAGAACAGAAACACACCTTTCCTATGGCAACGCCAGAACAGAAACACACCTTTCCTATGGCAACGCCAGAACAGAAACACACCTTTCCTATGGCAACGCCAGAACAGAAACACACCTTTCCTATGGCAACACCAGAACAGAAACACACCTTTCCTATGGCAACACCAGAACAGAAACACACCTTTCCTATGGCAACACCAGAACAGAAACACACCTTTCCTATGGCAACACCAGAACAGAAACACACCTTTCCTATGGCAACGCCAGAACAGAAACACACCTTTCCTATGGCAACACCAGAACAGAAACACACCTTTCCTATGGCAACACCAGAACAGAAACACACCTTTCCTATGGCAACACCAGAACAGAAACACACCTTTCCTATGGCAACACCAGAACAGAAACACACCTTTCCTATGGCAACACCAGAACAGAAACACACCTTTCCTATGGCAACGCCAGAACAGAAACACACCTTTCCTATGGCAACGCCAGAACAGAAACACACCTTTCCTATGGCAACACCAGAACAGAAACACACCTTTCCTATGGCAACACCAGAACAGAAACACACCTTTCCTATGGCAACACCAGAACAGAAACACACCTTTCCTATGGCAACGCCAGAACAGAAACACACCTTTCCTATGGCAACGCCAGAACAGAAACACACCTTTCCTATGGCAACACCAGAACAGAAACACACCTTTCCTATGGCAACGAGAACAGAAACACACCTTTCCTATGGCAACGCCAGAACAGAAACACACCTTTCCTATGGCAACACCAGAACAGAAACACACCTTTCCTATGGCAACGCCAGAACAGAAACACACCTTTCCTATGGCAACGCCAGAACAGAAACACACCTTTCCTATGGCAACGCCAGAACAGAAACACACCTTTCCTATGGCAACGCCAGAACAGAAACACACCTTTCCTATGGCAACGCCAGAACAGAAACACACCTTTCCTATGGCAACGCCAGAACAGAAACACACCTTTCCTATGGCAACGCCAGAACAGAAACACACCTTTCCTATGGCAACACCAGAACAGAAACACACCTTTCCTATGGCAACACCAGAACAGAAACACACCTTTCCTATGGCAACACCAGAACAGAAACACACCTTTCCTATGGCAACACCAGAACAGAAACACACCTTTCCTATGGCAACGCCAGAACAGAAACACACCTTTCCTATGGCAACGCCAGAACAGAAACACACCTTTCCTATGGCAACACCAGAACAGAAACACACCTTTCCTATGGCAACGCCAGAACAGAAACACACCTTTCCTATGGCAACGCCAGAACAGAAACACACCTTTCCTATGGCAACACCAGAACAGAAACACACCTTTCCTATGGCAACGCCAGAACAGAAACACACCTTTCCTATGGCATGCCAGAACAGAAACACACCTTTCCTATGGCAACGCCAGAACAGAAACACACCTTTCCTATGGCAACGCCAGAACAGAAACACACCTTTCCTATGGCAACACCAGAACAGAAACACACCTTTCCTATGGCAACGCCAGGTGCAGGCCTCTATTGTTCCTCTGAGAAGGGAGACACTCCCTAATACATGCACCTTACACACACACACACACACACACACACACACACACAGACACACACACACGCTGAGATTTTGCCACTCCCACATGGCATTGATATGTCTTAAAAAGGTTTCATTTAGAAAATAAATAATACAATTCAATTGAAAAGAATAATGAAAAAAACAACATGTTTTCCAGTACAGTTACAGGGGGGGTGAGGATCTCTGTCCTCTGGTCTCCTTCCCTTTTCCAGACCCCTCCCCATCCCCCCCTTCTTGTTAAGTCTCCAACGCTGAGGTGATGCGTTTCAAAAACACAAAACAAAAGACAGGTCTTCTTGAGATGCTCCAAGCCAAATTGGCCAATTACCTTCCGGGTTGTGTCCACTACAGTCGGTATGTCCGATCAGAGCAGGGTTTCAGGAGATTACTCATCAGTTTCAGCGCTCTGCAAACACTGTACCGAACGGGGAAATTAAAGTTGTGGGGCTTTTTGGGGAGGGGGGGACGACTAATTTCCTAAAAGACGGAAGCTTTAACCTTGTTCTCCTTTGAGCTGGTAGATAATTTACTAAAGAGACGAGAGTGGAAAGTGCTGACTCAGAACCCTGGACCCATGTACACTACAGAATCTACAGAATCTACAGAGAGTGTTGATAGTATATATCCACATACATATTATTTACATGATATGCACAGTATCATAACAGAAGAGTTACGTAGTCTCGGCCCTTAATACTCTTTTCACATATAGCAATTGCAATTCCATTCTTGATTTCTCCTTGTCCCTCTCCCCTCTTCGTCTCTTCCCTGCAGCGCTCTCCTCTGCCCCCTGCAGGCGGGAGGGGGTAAATGGTAGCTGGACCGAGGAAAGAACCCACATCCACAAAGTGTCTCTGAGGAGAAGTGCCCGTTCATGTGATCTAAAACCTTTAAAACGGATGCTACTCTGAGATGCTTTGTGGGCAATTGGGCCCCAGACATTTCCCAGATCACATTCCGTCATAGATTTAAATGGTGGGGAAAGAAATGCCTTCAGCCAATGCTTTTCAGCCAATCAATGACGGGGAGTCTGCAAGACCACACATTGGGAGGATGGTGTAGAATTGGGATGCAGAATTGGGAGCATCACTCCTCAGTGTCTTGGCTCTGGAGGAAGGGCATGGAGACAGACAGCATCACTCCTCAGTGTCTTGGCTCTGGAGGAAGGGCATGGAGACAGACAGCATCACTCCTCGGTGTCTTGGCTCTGGAGGAAGGGCATGGAGACAGACAGCATCACTCCTCTGTGTCTTGGCTCTGGAGGAAGGGCATGGAGACAGACAGCATCACTCCTCAGTGTCTTGGCTCTGGAGGAAGGGCATGGAGACAGACAGCATCACTCCTCAGTGTCTTGACTCTGGAGGAAGGGCATGGAGACAGACAGCATCACTCCTCAGTGTCTTGGCTCTGGAGGAAGGGCATGGAGACAGCGTGCTCCTGGGCCAGAGCGGCCAGCTCCTTGAGGAACTCAGAGAAGATGACAGCGCAGTAGACGGCGTTCTTCACCCTCAGAGCCTCTGCCTGCTTCTCCAGCCCCGACGCCCCTCCCCCAGTCCCGCCACGGAACAGGGCACTGTGCAGCGATTGGCCGCCGTCTCGTACGTGAGCCAGGGCAAGCTGGGCGGCGTGGCGTGCCCGCGTGGGGCTGTTGGTGTGTCGCATGATCAGGTCGCCTAGCGAAGGTTTCCGGCTCTTCACTGAAAAGGAGACAGCAACACACAGCATAGCAAGTGGTTAGGATAAGACAGGCAGACTGACACAACAGACAGACAGGATAGGACAGGCAGACTGACACAACAGACAGACAGGATAGGACAGGCAGACTGACACAACAGACAGACAGGATAGGACAGGCAGACTGACACAACAGACAGACAGGATAGGACAGGCAGACTGACACAACAGACAGACAGGACAGGTAGAATGACAAAACAGACCGACAGGATAGGACAGGTAGACTGACTCAACAGACAGACATGACAGGTGGCCCGTTTGAAACAGGTCCGTTATGCCCATTTAAAACAGGTTCGTTATTCCCGTTTAAAACAGGTCCGTTATTCCCGTTTAAAACAGGTCCGTTAAGTCCGTTTAAAACAGGTCTGTTTTGCCCGTTAAAAACAGGTCCATTAAGTCTGTTTAAAACAGGTTCGTTATGTCCATTTAAAACAGGTCCGTTATGTTAGTTTAAAACAGGTCCGTTATGCCTGTTTAAAACAGGTCCGTTATGTTAGTTTAAAACAGGTCAGTTTAAAACAGGTCCGTTATGCCCGTTTAAAACAGGTCCGTTATGCCCGTTTAAAACAGGTCCGTTATGTCCGTTTAAAACAGGTCTGTTATGTCCTTGTAAAACAGGTCTGTTATGTCAGTTTAAAACATGTCCGTTATGTCCGTTTAAAACAGGTCAGTTTAAAACAGGTCTGTTATGTCCGTTATGTCAGTTTAAAACAGGTCTGTTATGTCAGTTTAAAACAGGTTCGTTTAAAACAGGTCCGTTATGTCCGTTTAAAACAGGTCCGTTATGTCAGTTTAAAACAGTTTGTTTAAAACAGGTCCGTTATGTCCGTTTAAAACAGGTCCGTTATGTCAGTTTAAAACAGGTCCGTTATGTCAGTTTAAAACAGGTCCGTTATGTCCGTTTAAAACAGGTCCGTTATGTCCGTTTAAAACAGGTCCGTTATGTCCGTTTAAAACAGGTCCGTTATGTCAGTTTAAAACAGGTCCGTTATGTCAGTTTAAAACAGGTCCGTTATGTCAGTTTAAAACAGGTCCGTTATGTCAGTTTAAACATCTAAAACGTGCAGATATAGACATGGTTACATATTAGCTGCCTCGTCAATAGTGTGTGTGCATGTTTATGTGGCCAGAACACAGTTCCAGCCTGGTTCACTAGAGACAGTGATGATGTAATAACCAGTGTCAGAAGACCAGCTGCACAACCTTGGCTGAATGCTGACAGCCACACCAAACCAGAACTATCCAGACAGCCACACCAAACCAGAACTATCCAGACAGCCACACCAAACCAGAACCACCCAGACAGTAGCAGCCAAACCAGAACCACCCAGACAGTAGCAGCCAAACCAGAACTATCCAGACAGCCACACCAAAACCAGAACTATCCAGACAGCCACACCAAACCAGAACTATCCAGCCAGCCACACCAAACCAGAACTATCCAGACAGCCACACCAAACCAGAACTATCCAGACAGTAGCAGCCAAACCAGAACAATCCAGACAGCCACACCAAACCAGAACTATCCAGACAGCCACACCAAACCAGAACTATCCAGACAGTAGCAGCCAAACCAGAACAATCCAGACAGCCACACCAAACCAGAACTATCCAGACAGCCACACCAAACCAGAACTATCCAGACAGTAGCAGCCAAACCAGAACTATCCAGACAGTAGCAGCCAAACCAGATCTATCCAGACAGTAGCAGCCAAACCAGATCTATCCAGACAGTAGCAGCCAAACCAGAACAATCCAGACAGCCACACCAAACCAGAACTATCCAGACAGCCACACCAAACCAGAACTATCCAGACAGTAGCAGCAAAACCAGAACTGTCCAGACAGTAGCAGCCAAACCAGAACCATCCAGACAGCCACACCAAACCAGAACTATCCAGACAGTAGCAGCCAAACCAGAACCATCCAGACAGCCACACCAAACCAGAACTATCCAGACAGTAGCAGCCAAACCAGAACCATCCAGACAGCCACACCAAACCAGAACTATCCAGACAGTAGCAGCCAAACCAGAACCATCCAGACAGCCACACCAAACCAGAACTATCCAGACAGTAGCAGCAAAACCATAACTATCCAGACAGTAGCAGCCAAACCAGAACCATCCAGACAGCCACACCAAACCAGAACTATCCAGACAGTAGCAGCCAAACCAGAACCATCCAGACAGTAGCAGCCAACCCAGATCTATCCAGACAGTAGCAGCCAAACCAGAACCATCCAGACAGCCACACCAAACCAGAACTATCCAGACAGTAGCAGCCAAACCAGAACCATCCAGACAGTAGCAGCCAACCCAGATCTATCCAGACAGTAGCAGCCAAACCAGATCTATGCAGACACCCTCCCTGCTGCTGCCTACCCAATCAACCCAGTAACCCTGTGAACAGAAGGCACAATTCCCCCAAATCAACTACAACACAGCCTCTGCATTATTCATTATCTCTAGCATTCCAATGGGCTTCTACAGGCTGTGTGTGTGTGTGTATCCCTCTCACCCAGGGAATCAGAGCGTCGCAGGGTGGGCACCCCCATGGGAGAGGAGTCGGCCCAGTCCACCTTGCCCCTGGCAACCAGGTAGCGCTGGGCTTTCCTCAGCATGGCAGGGAAGTCCTCATGGGACGCTGCAAACACCTCAATGCGGTTTTTCACTGAGCCCAGAACCTGAGGCGGGGGGGAGGCAGGGGAGTAGACAGAGAAAAGAGAGGGAGAGGGGGGAGAGGAGGAAGGAGAGAGAGGAGGAAGGGGAGAGAGAGGGAAGAGAGGAGGAAGAGAGGAGGAAGGGGAGAGAGAGGGAAGAGAGGAGGAAGGGGAGAGAGAGGGAAGAGAGGAGGAAGGGGAGAGAGGAGGAAGGGGAGAGAGGGAAGAGAGGAGGAAGGGGAGAGAGGAGGAAGGGGAGAGAGGGAAGAGAGGAGGAAGGGGAGAGAGAGGGAAGAGAGGAGGAAGGGGAGAGAGAGGGAAGAGAGGAGGAAGGGGAGAGAGAGGGAAGAGAGGAGGAAGGGGAGAGAGAGGGAAGAGAGGAGGAAGGGGAGAGAGGAGGAAGGGGAGAGAGGGAAGAGAGGAGGAAGGGGAGAGAGAGGGAAGAGAGGAGGAAGGGGAGAGATAAGAGGGAGCAGGTAGGGAAGGGAGATGGGAGGGAGGAGACAGGGGAATGAGGGGACAGGGAGATGGTAAGTAATCTGATCATTAAAAAAAACATACAGCCATATGGCTTCAAGTTATTCTGGCATATAATGCATTCGGAAAGTATTCAGACCCCTTAACTTTTTCCATATTTTGTTACGTTACAGCCTTATTCTAAAATATTTTTTTTAATTTTTAATACTCATCAATATACACACAATACCCCATAATGACAAAGTGAAAAAATGTTTTGCAAATTTATCACAAATAAAAGACAGAAATACCTTATTTACATAATTATTCAGACCATTTGTTATGAGACTCGAAACTGAGCTCAGGTGTATCCTGTTTCCATTGATCATCCTTGAGATGTTTCTACAACTTGATTGGAGTCCACCTGTGGTAAATGAAATTGATTGGACATTGGAAAGACACACACCTGTCTACATAAGGTCCCACAGTTGACAGTGCATGTCAGAGAAAAAACTGAACACTTCGGGGGAGAAGGGCCTTGGTCAGGGAGGTGACCAAGAACCCGATGGTCACTCTGACAGAGCTCTAGAGGTCCTCTGTGGAGATGGGAGAACATTCCAGAAGGACAACCATCTCTGCAGCACTCCACCAATCAGGCCTTTATGCAGAGTGGCCAGACAGAAGCCACTCCATGACAGCTTTGAGTTTGCCAGGTACCTAAAGGACTCTCAGAGCATGAGAAACAAGATTCTCTGGTCTGATGAAACCAAGATTTGAACCCGATCGAACATATCTGGAGAGACCTGAAAATAGCTGGGCAGCGACGCTCTCCATCCAACCTGACAGAGCTTGAGAGGATCTGCAGAGAAGAATGGGAGAAACTCCCCAAATACAGGTGTGCCAAGCTTGTAGCGTCATACCCAAGAAGACTCGAGGATGTAATCACTGCCAAAGGTGCTTCAACAAAGTACTGAGGAAAGAGTCTGAAAACGTATGTAAATGTGATATCAGAAAAAAACAGTTTTTACTTTCTCACTATGGGGTATTGTGATGTCTTTATGGGGTATTGTGATGTCATTACGGGGTATTGTGATGTCTTTATGGGGTATTGTGATGTCATTACGGGGTATTGTGATGTCTTTATGGGGTATTGTGATGTCATTACGGGGTATTGTGATGTCTTTATGGGGTATTGTGATGTCATTACGGGGTATTGTGATGGCATTACGGGGTATTGTGTTTACATTGATGAGGGGAAAAAACCCATTTAATCCATTTTAGAATAAAACTGTAATGTAACAAAATGTGGAAAATGTCAAGGTGTTTGAATACTTTCCGAAGGTTCTGTATAAACAGTCCATTGAGAGAGCAGCAGAGGTCAGAGGTCAGAGGAGAAAGTGGTCAGCAGTTGAAGGGAACCCCCCCATATGCCTGCCTGGAAATATACACTTTCTACCAGACCAAGAACACAGCGATGTCTACCTACCTGTATGAGAGACTTGACGCTGGGCTGGAACACCATGTTGGTGTTGAGGAGGAACGATCGGAGCAGGGGCTGAGGGTAGCAGGCTAGCTGGCACAGGATCCCCGTCAGCAAGACGTTCACATACAGAGAGTTCTGGAGCATGTTCTCCAGCTTGGCAAACAGAACCACCATAAACGGACCTGACGGGCGAGGGAGAGAGAGAGAGAGAGAATGGAGGGAGAGGGTGCACCAGCACACTAATGGAAAGGCTAGATCCAACATGAAAAAAATATAAACAGGCAACACTAAATATTAAAGGAAGCAATAGTCAATATGAATTTACTGTGCCACACCACACATATTCAGACCCTTTTCCATATTTTAATACGTTACAGCCTGATTCTAATTATTATTATCATCATTATTTTTTTAATTTTTTTAAATGTCCTCATCAATCTACACACAATACCCCATAATGACAAAGCCTTATTTACATAAGTATTCAGGCCCTTTGTTATGAGACTCGAAACTGAGCTCAGGTGTATCCTGTTTCCATTGATCATCCTTGAGATGTTTCTACAACTTGATTGGAGTCCAACTGTGGTAAATTCAATTGATTGGACATGATTTGGAAAGGCACACCTGTCTATACAAGGTCCCACAGTTGACAGTGCATGTCAGAGCAAAAACCAAGGCATAAGGTTAAAGGAATTGTTTGTAGAGCTCCGAGACAGGATTGTGTCGAGGCACAGATCTGGGTAAGGTTAACAAATATTTCTGCAGCGTCGAAGGTCCCCAAGAACACAGTGACATCTATCCTTCTTAAATGGACGAAGTTGGAAACCACCAAGACTCTAGAGCTGGCCGCCCGGCCAAAACTGAGCAATCGGGGGAGAAGGGCCTTGGTCAGGGAGGTGACCAAGAACCCCATGGTCACTCTGATAGAGCTCCAGAGTTCCTCTGTGGAGATAGGAGAACCTTCCAGAAGAACAACCATCTATGCAGCAATCCAACAATCAGGGGTTTATGGTAGAGTGGGCAGACGGAAGCCACTCCTCAGTAAAAAGCACATGACAGCCCGCTTGGAGTTTGCCAAAAAGTACCTAAAGGACTCTCAGACCATGAGAAACAAGATTCTCTCATCTGATGAAACCAAGACTGAACTCTTTGGCCTGAATGCCAAGCATCACGTCTGGAGGAAACCTGGCACCATACCTATGGTATCGAGGGAAAGATGAACAGATCAAAGTATAGAGAGATCCTTGATGAAAACCTGCTCCAGAGTGCTCAGGACCTCAGACTGGGGCGAAGGTTCACCTTCCAACAGCACAACGAGTTTAAGCACACAGCAAAGACAATGCAGGAGTGGCTTTGGGACAAGTCTCTGAATGTCCTTGAGTGGCCTAGTCAGAGCCCGGACTTGAACCCGATCGAACATCTCTGGAGAGACCTGAAAATAGCTGTGCAGCAACACTCCCCATCCAACTTGAATACAGAAGTGCCAAGCGTGTAGTGTACCCAAGAAGACTCGAGGTTGTAATCGCTGCCAAAGGTGCTTCAACAAAGTACTGAGTGAAGGGTCTGAATACTTATGTAAATGTGATATTTCTATATGTTTTCTATTTTAAATTTGCAAAAATTAAAAAAAAAACAGTTTTTACTTTCTCACTATGGGGTATTGTGATGTCATTATGGGGTATTGTGATGTCATTATGGGGTATTGTGATGTCATTATGGGGTGTAGATTGATGAGGGGGGAAAAACTATTTAATACATTTTAGAATAAAACTGTAACGTAACAAAATGTGGAAAAGGTCTGAATACTTTCCGAAGGCTCTGTAAAACTGTCAGTATTTATTTACTGTGTCACACCAAACACCAAATATAAAACTGTCAGTATTAATTTACTGTGTCACACCAAACAGTCCAAATTAAAAAAAATATATATAAAACCAACATCAAAAGTCAAACAATTGAGCATTACCAACATCAATCAATATCCTCCAACATCAAGCATCAAATCAATATTTGGCAACTGACATCCTCCCCACAAACAACTTTAGAAATGACAATATCAACAGTGTGATACACATTACACTGTAATGTGGTGGTCTTTCCTCACCTGTGTAGGGCTGAGAGGATGGCTGTCCTAGAGGCCTGGCAGGGCTGAACAGTCCCACAGCCGACCCCACTCCCTTGGGCTCCACTCCAGCCCCTGCCCCAGTCCCAGTCAGGTCAGCGTCCAGGGGCGAGGGGGGCAGTGGTTCCTCTGAGTCGGGGTCTCTGGTGGTCTCCTCCAGCTGTCTGAGCAGCACCACCCCCCTGCTCCTCTCCCTCCCCCTCTCCTCCAGCTCCCGGAGTTCCTGGGTGAAGGCCTCGATGCTGATGCCCTGGCCGTTGGAGTCTCCAGGCGCCTGCTGCCCCCCATCCCCCGGTCCAGTCCCATCCAGGAGCTCGGAGATCAGCCGCTCCACTGCTTCGGACTGGGTAGAGAGCATTGCCTCTGGAGGTCCCGATCCAGGGACCTGAGGGGTCAGGTTGACTTTGGAGGAGTTGGTAGAGGGTGCTGAAGTCCGCGGAGCAGGCTGATCCTGGGTGTGGTGACTCTGTATGTGTGATGGAAGACGTCTAGAGCATTCCCCAGCCACACTTCCGTTCCCTTCACTGTGCAACCCCTGTAGGGGCCCAGAGGACTGGGCAGGGGTAGGGCCGGCACCTACCCCATTGTTCTGACTAGAGTCCCCCCCAGCAGGATGCTGCTGCTCGCTCAAATCTCTCTTCACCTTCTTAACCTCCATCCCTCCATCCTGGCTGTCCGGACACCCGTCCCTTTGCCTCCCCGACGACGACGTCCCATTGAAGATGGCCTGGTGAGGGCCTACGGAGGGGCCGGAGGGGAGGTGTGGGACAGCAGAGGGGTCAGGGACGGAGGCAGAGGTCGAGTCAGGAGGAAGGTGGAGAGATTCGGGGAGAGGGACCTCCTCTCTCTGCAGGCTGCGTTTCTTGGTGCGAGGCGTGAGGCTGATACAGTTGTTCTTACCGATGGTGACGTCCCACTCTCCACTGTCCCTCTCCGTACTGCTCCACTCTGACCGCGCTGCTGCCACCACCGCTGCCCTCTGCTGGCCGGGGGAGTTACTACCGCCACCACCACCACCACCTCCCTGCTGGAAGGAGAAGTGCTCTGGGAACATGGCCAGGGGAGGGGTTGGAGGTGTGGGGCGGGGGCGGTAGAGGGGCCGTGTTGGGTGAGGGGTCCTCTCCGTCGTAGGGGGCTGACCAGTTCCGGCAGGCCCAGGAGCACAGCTCTACCCCCCTACGGGCGTCCCTGAGGTACTCCAGGTACCCCGACTCACAGTCCAGCCCCTCTGGGACGGGGTGCATGGGGCTGCTGGGGGACAGGGGGGTGCTAGGGCCCCCGCGGGGGGACGAGGGGACCGTCTCAGTGGGGGAGGGGGTGAAGGGCAGTGCAGTGCTCTGCTGGCGCATGAAGAGGGCCAGACGGGATGGAGTGCTGGGTTTGGGGTGTACAGGTGACTCTGAGCTGGGACTGTTCAGTACTACAGACAGACACAGGGAGAGACAGAGAGACGGATGGACAGATAGTGGGAGAGACAGCCAGACGGAGACAGACAAGCAGACAGACAGGGGAAGACAGAGAAAGACGGGGGGATAGAGACAGACAGACAGGGAGGGAGGGAGGGACGGAAAAATACATACGGACGGGCAGAGACAGATCGACAGAGACAGAGACGGACGGAGACAAAGAGCACATAACAGGGAGGAACGTCAGTCATGGTTATCCTTCAACGTGTACACTTCTAGTTCAACTTTGTCCAACTCTTAACACAACACCACGGCAGTGTTTCCTCTGCATTCATTTTAAGTGTGGCGCTGCGCCAACGGCAGAATCATTGCCATCACACCAAAAGAAACATCCTATTTCTACCAAACATAGTTTCAATAAAGTTGTGTAAAAGCACCTTTGCTTTTCTTGGTAAATAGATAATCAGTTTGGGTTCAACACAGTTCTGAAGGTTATTTGTCTCTGTGAGCTGTGGCAGGCAGCCTGCAAGTCAAGAAACACAGCGAGCCTGTGACCAGTGTGGAATTTAGATGCTCCGGAGGTGTATGGGGGCAGCGGAGGGATCCGGGACAGAGGCAGAGGTCGAGTCAGGAGGGAGATGGAGAGATTTGAGGAGGGGGGACCTCCTCTCTCTGCAGGCTGCGTTTCTTGGTGCGAGGCGTGAAGCACTGCGGAGCGAACCACAATTCACTAGAATGACGACAGAGCGCACCTGTATGGGGGCATACACCTGCGAGAGAAACGACATGCCAGGGACCAGTGGGCGAAACACAATTCACTAGAATCCCCTCAGAGCGCACCTGTATGGGGGCATACACCTGCGAGAGAAACGACATGCCAGGGACCAGTGGGCGAAACACAATTCACTAGAATCCCCTCAGAGCGCACCTGTATGGGGGCATACACCTGCGAGAGAACCTCCAAGAAAGGTACGCTAGCTAGCCGACTAGCTAACTACATAAAGTAGCTAGAATCTAAAAACTCTAACGTCATAATATTACTGCCACAATTGTCACAGTATGTTGGTGATAGAAACACAGTTAACTAACGTTACTAGTCTAGCCAGTTAGTTAACGTTACTAGTCTAGCCAGTTAGTTAACGTTACTAGTCTAGCCAGTTAACTAACGTTACTAGTCTAGCCAGTTAGTTAACGTTACTAGTCTAGCCAGTTAGTTAACGTTACTAGTCTAGCCAGTTAGTTAACGTTACTAGTCTAGCCAGTTAGTTAACGTTACTAGTCTAGCCCAGTTAGTTAACGTTACTAGTCTGGCCAGTTAGTTAACGCGTTACTGGTCTAGCCAGTTAACTAACGCGTTACTAGTCTAGCCAGTTGGTTAAGCGTTACTAGTCTAGCCAGTTAGTTAACGCGTTACTGGTCTAGCCAGTTAACTAACGCGTTGCTGGTCTAGCCAGTTGGCTAACGTTACTGGTCTAGCCAGTTAGTTAACGTTGCTGGTCTAGCCAGTTAACTAACGCGTTACTGGTCTAGCCAGTTAACTAACGTTACTGGTTCAGCCAGTTAACTAACGTTACTAGTCTGGCCAGTTAGTTAAGCGTTACTAGTCTAGCCAGTTAACTAACGCGTTACTAGTCTAGCCAGTTAGCTAACGTTACTGGTCTGGCCAGTTAACTAACGTTACTAGTCTAGCCAGTTGGCTAACGTTACTGGTCTGGCCAGTTAGTTAACGTTACTAGTTCTAGCCAGTTAACTAACGCCACTAGTCTAGCCAGTTAGCTAACGCGTTACTGGTCTGGCCAGTTAACTAACGCGTTACTGGTCTGGCCAGTTAGTTAACGCGTTACTAGTCTAGCCAGTTAACTAACGCGTTACTGGTCTAGCCAGTTAACTAACGCGTTACTGGTCTAGCCGGTTAGTTAACGCGTTACTAGTCTAGCCAGTTAACTAACGCTACTAGTCTGGCCAGTTAGCTAACGTTGCTGGTCTAGCCAGTTAGTTAACGTTACTAGTCTGGCCAGTTAACTAACGTTACTGGTCTAGCCGGTTAACTAACGTTGCTAGTCTGGCCAGTTGGTTAACGCGTTACTAGTCTAGCCAGTTAACTAACGTTACTGGTCTGGCCGGTTAGTTAACGTTACTGGTCTAGCCAGTTAGTTAACGTTGCTGGTCTGGCCGGTTAGTTAACGTTACTAGTCTAGCCAGTTAACTAACGTTACTAGTCTAGCCAGTTAACTAACGTTACTAGTCTAGCCAGTTAACTAACGTTACTAGTCTAGCCAGTTAGTTAACGTTACTAGTCTAGCCAGTTAACTAACGTTACTAGTCTAGCCAGTTAACTAACGTTACTAGTCTAGCCAGTTAGTTAACGTTACTAGTCTAGCCAGTTAACTAACGTTACTAGTCTAGCCAGTTAGCTAACGTTACTAGTCTAGCCAGTTAGTTAACGTTACTAGTCTAGCCAGTTAACTAACGTTACTAGTCTAGCCAGTTAACTAACGTTACTAGTCTAGCCAGTTAGTTAACGTTACTAGTCTAGCCAGTTAACTAACGTTACTAGTCTAGCCAGTTAGTTAACGTTACTAGTCTAGCCAGTTAGTTAACGTTACTAGTCTAGCCAGTTAGTTAACGTTACTAGTCTAGCCAGTTAACTAACGTTACTAGTCTAGCCAGTTAACTAACGTTACTAGTCTAGCCAGTTAACTAACGTTAGCTAGTTCGTTTGGAACTGTATCAAGTGCAAGAAAGATAGCTACATTAATCTTCCATTAGATGTGTTTTTTTCCAGAGGAGTTTATTGAAATATTTCCAGCCGACAGAGTCGAAAGAGAAAAGTGGAGCAGGGACAAGAGTGTCACTTAACGTTAACTTAGCTAGCTAACCTCAAATCAGCCTGAATTAAACAAGACTTTCTTCAGTTAGCTAACTATTTAAAACGCTTAAACTATCGTTTGCTTATAACAAGTGTATGGCTTACTTTTACTAGACAGAGAAGAGGCAGAATCCTGGGAGTGAGGTAGGGATGCATGAGGGACAGAATGGAACAGAGGAGAGAGCCAGGAGGAGAGATGGGAGAGCAGAGGAACAGAGGAAAGGAGAGAGCCAGGAGAGAGCCAGGAGGGGAGATGGGAGAGGAGGAACAGAGGAAAGGAGAGAGCCAGGAGAGGAGGAGAGAGCCAGGAGGGGAGATGGGAGAGAGGAGGAACAGAGGAAAGGAGAGAGCCAGGAGGAGAGATGGGAGAGAGGAGGAACAGAGGAAAGGAGAGAGCCAGGAGGGGAGATGGGAGAGGAGGAACAGAGGAAAGGAGAGAGCCAGGAGAGGAGGAGAGAGCCAGGAGGGGAGATGGGAGAGAGGAGGAACAGAGGAAAGGAGAGAGCCAGGAGGAGAGATGGGAGAGAGGAGGAACAGAGGAAAGGAGAGAGCCAGGAGGGGAGATGGGAGAGAGGAGGAACAGAGGAAAGGAGAGAGCCAGGAGGGGAGATGGGAGAGAGGAGAGCAGAGAGGAACAGAGGAAAGGAGAGAGGAGGAGCAGAGGAAAGGAGAGAGCCAGGAGGGGAGATGGGAGAGCAGATGAACAGAGGAAAGGAGAGAGCCAGGAGGGGAGATGGGAGAGAGGAGAGCAGAGAGGAACAGAGGAAAGGAGAGAGGAGGAGCAGAGAGAAGGAGAGGAGAGGAGGAGGAGAGAGGAGTAAGGCCAAGTGCACCCCCCCCGAATGGGACCCAAAGTGGCTTTAAACTGACACTGAAGCGTTGGCTATCTAATACGCCACATGATTAGTCAAATTTCTTTAATTAGGCTAAAGGGCTAAAAAAGAAATGGTGTATTCTTAGTCTGTACTAGTCTGCAGCATTATGTGTAGTGGTGTAATTCATGCTATCTGTAATAGGTATAGCCCCAGCCACCAGTATTTCCACTAAACTACACTCTACATCCCGTCTAGGAATGTTCTGCCGCCTGTGCCGTCAACATAGCAAGACTGCTTCGAGGTGTGTGTCAAAGAGCACTTTTATTTTAAATAGGGGCCCAGATTCATGGTCTGGACTATATTAAACCGGCACACAGGGACAGAGCAACACATGGAACGTGTGAGGGCTCATGCAATCCTGACGAAAAAAAAAAGGTAAATATTGTTCTATTCGATCATTTCCCATTTGTCAAAATGTCTTTTGACTGTAAAAGATGTGTCAGATTGTGCACTAACCGTGGCTCAATAATAATAACGCATTATGCCTGTTGCTGTTCACAGGCTCCTCAGTCGTGGTTGCATTCGAGCCAACCACAGTGCTTGAGCACGAGGCCATCATTGTTTTTTTTTTTTTATGTCTGTACCATCTAACAAATCAGGAGCAGGCCCATCACACAAACTTCCCAGAACTACTGGACCTTACTGGACCTTACTGGACCTTACTGGGCCTTACTGGACCTTACTGGGCCTTACTGGGTTGTGACTTTTTCCACAAAGCTCAAGGTGAATGAGGGCTTGAGAATTCTGTGGTTTTGCTTATATTTTCTTTTCACTTGATATGTAAAATGTCACCAGACTTATATTTCACATTGTTCTCATTTGCTTGAAGATTGGCAAGAACACACACTACAGGCCCCACGTAATAGTCGACCAAAATGTTGAAGATTCTGGTTCAAGTTGTGGAGGAGCTTATCCTCCATGCCATCCAGACATCTGTAGCCAATGGCCTGGAGGCTGATGAAACTACAGACGTGGCAACTAATAAGCAGCTGGATTTACATGCCAGGTAAGAGTTACAAAAATGATTTAGAATAGTGATATTCTACAGTCACAGTGCCTCCATGAATAATGAAATTGTGTTTTGATTTTTTTTTTTTTTGTATGTTTTCCCAGAAACACGGACCAAGAGGGACACCCATACAACTACTTCCTGGACCTGGTGTCAAGGCAGACACCATCGTTGCCGCCATTCAAGGAGGTGCTGCACATCAAACAGAGAGATGGTACGGGACTGGGCCACTGACGGGGCTGCAGTGACGACTGGTATGGACACAACACGAAGTCTTCGAGTTAACTATACAGAGTGTCTGTATGCATCTTCAAAACAGGACAACATAGTGGTGTGGCAAGACAGTTAAAGGATGCCTTCTGGTGGACGGTGTCTGCTGACCACCACCTTGCTCTGGCCGGTAAAGATACAGCACTACAGGCCCACCCCACTGGGGAGCCAAGCCCAGCCAATCAGAATGAGCGTCTCAGGACAGCACTACCCAGTTAAATATTTAAGAACTGCTGCCATTGCATTAGAACAAGTTCAAGCAAAAAACAACTCTGGTGTTGTAGGTCCCTGTGACAATGGCGTCACTCTTCGCCATTAAAAAAAATTCTGATGTGTTCCAGCCCCCCCCCCCGGGGTCATTTCTGAGCCAACTCCACCAGGACCTCGATGACCCACTAACCACTGGGCAGGGTAAGCCTGGTGGTTAGAGCGTTGGGCCAGTAACCGAAAGGTTGCTGGATCGAATCCCCGAGCATGACAAGGTAAATATCTGTTGTTAACCCACTGTTCCCCCGGGCGCCGTGGATGTCGATTAAAGGCAGCCCCCCCCCAGCACCTCTCTGATTCAGAGGGGTTTGGGTTAAATGCGGAAGACACGTTGAAGGCATTCAGTTGTACAACTGACTAGATCTTTCCCTTTCCCAAAGGGTCTGGGTGCATTCAACATTGAGGAGGAGAGGAGAGGCTGGGTGGAGAAGATCAGTTCTGGCAAAAACATTTGTTTTCAAATGCAGTGAAGAAACCAATGTTACATCATGTGTGTTGGATAAACTAAAACCAACAGCTATTAAATCACTTATTTTCTGTTTTGTGCTGTTGTTAGGTCATGGATCCATATCTTGTTGGCCTCCAGGACAGCCTAGACCGGAGGTTCCAACACCTGGATATTCTGGAGGGGGGGGGGGCTTCAGTGTGTTGGGACCTCGGGCTGCATTCTCTAGTGAGAGGATAAACACCTTTAACCTGCCCCTCCTCTCCAGGCAGTTCCTCCAAGCGCCATGAGGCTGCTGTGCTGCAACACGTGCTAGTTGGAGCATTCGAGGTACGGCATGAGTGTGACAATATTTTTGAAGAGACCATTCTAGACCAGTGTTGCCCAAACCTTGTTTTTTTCCCCTGTTGAACTACCACTCTGTTGACTCTTCTGTAATGTTGGACATCTTTTTTTAGTTTTTTTTTCATGTATTTCAGGGGTCGGACCAGCTGACAGCAATGACAAAGCTGGCCTGGCAGTTTGACGAGTGGGCTCTACTCCCTGTGCAGCTCTACTCCCTGCCTTAGCCGGCCGGTAGCAATCACACCGACTATACCGGGGCTTCTATGCAATGAAACGAGTAAGAACATTTAAAACGTGAATGTAGATCCTCTTTGTCCCTCTCCTTTCCCTTATTATTCTTTCTGTTATTTCAGGTCAAAACAGACTTGAGGAACAGACAGCAGGGAGAGCATCTAGCCGCCGGCATTTGGCTCTCCATCAAGGGATCAACCCCTCACAGGAGACCAGGGATCAACCCCCAACACAGGAGACCAGGGATCAACCCCCAACACAGGAGACCAGGGATCAACCCCCAACACAGGAGACCAGGGATCAACCCCCAACACAGGAGACCAGGGATCAACCCCCAACACAGGAGACCAGGGATCAACTCCCAACACAGGAGACCAGGGATCAACTCCCCCACAGGAGACCAGGGATCAACTCCCCCACAGGAGACCAGGGATCAACTCCCCCACAGGAGACCAGGGATCAACTCCCCCACAGGAGACCAGGGATCAACTCCCCCACAGGAGACCAGGGATCAACTCCCCCACAGGAGACCAGGGATCAACTCCCCCACAGGAGACCAGGGATCAACTCCCCCACAGGAGACCAGGGATCAACCCCCAACACAGGAGACCAGGGATCAACCCCCAACACAGGAGACCAGGGATCAACTCCCCCACAGGAGACCAGGGATCAACTCCCCCACAGGAGACCAGGGATCAACTCCCCCACAGGAGACCAGGGATCAACTCCCCCACAGGAGACCAGGGATCAACTCCCCCACAGGAGACCAGGGATCAACTCCCCCACAGGAGACCAGGGATCAACTCCCCCACAGGAGACCAGGGATCAACTCCCCCACAGGAGACCAGGGATCAACTCCCCACAGGAGACCAGGATCAACCCCCAACACAGGAGACCAGGGATCAACCCCAACACAGGAGACCAGGGATCAACCCCCAACACAGGAGACCAGGATCAACCCCCAACACAGGAGACCAGGGATCAACCCCCAACACAGGAGACCAGGGATCAACCCCAACACAGGAGACCAGGGATCAACCCCTCACAGGAGACCAGGGCTCAACCCCTCACAGGAGACCAGGGCTCAACCCCTCACAGGAGACCAGGGCTCAACCCCCCACAGGAGACCAGGGCTCAACCCCCCACAGGAGACCAGGGCTCAACCCCCCACAGGAGACCAGGGCTCAACCCCCCACAGGAGACCAGGGCTCAACCCCCCACAGGAGACCAGGGCTCAACCCCCCACAGGAGACCAGGGCTCAACCCCCCACAGGAGACCAGGGCTCAAGCCCTAACACAGGAGACCAGGGCTCAAGCCCTAACACAGGAGACCAGGGCTCAAGCCCTAACACAGGAGACCAGGGCTCAAGCCCTAACACAGGAGACCAGGGATGAAGCCCTAACACAGGAGACCAGGGATGAAGCCCTAACACAGGAGACCAGGGATCAACCCCAACACAGGAGACCAGGGATCAACCCCAACACAGGAGACCAGGGATCAACCCCAACACAGGAGACCAGGATCAACCCCCAACACAGGAGACCAGGGATCAACCCCCAACACAGGAGACCAGGATCAACCCCCAACACAGGAGACCAGGGATCAACCCCAACACAGGAGACCAGGGATCAACCCCTCACAGGAGACCAGGGATCAACTCCCCCACAGGAGACCAGGGATCAACTCCCCACAGGAGACCAGGGATCAACCCCCCCACAGGAGACCAGGGATCAACCCCCAACACAGGAGACCAGGGATCAACCCCCAACACAGGAGACCAGGGATCAACCCCCAACACAGGAGACCAGGGATCAACCCCCAACACAGGAGACCAGGGATCAACCCCCAACACAGGAGACCAGGGATCAACCCCTCACAGGAGACCAGGGATCAACCCCTCACAGGAGACCAGGGATCAACCCCTCCCACAGGAGTCCTACTGTCTGAATAAAGTGGCAAAAACGAAACATGTCCAGTTGGTTACCTTTCCCCCAGAAGGCAGGTTCTTCCTCCCGCTCAGCAGAGGGCAGTACGCTGAGGCGGCAGCACTCTGGGATGAGGGACAGGAACTTGTCAGCTGATTTACCATAGAGATCAGTCTCCCTGACGGCACGCCTCTGACTCAACATCACATGGGTACAGGGTAGAAGATACCTGCACGACAACAATACACTCACTACACACGCATTCCATATAGACTACACACACATTCCATATAGACTACACGCGTATTCCATATAGACTACACACGCGTATTCCATATAGACTACACACGCGTATTCCATATAGACTACACACGCGTATTCCATATAGACTACACACGCGTATTCCATATACACTACACACACGCATTCCATATATACTACACACACGCATTCCATATAGACTACACACACGTATTCCATATAGACTACACACACGTATTCCATATAGACTACACACGCGTATTCCATATAGACTACACGCGTATTCCATATAGACTACACGCGTATTCCATATAGACTACACGCGTATTCCATATAGACTACACGCGTATTCCATATAGACCACACGCGTATTCCATATAGACCACACACGTATTCCATATAGACCACACACACATTCCATATACGGTCAACCAGCTTTATAATAAACAGTGAGTGGCACACAGACAGACAGACAGTTTCTACCTGAGAACCAACTGCAACATGAGGTCTTCACAGTTGAGAGAGAGGAGAGTCCTGAACAGGCTCAAAGACACCATGCACAGCTGTAGGAGAGAGACATGAAGAAACAGCAGAATATTAGACACAGCTGTAGGAGAGAAACATGAAGAAACAGCAGAATATTAGACACAGCTGTAGGAGAGAGACATGAAGAAACAGCAGAATATTAGACACAGCTGTAGGAGAGAGACATGAAGAAACAGCAGATATTAGACACAGCTGTAGGAGAGAGACGTGAAGAAACAGCAGAATATTAGACACAGCTGTAGGAGAGAGACGTGAAGAAACAGCAGAATATTAGACACAGCTGTAGGAGAGAGACGTGAAGAAACAGCAGAATATTAGACACAGCTGTAGGAGAGAAACATGAAGAAACAGCAGAATATTAGACACAGCTGTAGGAGAGAAACATGAAGAAACAGCAGAATATTAGACACAGCTGTAGGAGAGAAACATGAAGAAACAGCAGAATATTAGACACGGCTGTAGGAGAGAGACGTGAAGAAACAGCAGAATATTAGACACAGCTGTAGGAGAGAGACGTGAAGAAACAGCAGAATATTAGACAGCTGTAGGAGAGAGACGTGAAGAAACAGCAGAATATTAGACACAGCTGTAGGAGAGAGACATGAAGAAACAGCAGAATATTAGACACAGCTGTAGGAGAGAGACATGAAGAAACAGCAGAATATTAGACAGCTGTAGGAGAGAGACGTGAAGAAACAGCAGAATATTAGACAGCTGTAGGAGAGAGACGTGAAGAAACAGCAGAATATTAGACACAGCTGTAGGAGAGAGACGTGAAGAAACAGCAGAATATTAGACACAGCTGTAGGAGAGAAACATGAAGAAACAGCAGAATATTAGACACAGCTGTAGGAGAGAAACATGAAGAAACAGCAGAATATTAGACACAGCTGTAGGAGAGAGACGTGAAGAAACAGCAGAATATTAGACACAGCTGTAGGAGAGAGACGTGAAGAAACAGCAGAATATTAGACAGCTGTAGGAGAGAGACGTGAAGAAACAGCAGAATATTAGACACAGCTGTAGGAGAGAGACATGAAGAAACAGCAGAATATTAGACACAGCTGTAGGAGAGAGACATGAAGAAACAGCAGAATATTAGACACAGCTGTAGGAGAGAGACGTGAAGAAACAGCAGAATATTAGACACAGCTGTAGGAGAGAGACGTGAAGAAACAGCAGAATATTAGACACAGCTGTAGGAGAGAGACAAGAAGAAACAGCAGCAGAATATTAGACACAGCTGTAGGAGAGAGACGTGAAGAAACAGCAGAATATTAGACAGCTGTAGGAGAGAGACAAGAAGAAACAGCAGCAGAATATTAGACACAGCTGTAGGAGAGAGACAAGAAGAAACAGCAGCAGAATATTAGACACAGCTGTAGGAGAGAGACAAGAAGAAACAGCAGCAGAATATTAGACACAGCTGTAGGAGAGAGACGTGAAGAAACAGCAGAATATTAGACAGCTGTAGGAGAGAGACAAGAAGAAACAGCAGCAGAATATTAGACACAGCTGTAGGAGAGAGACAAGAAGAAACAGCAGCAGAATATTAGACACAGCTGTAGGAGAGAGACAAGAAGAAACAGCAGAATATTAGACACGGCTGTAGGAGAGACATGAAGAAACAACAGAATATTAGACACGGCTGTAGGAGAGAGACATGAAGAAACAGCAGAATATTAGACACAGCTGTAGGAGAGAAACATGAAGAAACAGCAGAATATTAGACACGGCTGTAGGAGAGAGACATGAAGAAACAGCAGAATATTAGACACAGCTGTAGGAGAGAGACATGAAGAAACAACAGAATATTAGACACGGCTGTAGGAGAGAGACATGAAGAAACAGCAGAATATTAGACACAGCTGTAGGAGAGAGACATCAGAACATCATATCACCTCCACCTTACCTGACACCCTAGACCCACTTCAATTTGCTTACCGCCCCAATAGGTCCACAGACGATACAATCGCCATTACACTGCCCCTATCCCATCTGGACAATAGGAATACCTATGTAAGAATGCTGTTCATTGACTACAGCTCAGCATTCAACACCGTAGTACCCTCCAAACTCGTCATTAAGCTCGAGACCCTAGGTCTTGACCCCACCCTGTGCAACTGGGTCCTGGACTTCTTGACGGGCCGCCCCCAAGGTGGTGAATGTAGGAAACAACATCTCCACCCCGCTGATCGTCAACACTGGGGCCCCACAAGGGTGCGTTCTCAGCCCCCTCCTGTACTCCCTGTTCACCCATGACTGCGTGGCCAAGCACGCATCCAACTCAATCATCAAGTTTGCTGACGACACTACAGTGGTAGGCTTGATGACCAACAACGACGAGACGGCCTACAGAGAGGAGGTGAGGGCCCTCGGAGTGTGGTGTCAGGAAAATAACCTCTCACTCAACGTCAACAAAACAAAAGAGATGATGTGGACCTCAGGAAACAGGAGAGGGAGCACCCCCCTATCCACATCGACGGGACAGTAGTGGAGAAGGTGGAAAGTTTTAAGTTCCTCTGTGTACATATCACCGACAAACTGAATTGGTCCACCCACACAGACAGCGTGGTGAAGAAGGCGCAACAGCGCCGCCTCAACCTCAGGAGGCTGAAAAAATGTGGCTTGTCACCGAAAACCCTCACTAACTTTTACAGATGCACAATTGAGAGAATCCTGTCGGGCTGTATCACACCGCCCTCAACCACAGGGCTCTCCAGAGGGTGGTGCGGACTGCACAACGCATCACTGGGGGCCAACTACCTGCCCTCCATGACACCTACAGCACCCAATGTCACAGGAAGGCCAAAAAGATCATCAAGGACAACAACCACCCGAGCCACTGCCTGTTCACCCCGCTATCATCCAGAAGGAGAGGTCAGTACAGGTGCATCAAAGCTGGGACCGAGAGACTGAAAAACAGCTTCTATCTCAAGGCCATCAGATTGTTAAACAGCCATCACTAGCACAAAGAGGCGGCTGCCTACCTACAGACTTGATATCATTCGGCCACTTTAATAAATGGAACACTAGTCACTTTAATAATGACCACTTTAAGAATGTTTACATATCTCGCATTAATCATCTCATAGTGTAGGATACAGTATACAGTATATACATATCTATTCATTACTCATCTCATATGTATATACTGTATCCTGTATCCTTCACTATCTATTCATTACTCATCTCATATGTATATACTGTATCCTTCACTATCTATTCATTACTCATCTCATATGTATATACTGTATACTGTATCCTTCACTATCTATTCATTACTATCTACTTTACTGTCACTGCTCAGCCATATATTTTATACTAATATATTCTCATCTCATTCCTTTACTAGATTGTGTGTATTAGGTTTTGTTGTGGAATTGTTAGATATTACCAGTTAGATACTGCTGCACTGTTGGATCTAGAAGCAGAAGGATTTCACTACACTCGCATTAACTGCATTATCTGCTAACCATGTGTATGTGACCAATAACATTGAATTTGTATCGGTTTTCTGACCAACGCATGCTTAAATCGTTTTGGGTTCCCGCGGACCGAAACACCAGTATGTTAAACATTTGAACCGGGGAGCCGATACGAGCTGATTTACATCCCTACTACTAATGCAACCACATCACAGTTAACTGTACTACTGACCCTTGAGTTGCTGCTGACGCGCGTTAGCAAGGTGTCCAGGATGGTGTCGTTGTCATGGCGATGCATGAGGATGAAGCGTAGGAAGGTTTTGAGGAGAGCCGTTTCCGTGACGCTGCGCAGAAACAGATCCAGGTAGGCTGTACTGGCTATCATCTCATCTACAGATGACTGGAGAGAGGGGGAAGGGGAGGGAGGGAGAGAGAGAGAGGGAGGGAGAGAGAGGGGGAGGGAGAGAGAGGGGGAGAGAGACAAAGAGCGAGTGGGCAGGAGGGAGAGAGCGAGTGGGAGGGAGAGAGAGGGGGAGAGAGCGAGGGGGAGAGAGCGAGGGAGAGAGAGAGACAAAGAGCGAGTGGGCGGGAGGGAGAGAGAGCGAGTGGGAGGGAGAGAGGGAGGGAGCGAGTGGGAGGGAGAGAGAGGGGGAGAGAGAGACAAAGAGCGAGTGGGAGGGAGAGAGAGGGGGAGAGAGAGACAAAGAGCGAGTGGGCGGGAGGGAGAGAGGGGGAGAGAGAGAAAGACAGGATAGTCAATACATTAACATTTACATTTTAGTCATTTAGCACACGCTCTTATCCAAAGCGACTTACAGTAGTGAGTGCCTACATTTTCATACTTTTTTAAAATAAATATATTTTCCATACATATTAATTCTGATGAAGGTTGTTGGCAGAATGACATGTTTGAACAACAAGAGTACAAATAATAAATGTTTTTAAACATTTCTAATACTGAGAAGCAGCCTTAACTACTACCTACTTTTAATGATCACACATAAATACTAAAACAATTAATCAAATCAATCAGTGAGAGCGATGCTCAAGATGCCGTCGTCCCCCTACCTTGTGTAGGGCGGGTCCCATGACCGGGACCAGGAAGCCGTTGTGAACGTAGTCGACCAGCTGGCTGCGGACCAGGGGGTGAGCCACCTGGATGACGGCGTTACAGAACTCCAGAGAGTTCATGAAGAGCACCAGGGAGGAGACGCCCATCCAGTCCTCCCTGCGCAGAGCGTGCCAGTCATCCCCCCGTACCTCGATCTTCCTCGGCAGGGAGGAGTAGAGAGCACTGAGGCCTGTGGCCAGCACCTGGATGGGGGAGCAGAGGAAGAGGAGGTGGTTAGGGCTGAATTAAAGAGGAAAGGGAAGACAATAGTTGGACTGGATATTTGACCAAGATGAGAAGGATTTAAGGCACGTTGGCAGCACAATATGAGAACTAAACAGGTTGAGATTTTTGCGTTTTTGAACACCTGTAACTGATATAAAAAAAAAACATTTAAAAGAAGGCCTTGAACGATAAAGTAATTTTGATGTATTTGTTAAATAGTGGCAAAGCCAGTCCACAAGGTGGCGCAGATGCCCTCTTACATTCTTTGGGGAGAACCCTGTGTAGCGTGAGCTAACCTCTGAGATAAACCCCCATCTATAGCCTGACATGACCAATAAACCCCCATCTATAGCCTGACATGACCAATAAACCCCCATCTATAGCCTGTCATGACCAATAAACCCCCATCTATAGCCTGGCATTACCAATAAACCCCCATCTATAGCCTGACATGACCAATAAACCCCCATCTATAGCCTGACATGACCAATAAACCCCCATCTATAGCCTGACATGACCAATAAACCCCCATCTATAGCCTGACATGACCAATAAACCCCATCTATAGCCTGACATGACCAATAAACCCCCATCTATAGCCTGGCATGACCAATAAACCCCCATCTATAGCCTGGCATGACCAATAAACCCCCATCTATAGCCTGGCATTACCAATAAACCCCCATCTATAGCCTGACATGACCAATAAACCCCCATCTATAGCCTGACATGACCAATAAACCCCCATCTATAGCCTGACATGACCAATAAACCCCCATCTATAGCCTGACATGACCAATAAACCCCCATCTATAGCCTGACATGACCAATAAACCCCCATCTATAGCCTGACATGACCAATAAACCCCCATCTATGGCCTGACATGACCAATAAACCCCCATCTATAGCCTGACATGACCAATAAACCCCCATCTATAGCCTGGCATGACCAATAAACCCCCATCTATAGCCTGACATAGCTCCAACTGGTCCAGTAACTTCACTGACTCAGGCTCAAAGGGCGAGCTCCAACTGGTCCAGTAACCTTACTGACTCAGGCTCAAAGGGAAAGCTCCAACTGGTCCAGTAACCTTACTGACTCAGGCTCAAAGGGCGAGCTCCAACTGGTCCAGTAACCTTACTGACTCAGGCTCAAAGGGAAAGCTCCAACTGGTCCAGTAACTTTACTGACTCAGGCTCAAAGGGCGAGCTCCAACTGGTCCAGTAACTTCACTGACTCAGGCTCAAATGGTACACATCAGAGTGACAGGACCCGTATGAAACTATCTGACGGTTTAGAAAAAGGAGGTGCTGATAAGACGTGCTATCTATCAACGTGCATGAAGACGAGGAAGAGGAAGATAAACCACAGACTTCTCCTTCTCTTTCCTCTTATCTCACACACACAGGTCGTCGCATCGCCACCGTGAGATCCGCATTGTGTCCGTCGGTCGGTCGGAAGGAAACAAGACAGTCGTTCCAGATCCTCAGTGAGATACAAATAAAGCCCACAAACACACATGCAAGGTTAGTGCAGGCAATCTTGAATTAATCCTGGGTTTAAAACCATGTAGAGTTTTGTCAGGGTGCTTGTTGTAGATCTGGGGGGTTTCTTCATAATCCTTTTAAAATGATGTCACGTAATCCAGCTAATCCATAACTCTACACCAGCTAATCTAATCGCCCCGCGAGGTTAGACGATTTGTAATGTTCTCCTGTAGCCAACTTGATTTTCTAAAGGGTTTTCTTCACACCACAAGTGAAAGAACAGAATGAACGGTTAGAGAAAGAGGTAGCATAAATGTATCAGAACACCCACAACCCCTCAGTTCACGCACAGCCAGTAGAGGACTGGCCACCCCTCAGACCCTGGTTCCTATCTACTCGGCACAGCCAGTAGAGGACTGGCCACCCCTCAGACCCTGGTTCCTGTCTACTCGGCAAAGCCAGTAGAGGACTGGCCACCCCTCAGACCCTGGTTCCTGTCTACTCGGCACAGCCAGTAGAGGACTGGCCACCCCTCAGACCCTGGTTCCTGTCTACCCGGCACAGCCAGTAGATGACTGGCTACCCCTCAGACCCTGGTTCCTGTCTACCCGGCACAGCCAGTAGATGACTGGCTACCCCTCAAACCCTGGTTCCTGTCTACCCGGCACAGCCAGAAGAGGACTGGCCACCCCTCAGAACACAGCTCTTCTCTAGGTTTCTTCCTAGGTTCCTGCATTCTAGGTAGATTTTCCAAACCTTCTGCCTCTGCATTGCTTTCTCTCTGGGGTTTTAGGCTGGGTATCTGTAAAGCACTTTGTGACAACTGCTGATGTAAAAAGGGCTTTATAAAATAAATTTGATTAATTGATCGATCACTCACCGGGCAGAAGTAGGAGTTCTCTGCGATGTAGCGTGCCACGCCCTGGTTGCTGGCGGAGGTTGCCATGACGAGGAGCAGGGCGTCTCGGGCCTGCTGTCCGATGGCTCCGTCACGGTGGATGAAGGGGACCAGCAGGGAGAAGATGAGCAGGTTGGTAGGACCGTGTTGGGCCGGGGACGACCTGAACAACAGCTCCAACACCGCAGGAGCACGCGCCATCGACACACAGATCTGGTGAGGGGAACAGAATATCGTATTCAGTTCATGAAACATGAAAACAAAATAAAAACAACACGAAGCCCCCCCCTTTTTCAAACCAGAAGAAACCTTGAGAACAATCGTACTAACAGTTAAGAGTACATTATATGGATTAGAAAAGGTTAAACAGCACAAAACGAGTCCATGTTACTTTTTTTAGCTTTCAATCAAATGTATTTTATAAAGCCCATTTTCCCCATCAGCAGCTGTCACAAAGTGCTTTACAGATACCGAATCGTTTCCAAACTAAAAGTATCGTTCCTGTATCGTATCAGAGCCCGCGTAACTAGATGGAATATGGAATCGTGCTTGCATGGAGAGATCCCTCGTGCTCTTCTCCACTGTTCCACCCACCTGGTTGAGCAGCAACACCAGACTATCCTCCAGAGAGGGAGGGCAGCCCAGTTGGGGCTCAGCACAGGCCCCCAGCAGGCCCAGTAGAGGCTGCAGCACAGCCTTGTGTTGGAGCAATGGTTGCTGAGACTGGCCAATCACCATCTCGAACAACTTGAGTAGCGCCCCCTGGCTGTCGGGATCCAATCCACGACGCAGGTGCCACTGCACCACGCGCTCCAGGACGTTCTCAGTCACCATCAGGCCCAGGATGGGTCCCACCGGGGGGACGTTACCGGAAGTTAACGTCCCGGGGGGGCCCTCGCCCCTTTCCCCCGGTGGCTCTTCAGCCAAGAGACACAGCATCTGGTCGGTGTGGTTCCGCACCGCAGTGAGGTCATCACTAGAGGCTGACGGGTCCCGCTGTTCCAGCACCCAGGACAACTACAGCAGAAGGAGAGAGAGGTGTGTGAGTGTTTTTTTCTCCATCCTGGGCGTTGACTGGATTTCATTACTAAATACTAACTGCATTGATCCGTCAATCAGTCCAATACTTAACATTGTTCACGTAGAAAGGAAGAAAGGAAAATAAATCGACAAAACATAGTGTCGGTATGACACCCGAAGTGTGTGTGTGTGTTGTTGACTCCTCTAACAGCCAGAGAAAACCTGAAACATGACCAGCAAACATACAGCACAGAGATGAATGTGCTGCTTAGCAGGAAGCCTGTTTCTAGACTGAGACGTCTGCATGTGTCTTGTCACGACGCGTTGAGGCCCATAGGGTTCTATAGGCCCTGTTCTAAAGTAGTGCCCTAACCCTATAGGCCCTGGTCTAAAGTAGTGCACTAACCCTATAGGCCCTGGTCTAAAGTTGTGCACTAACCCTATAGGCCCTGGTCTAAAGTTGTGCACTAACCCTATATGCCCTGGTCTAAAGTAGTGCACTAACCCTATAGGCCCTGGTCTAATGTAGTGCACTACATAGTGAATAGGGAGCCATTACAGATGCAGACAGTGTGGGTAATGGTCTTGGCTGCAGTGATTCCAGAGCCCTGGCAGTAAAACACCCTGCTGGCTGCAGTGATTCCAGAGCCCTGGCAGTAAAACACCCTGCTGGCTGCAGTGATTCCAGAGCCCTGGCAGTAAAACACCCTGCTGGCTGCAGTGATTCCAGAGCCCTGGCAGTAAAACACCCTGCTGGCTGCAGTGATTCCAGAGCCCTGGCAGTAAAACACCCTGCTGGCTGCAGTGATTCCAGAACCCTGGCAGTAAAACACCCTGCTGGCTGCAGTGATTCCAGAGCCCTGGCAGTAAAACACCCTGCTGGCTGCAGTGATTCCAGAGCCCTGGCAGTAAAACACCCTGCTGGCTGCAGTGATTCCAGAACCCTGGCAGTAAAACATTCCTGAAGAATGACCAAGATAAAACAGCAGCATTTCTCTACGCTTTAATACTTGATATAATAATATAATACAATAATACATCGCGTTCTGTCAGAAAAAGCATGGACAATAACAATAAACAATGAAATTCTTATAAAATCAGTAAACTCTTCAAGCATTGTGTGGGTAAGCGCATTGCAGCCTGAGGCGAGGAACCGCTTTCCTCTCCCCCAATGAGCTTTGAGAGGGAAGTGAGGAATGGGGGGAGGAGAATCTCAATTGAATTTAGCTGATTCCTCACAACCCATTGGATAAGAAGACGACAGGGGAGGGACCTCTGACCTTCTCATCCAATGGGTTTTGAAAGAGGAGACGAGGAGAGAGAATGCAATGAATCAAGGACAACGCCATGGAGATTCTCCCGAGGACAGAGGAAGTGAGTATTTGAAAGCTATTGAAGCCACCATGCAGTCATTGTCATGTTAAATCACTGTATTTATTTAATAAAAATACCTAATTTATTTCCCTGAGCCTCCATTGGCCCTTAAAAATGCTCAGTCGGAGAGTGTGGGCGTTCAGGAAAACACATTCATATATTTACATACACAGCCCAGATTGGCTGATAGGATGCTCTAGAGCCCACCCCCTTACCCAGATGAACAGTCATTGGTCTATTATAATCAGATTACATTGTGAAGTCATGTGTGGCATAAATTCCATCCCACCTGAAAAGGATGACATTCCAGGCCTTTTATCCCCCCCCCACACCACAAAAAGGGCATCATTTTCACAATTTGTGTTATTATAAAAGTGCTATTTTGACTGTTTCTAAATATATATATTTTTAAATATTACTGGAAATTGCACAGCCTCTTTAACATTGTCTGACAGTACCAGACTGACTGAGCTACCATAATACCCATGTCCTGTCCGGAAACAACATCTAGCCCCTACTGTCCAGACTCTAGATGGTTGGTGACATGGTAAGAGCTCCATTTGTGTCCAATTCTCTCAGACCTCCACAAGCGTCTAGGAATAATTGGGGCTAGGTGTTGTCTCTGGACAGGACCCCACAACTCTCTGAGTGTTTGCTGGACCAACAGCACGATTCGATGCATTGGTTGGATGTTTCATTCCATTGCTATACACACACAAAGATATGCACAGGTGTAAATTGGACACCCCATGGCACCCTAGGCTACCTGCCGCCCCGCTCACATGTGAAAATCTAAATATCGAGTTATTTGTTTTTGACTATAAAATCAATAAACATTTTCACGTTCCAGATTGGTCAGAAAAAAAAACGAACGATCAGAAATTACGCAGACCGCAATCCTTACCTCTGGTATCTTAGCTCATGTTGTCCATCAAAATAGGCGATTTATCTTGAACGGGTTGCACCAACATGGTTTAAAATAATAATCTAGGATTAGAGCTAATCTATGTTTTGTAAATCTAGGTTTATAATGTGTTGCACCACTTCATTTTACAATCATTGATCAGTAAATCTATGATTAAGCGGTTTTAAAAACACTGATTAGTGACGTGTCACACCAATATATGGAGGCATTTTGTGAGTTGAAACGAAGTAGCTGTTACGGCACCCTAGGCTACCTGCCGATTAGTGACGTGTCACACCAATATATGGAGGCATTTTGTGAGTTGAAACGAAGTAGCTGTTACGTGAGTTGAAACGAAGTAGCTGTTGCCTACTTGACAAATTAGGCCACTAAATTTCTTTTCCTTGATAAAAAGGAAAAGCACAGTCTCCTCCGGTAGGTTGTCTCCTTGTCTCTTTCCAAAGTTGTACAGAACCGCCACTGCAATAATGAGTCCAAAAAGATCCCCATCCACCATCTGTCCAGTTGCGTAGAACCGCAAGGGCCACCAGGAGCTGAAGCAGTGGGGTGTACAGCCGCGTTCCTATCACTCCCATGCTTAATGGTTGGTCCAACTTTTCCTTCCAGTTGCATTACAGAGTCCTTGGAGAAGCGGTATCCCCTTGAAAACTCATCATTATCATAAAACTCAATTATTTCTCTAATTATTCGTCGTTTTGGTCTCTCCACAGATACGCTGCCATTTTATCAGTTCAACCATCTCAAGTAGCAGACTGTGGAGGGCCGCCTACCGGAGGAGACTGTGGAGGGCCGCCTACCGGAGGAGACTGTGGAGGGCCGCCTACCGGAGGAGACTGTGCTTTTCCTTTTTATCAAGGAAAAGCAATTTAGTGTCCTAATTTCCTTAATTCTAGTTAATAGAAAGACTCTGAAAGACGCATTAAATCTAAAGGCCCCAGGTAGCCCCGACCAGAGGGAGCGAGAGGGGGAGAGGGAGAAAGAGCAAGAGAGAAAGCACGAGCGAGAGAGAAAGAGCGCGAGGAGTCAGCCGCAGCAGCATTGAGTCATGTACAGGCCGCAGCAGTATTGAGTCATGTACAGGTTGGCAGCAGTATTGAGTCATGTACAGGCGGCAGCAGCATTGAGTCATGTACAGGTTGGCAGCAGCATTGAGTCATGTACAGGTTGGCAGCAGCATTGAGTCATGTACAGGCGGCAGCAGCATTGAGTCATGTACAGGCGGCAGCAGCATTGAGTCATGTACAGGCGGCAGCAGCATTGAGTCATGTACAAGCTGCAGCAGTATTGAGTCATGTACAGGCGGCAGCAGTGTGATGGAAGAGCTTTTTATACTGCATGCAGATTGTAACAGTGTATGTATTGGGGCTGGGAATTGCCAGGGACCTTTGGTGCCGATACAATATTGTATTGCGATTCTCACGATTAGGGTTGTGGTGGTCATTCAATTTTGTCAGGTGTTTATTGTCATACAGAAGACTGCCGGTCTCACGGTAAATTGACCGTTAATTAACGAACAGGTTTAGCATCTCCAGGCACAGCCTACAAGCTGCTGATACTTGATTTTGGAACATCAACAATTAAAAAAAGTTTAATAAATCAATGTCATATACAATCCATTATTTATTTTAGGTCTAAAGAAACATTATGATATGAAGAAAATGTATTTCAGAAGAACCGAATATCGGGCTATGCTCCATGCCATAGGCTTGTTCATTTAGCTGACAAGAAATGCTTGGGGCGGCAGGGTAGCCTAGTGGTTAGAGTGTTGGACTAGTAACCGAAAGGCTGCAAGTTCAAATCCTCCGAGCTGACAAGGTACAAATCTGTCGTTCTGCCCCTGAACAAGGCAGTTAACCCCACTGTTCCTAGGCCGTCATTCAAAATAAGAATTTGTTATTAACTGACTTGCCTAGTAAAATAAGTCTCATGCTATTGTTCTATATGATTTTAAAGTAATAAGAATATAATTGAACTTAGCTGAATTAAATAGAACGAAAATATTTTTTCAATTCTAGAGTGAGTGCGCATATGAAGTGGCTATGTTGAGGGTAAAAGTGATCATTTGAAACAGGTCCTATATGCTAGATTTAAAGTTATTTGGCAACTGTCATCACAACATGCAACAATTTACACGATTTTACTGAGTTACAGTTCAGAAGGAAATCGGTCAACTGAAATAAATTCATTAGACCCTAATCTATGGATTTCACATGGCCTGGGAATACAGATATGCATCCGTTGGTCACAGATACCTTAAATTTAAAAAGAAAAGTAGGAGCATGGATCAGAAAAACCAGTCAGTATCTGGTGTGACCACCATTTGCCTCATGCAGCGCAACACATCTCCTTCACATAGAGGCAGAGAGAACAGTCTATGGTGACTTGAGTCTGACAATTCTTTGGGCCTTCCTCTGACACCGCCTAGTCTATAGGTCCTGGATGACAGGAAGCTTGGCCCCAGTGATGTACTGGGCTGTACGCACAACCCTCTGTAGCGCCTTACGGTCAGATGCCGAGCAGTTGCCATACCAGGCGGTGATGCAACCGGTCAGGATGCTCTCGATGGTGCAGCTGTAGAACTTTGAGGATCTGTGGACGCATTGCCAAATCTTCTCAGTCTCCTGAGGGGGAAAAGGTTTTGTCGTGCCCTCTTCACGACTGCCTTGGTGTGTTTGGACCACGATAGTTTGTTGGTGATGTGGACACCAAGGAACTGGAATCTCTCGACCCGCTCCACTACAGCCCCGTCGATGTGAATGGGGGTGTTTTCGGCCCTCCTTTTCCTGTAGTCCACAATCAACTCCTTTGTCTTGCTCACATTGAGGGAGAGGTTGTTGTCCTGGCACCACACGGTCAGGTCTCTGACATCCTTTCTGTAGGCTGTCTCATCGTTGTCGGTGATCAGACCTACCATTGTTGTGTCGTCAGCAAACTTAACGATGGTGTTGAGTCGTGCTTGGCCACGCAGTTGTAAGTGAACAGGGAATACAGGAGGGGACTAAGCACGCACCCCTGAGGGGTCCCCATGTTGAGGATCAGCGTGGCAGATGTGTTGTTCCCCGTCATTGTTATCATGGATTCACATACAAAACTGATGTCCTCTCTCAATGACTTACAGATTGCTGTCATCTTGCTGTTCTCCTGTTTAAACTCATCAAGCTGACCCTGGGAGAACTGCAAACTGTTCTTCAGGTCCTGCACCTCTCGATTTTTATGTTGTTGTAACAACTGCTTGCAGAACTCCTTTGATAGAGACACACCACTGTCCTCAACGGTACTCCCACCGGCTTTGGTCTTTGTCATGGTAACAAGGTCCTGACAGTTACTCCTGACAGTTACAGACACGGCAGGTCGCAGGGAAGACCTACGCTGTTACTCCTGACAGTTACAGACAGGGCAGGTCGCAGGGAAGACCTACGCTGTTACTCCTGACAGTTACAGACAGGGCAGGTCGCAGGGAAGACCTACGCTGTTACTCCTGACAGTTACAGACACAGCAGGGAAGACCTACGCTGTTACTCCTGACAGTTACAGACACAGCAGGGAAGGGATACGCTGTTACTCCTGACAGTTACAGACAGGGCAGGTCGCAGGGAAGACCTACGCTGTTACTCCTGACAGTTACAGACACAGCAGGGAAGACCTCGCTGTTACTCCTGACAGTTACAGACACAGCAGGGAAGGGATACGCTGTTACTCCTGACAGTTACAGACAGGGCAGGTCGCAGGGAAGACCTACGCTGTTACTCCTGACAGTTACAGACACAGCAGGGAAGACCTACGCTGTTACTCCTGACAGTTACAGACACAGCAGGGAAGGGATACGCTGTTACTCCTGACAGTTACAGACAGGGCAGGTCGCAGGGAAGACCTACGCTGTTACTCCTGACAGTTACAGACAGGGCAGGTTGCAGGGAAGAGCAACAAACAGCAGGGATCTAATAGTTACAAAGCATGGGACAATCCGCTGTCCCAGCCACAAGGGCTAACCGTGTCGCGGGCTGTGTTCAAGCCCTCAAGGAAACCCCCGCTAGCTTGATAGGCAGCTAGGCTAGCTGCTAGGCCAAGCAGCTCATCAGACCCTCTTGGTCGGACAGGATTCCTGGACAGATAGCAGCGGTCCCAGCAACACATGCCAACAACAAACCTAGTTCTTCCTTGTTCGAGATCAACCGTGTGTGAGTGAATGAGTGAGTGGAAAGTGAGTGAGTGGAGAGTGACAACGAGTGAGTGGAGAGTGAGAGACAGAGAGAGAGACAGAGAGAGACAGAGAGAGACAGAGAGATTCTCACCTGTCTCCAGTGGTTCTCAAACACCATGAGGCAGGTCTCTGGGTCAGCAGTACAGGGACTGGAGGGAGCTACGTTCCTACTGGACCTGCCCCCCGGACCCCGAGGGGTCAGCCGGCTCAGCCAGCTCATCTTGACCTCCAGAGGGATCAAAAAGGTCAGAGGTCAATGTTCAGGGTTCAGACAGGAGCAGGAGAGAGGCGCTGGCACATGGACAACAGGGTAGGAGAGAAGGAGGAGAGTGAGAGAGGGGAGGAGGGAAGGAGGAGAGGGAAGGGAGGGAGGGAGGGGGCAGTAGAGGGGACCAAGAGAGAGTCCAGATAAGAGTGGATGAGAAAGAGAGGCAGATTCTGTTGTGGTCGCCGGGGTGAGGATGTCTCTCGAACGTCAGCGTTACCGTAACGTAACGGATCAGCGGTGGGCTCTCCCTGAAGACCCTGTCATCCAGTCTGCAGCTGACACCACTCCATTCCCAGGCAGAGGACGCACAGCACTGCAGGGAAACGACCACAACAGAGGTTAGAGAGTTAGGGTTGTATTATAAAACTGGGTGGTTCCAGCCCTGAATGCTGATTGGCTGACAGCCGTGGTATATCAGACCCGTGTAATCTAGAGGCGAAAGAAACGCACACTCTAGGAGCTCAGACGCAATAACTGAATAACCTAATATCCAACGTTTGGACAGACAAACTGTCTTCATCAGACCGATATACCACGGGTATGACAAAACATGTATTTGTACTGCTCTAATTACGTTGGTAACCAGTTTATAATAGCAATAAGGCACTTCCTCGGGCGTTTGTGATACATGGCCAATATACCACGGCTAAGGGCTGTGTCCAGGCACTCCACGTTGCGTCGTGCTTAAGAACAGCCCTTAGCCGTGGTATATTGGCCATATACTACATCTCCTCAGGCCCTTGTTGCTTAACTATATAATATTACAATACAGAGGGTAGGGTTGTAATATATTTGAGAAGAGGCCCTTTTATTGTCCCCAACTCATCTGCCAAGAAATAAAGAATTATAGGGTATGGCAGCGGGCGCAAAGGGCTGCTCACAAATCAACCACCCCAGGTGGCCGCTCACCTGAACACATCGTGTCAATTCACGAGATATATGCCCTTCGTGGCGGGCTCTTCTCAGTACGAATAGATTCTTATTTTTTTTTATTTTATATCCTTAGAAATTGAAAGTAGGTTTAAGCTCTTTGTGTATGAGACGTGTATTTATTTAGTGGACAGCAGGAACGTAACCCAATAACTCAAGTCGTCTCCTGACATAAGCCTGTCATAGGCACGGAGGAGCACAGAGGAGCACGGAGAAATCCTGTGTGGTAGGGAGGGTGTATAAATGCACTGTGTGTATATATATATATATATATATATATATATATATATATATATATATTCAGCTGGTAATTCTTCGCTGAGTAAAACATTTGAAAAGTCACACGGAGTTTGGGCTCTTTTTGTATGATAAATACGTTTGTATATTGAGATATTGAGCTTCCTATCAATTGGCGTTGTCGGCAGGATCTCACGCTTAAGAAAACAGATTTGGGAGGATGGAGAATCAGTAGTGAAGGAGACTGACCAATAAATAAAAAAGGCAAGCTCGTTTCTGACCAATTCCTCCTTGATAGAAGCCATCGTTACTACATTTGAGGGGATAAGAGGCCCTCGGGTTCAGTCTACTGCTGCTTAGTTCTAGAGACGGAAATCGTAGAGGACTCTCTAAAAACGGGGAAAAACTAGACCGTATGGACATTGTTCTGGCGTGGGGAGTTTGAGATGCTCCCTACAGGGCCTACAGAATGCATTCACACCCCTTGACCTTTTTCCACAGTGTGGTGTGATACAGCCTGAATTTAAAATGGATTACATTGAGATGTCTTGTCACTGGTCAAAACACAATATCCCATAATGTCAAAGTGGAATTATGTTGTTCATTTTTTTTTTTTACTAATTATTTAAAAATGAAAAGCTGAAATGTCTTGAGACAATAAGTATTCAACCCCTTTGTAATGGCAAGCATAAATAAGTTCAGGATTAAAAATGTGCTTAACACAGATATTGAATATCCCTTTGAGCATGGTGAAGTTATTAATTAATTTATTAATTATACTTTTAGATGTTGTATCAATACACCCAGTCACTACAAAGATACAGGCGTCCTTCCTAACTCAGTTGCCGGAGAGGAAGGAAACCGCTCAGGGATTTTCACTATGAGGCCAACGGTGACTTTAAAACAGTTCAAAAGAGTTGAATGGTTGTGATAGGAGATGAATCGACAACATTGTAGTTACTCCACAATAGTAACATATTTGACAGAGTGAAAAGAAGGAAGCCTGTATAGAATAAACAATATTCAAAAACATGCATCCTGACAAATCAAATCAAAAACAACACATATGTTATGGGATTGCGCTGTAATCGTTAAGGACTGGTGACTTTTTCAGGATAAAAAAAAAAGAAACTGAATGGAGCTAAGCACGGGCAACATCCTATCCTAGAGGAAAACCTGGTTCAGTCTGCTTTACACAAGACACTGGGACATGAAGCAGAGGCCAAATCCTAGAGGAAAACCTGGTTCAGTCTGCTTTACACAAGACACTGGGACATGAAGCAGAGGCCAAATCCTAGAGGAAAATCTGGTTCAGTCAGCTTTCCACCAGACACTGGGACATGAAGCAGAGGCCAAATCCTAGAGGAAAACCTGGTTCAGTCAGCTTTACACAAGACACTGGGACATGAAGCAGAGGCCAAATCCTAGAGGAAAACCTGGTTCAGTCAGCTTTACACAAGACACTGGGACATGAAGCAGAGGCCAAATCCTAGAGGAAAACCTGGTTCAGTCTGCTTTACACCAGACACTGGGACATGAAGCAGAGGCCAAATCCTAGAGGAAAACCTGGTTCAGTCTGCTTTACACCAGACACTGGGACATGAAGCAGAGGCCAAATCCTAGAGGAAAACCTGGTTCAGTCTGCTTTACACCAGACACTGGGACATGAAGCAGAGGCCAAATCCTAGAGGAAAACCTGGTTCAGTCTGCTTTACACCAGACACTGGGACATGAAGCAGAGGCCAAATCCTAGAGGAAAACCTGGTTCAGTCTGCTTTACACAAGACACTGGGACATGAAGCAGAGGCCAAATCCTAGAGGAAAACCTGGTTCAGTCTGCTTTACACAAGACACTGGGACATGAAGCAGAGGCCAAATCCTAGAGGAAAACCTGGTTCAGTCTGCTTTACACAAGACACTGGGACATAAAGCAGAGGCCAAATCCTAGAGGAAAACCTGGTTCAGTCTGCTTTACACAAGACACTGGGACATGAAGCAGAGGCCAAATCCTAGAGGAAAACCTGGTTCAGTCTGCTTTACACAAGACACTGGGACATGAAGCAGAGGCCAAATCCTAGAGGAAAACCTGGTTCAGTCTGCTTTACACCAGACACTGGGACATGAAGCAGAGGCCAAATCCTAGAGGAAAACCTGGTTCAGTCTGCTTTACACAAGACACTGGGACATGAAGCAGAGGCCAAATCCTAGAGGAAAATCTGGTTCAGTCTGCTTTACACAAGACACTGGGACATGAAGCAGAGGCCAAATCCTAGAGGAAAACCTGGTTCAGTCAGCTTTACACAAGACACTGGGACATGAAGCAGAGGCCAAATCCTAGAGGAAAACCTGGTTCAGTCAGCTTTACACCAGACACTGGGACATGAAGCAGAGGCCAAATCCTAGAGTAAAACCTGGTTCAGTCTGCTTTACACAAGACACTGGGACATGAAGCAGAGGCCAAATCCTAGAGGAAAACCTGGTTCAGGCAGCTTTACACCAGACACTGGGACATGAAGCAGAGGCCAAATCCTAGAGGAAAATCTGGTTCAGTCAGCTTTCCACCAGACACTGGGACATGAAGCAGAGGCCAAATCCTAGAGGAAAACCTGGTTCAGTCTGCTTTACACAAGACACTGGGACATGAAGCAGAGGCCAAATCCTAGAGGAAAACCTGGTTCAGTCTGCTTTCCACCAGACACTGGGAGATTAATTCACCTTTCAGCAGGACAATAACTTAAAACACAAGGCCAACTATATAAGAGTGGCTTACAGTAGGCCGTAAGAATTTGTTCTGAACTGATTTACCTAGTTAAAATAAAAAAATAAACAATTAGACAATGAATATTACTGGGTGGCCGAGTTATAGTTTTGATCGTCTTGAAAATCTATGGCAGGACTTGAAGATTGTTGTTAATCAATGATCAACCACCAATTTGACAGAGCTTGAAGATGGGCAAATATTGTAATATCAAGGTGTGCAAAGCTCATAGAGAGACTTACCCAGAAAGACTCACAGCTGTAAAATCACTGCCAAAGATGATTCTAACATGTATTGACCCACGGGTGTTAATACATAAATGAGATCATTCTGTATTTCATTTTTCAATACATTTGCAAACATTTCCAAAAACATGTTTTCACTTTTGTCATTATCAGGTATTATGTGTAGATGGGTAAGAGATACAAACAAAAAGATTTAATCCATTTTTGAATTGAGTCTGTAACGCAACACAATGTGGAATAAGTCAAGGGGTATGGATACTTTCTGGAGGGACTGTATGTGAAGGTTCCCAAACTAACGGCTATTTGGCCGTGGTGTGGCGTAAACAAACCTACATTATAGATCCCCCACATTAAACATGGAGGCAGTGGGTATTTTTTTTTTGGCATGTGCCATTTTGGACGGGGTTAGGACTTAACATCGTATGGTTCTAGGGTGGGAATTGTATCTAACACAGCAGCCCACCAGAAGATACAATATTGTACAAAATATTCCTAAATAAAGAAATCCTGATGATGATCAAAGGAGACACTATAAAAGCAGCTCTCTCACTCAAACAATGACTATCCAACGGAGATTGGTAAGAAAATACATACGGTAAAATGTTAGAGTAGATTAAAGCGTCAACGATGCCTTCCAGTAAGGACAAGGTGTGTTTGTGTGTTTTGTTTTGTCTGTAACTAGAAGCATATTACGTAACGTTAGAGGGAAGGGTGTCTGTGTTAAGGGTCACTCACTCATCTGTTTCAGAGTGTGACTAGGAGTCATGTGACTCAGAGGTTTGTATTTAATGCCACAACTCTCTCTTCCTTTAAAACTGATAAACATCTGGCATACCTCCCCTCCCGGAGGTTTGGGACCAAGCAAAGGTCAAAGGACATTGTTGCTAAACATTAACCATTTGACCCTTAAGCCTGGAGGGATGGAGATGGGTCTTGAGATGAGAAGTGCTTTCTAGGGGGTGGAGATGGGCCTTGGGATGAGAAGTGCTTTCACTAGAGGGGGTGGAGATGGGCCTTGGGATGACTTGAGGGCTGATAACTACTACCCACAAATACCAACCATAGCACAACACAAGGGATTGAAAGAGGCTATTTTTTGTGCCATTATATAGTGTAGGCTAGTCCTAGTCCTGCTTCAGGTCAGATGGGTTGTTCTGCCTAGCGAGTTTCTCTGATTACTTTCTGTCCTCATTAGGAGAATGTTCGGTATGATTCTACCCACAGCAAATACTGTACAGTCTACACTCCGGCCACCTACAGCACAGCAGAGACCGAGAGAGACCGAGAGAGAAGGAGAAGAGAGGGACAAAGAGAGCGACATTGAAAGTCATTCTCAGCGCCACCCAGAAGCTCCTTGACCCATTTCAGTTTGCCTATCAGCCCAGCAGAGGAGTTGATGACTCTATTCTTCCTCTCCTCAACATGGTCTAAAGACATCTAGGAGGGTGTTGAATCCCATGTCAGGGTTTTATTTGTGGACTTTTCCCTCTGCCTTCAACACAATCCAGCCTTACATTCTGGCACAGAGACTCATTCGGGACTTCTCCTTAGATGGGGCTGGTTTTGTGGCTGTTGGACTTCCTGAGCCAACGGTCACAGCGGGTCAAAATAGGTCCCCACGTGTCGGACATACGCAACACCAACACAGGCTCTCCCCAGGGATGTGTTTTGTCCCCACTTCTGTACATCTTGTACACTACTAGGTTGTACTAGTTCCCATCCTGACAGACACCTGGTTAAGTTCGCTGATGACACTGCCTTGATCAGCCTGTAGCATGATGACGAGGAACATCATGGCACGGGTCCTAAATGACTTGGTAGAGCGGTGTGACCAATCACACTTGGTCCTCAATACCAACAAGACCAAAGAGATGTGCATAGACTTCAGGAAGCAAGCAACACCGACCTCTGCAACATCTATCAGAGGTCAGAACATAGAGATTGTAGAGGAATATAAATAATCTGGGTGTCCTCTTGGACAATAAGCTTCAGTGGAGTAAATGTACAGACCTGATCTACAAAAAGAGCCAACAGAGACTGTACTTTCTCAAAAAGCTGGGATCTTTTAATGTAGACTGGACTATACTGACTCTGTTTTACACATCTTTCATTGACAGTATTTTAACTTGTTGTATTGTTTGTTGGTTTGGCAATGCCACTGTCAGTCAGAGAAATATGCTGAGAAGGATTATTACCACAGTAAGCAAGGTACTTGGAGTCAAACAGACAGGCCTGGATGAGATCTGTAAGGTCAGGGCCCTACGTAAGGCTCACAAAATCATTTTAGACCTAACTACTCCCCTCTGGATGCAGGTATACAGGGCACCCCCTCGGCAAGAAAAACACAACTAGACAATAATTTGTGCCAGGTGTGATATCCCTCCTAAATAACTCGGGCTAATGTTCCCATCGACTCAGTAAGGCCAGCAGGCTAGTCTCTTTTTATTGGTATGTAACTGTTTCGAAAGTTGTATTGTCAATTTGTTCTGTTTATTAAAAAAAAAAAACGTTTAAAACGTGTACATGACACCGCAACAAAATGTCCCCATGGGGACAATAAAAGTCAGTAAAGAAAAGTAAAGACAGCAGGAGACTGGGAAAACAGAGCCGGAGCACGTGAGAAGGAGAATGAACGGGAGAGAAAGAGCACGGGAGGATGATTCACCACTTATGAGCAGAATATGTCAATTGTTTCACAATAGCTTTGCTGTTGGGAAATAGTATTTTTTTTACACAAGTGTAGTGTAAGGTGCGATATGTGACTGAAACTTTGCGGGTGAGGAGAACGCTGGGCAATAAGGCGCTGGGCAATAAGGCCTTAGGGCACGCCCTACAGTAGACTAGGCACGCCCTAGGGGGGAGGGGCTACGGTAGACTAGGCACGCCCTAGGGGGGAGGGGCCACCGTAGACTCGGCACGCTTGGGGGGGGAGGGGCTACGGTAGACTCGGCACGCTTGGGGGAGGGCTACGGCAGACTCGGCACGCTTGGGGGGGAGGGCTGCAGACTCGGCACGCTTGGGGGAGGGGCTACGGTAGACTCGGCACGCCCTAGGGGGAGGGGCCACCGTAGACTCGGCACGCTGGGGGAGGGCTACGGCAGACTCGGCACGCTTGGGGGGGGAGGGCTGCAGACTCGGCACGCTTGGGGGAGGGCTACGGTAGACTCGGCACGCCCTAGGGGAGGGGCTACGGTAGACTCGGCACGCTTGGGGGAGGGGCCACGGTGACTCGGCACGCTTGGGGGAGGGGCCACGGTAGACTCGGCACGCTTGGGGGAGGGGCTACGGTAGACTCGGCACGCTTGGGGGAGGGGCTACGGTGCAGACTCGGCACGCTTGGGGGAGGGGCCACGGTGGACTCGGCACGCTTGGGGGAGGGGCTACAGCAGACTCGGCACGCTAGGGGAGGGGCTACAGTAGACTCGGCACGCTAGGGGAGGGGCTACAGTAGACTCGGCACGCTAGGGGAGGGGCTACAGCAGACTCGGCACGCTTAGGGGAGGGGCTACAGTAGACTCGGCACGCTAGGGGAGGGGCTACAGTAGACTCGGCACGCTTAGGGGGAGGGGCTACAGCAGACTGCACGCTTGGGGGAGGGGCTACAGTAGACTGTATGCTTAGGGGGAGGGCTACAGTAGACTGTATGCTTAGGGGGAGGGGCTACAGTAGACTGTATGCTTAGGGGGAGGGCCTACAGTAGACTGTATGCTTAGGGGAGGGGCCACAGTAGACTATGCTTTGGGGGAGGGGCTACAGTAGACTGTATGCTTAGGGGAGGGGCTACAGTAGACTAGGCACGCTTGGGGGAGGGGCTACAGTAGACTAGGCACACCCTGGGGGAGGGGCTACAGTAGACTCTGTATGCTTAGGGGGGAGGGGCAGGTAGCCTACGCTAAGATTTTCAGCTGGCAGGCAGACACTGCAATAAGTTTGAGTGACAGTGAGCGCTTCGCTTATGCGCTTTGTTGCATTTTTCTGTTGTGGGGAAAAAATGCCCAGAACGTAAAAGAACGTTATCAACCGGTTCAAATGCTTTTAAAATAACAGTTCTGTCCCAATGTTGTTCTTTGTGACGGAGTACGCACATGATGACAGGTAACTAAGATCACAGGAGGGTAGGGAGATTTTACGATAGCATCGTCTGATGACAATGACTGACAGGTTCTGACAATGACTGACAGGATCTGACAATGACTGACAGGATCTGACAACTCATCCTGATTGTTGTACAATCGTCTCCAATACAACTGTGAAGGACCTCCGGCGTTACTCTGGACCCTGATCTTTCTTTTGACGAACACATCAAGAATATTTCAAGGATTGCTTTTCTTTTTTCTCCATCTTATTAACATTGCAAATATCGGAAACTTTCTGTCCAGAAATGACACAGAAAAGTTCATCTATGCTTTTGTCACTTCTAGATTAGACTACTGCAATGCGCTACTATCTAACTTTTTATTTATTTATTTAAGCCATCTTGATCTCTGGCTTCCTCAAGTAATTTGTGTGTCTTAATTATTTGATCTAACAGTGTGGCTAAAGCATCAGACAAGCTCAGTACATATAGTCGCTTTTACATGGAAAAATACACCTTTTTAAATACACTGGCTACATTGCCACCCCCCCCCTAATCTGATAGTGGTAGTGGGGTGGTAGATGTCTAGTCTCCCTTATGGCTCTAATCTGGTAGTGGGGTGGTAGATGTCTAGTCTCCCTTATGGCTCTAATCTGGTAGTGGGGTGGTAGATGTCTAGTCTCCCTTATGGCTCTAATCTGGTAGTGGTAGTGGGGTGGTAGATGTCTAGTCTCCCTTATGGCTCTAATCTGGTAGTGGGGTGGTAGATGTCTAGTCTCCCTTATGGCTCTAATCTGGTAGTGGGGTGGTAGATGTCTAGTCTCCCTTATGGCTCTAATCTGGTAGTGGGGTGGTAGATGTCTAGTCTCCCTTATGGCTCTAATCTGGTAGTGGGGTGGTAGATGTCTAGTCTCCCTTATGGCTCTAATCTGGTAGTGGTAGTGGGGTGGTAGATGTCTAGTCTCCCTTATGGCTCTAATCTGGTAGTGGGGTGGTAGATGTCTAGTCTCCCTTATGGCTCTAATCTGGTAGTGGGTGGTAGATGGCTAGTTCTCCCTTATGGCTCTCATCTGGTAGTGGTAGTGGGGTGGTAGATGTCTAGTCTCCCTTATGGCTCTAATCTGGTAGTGGGGTGGTAGATGTCTAGTCTCCCTTATGGCTCTAATCTGGTAGTGGTAGTGGGGTGGTAGATGTCTAGTCTCCCTTATGGCTCTAATCTGGTAGTGGTAGTGGGGTGGTAGATGTCTAGTCTCCCTTATGGCTCTAATCTGATAGTGGTAGTGGGGTGGTAGATGTCTAGTCTCCCTTATGGCTCTAATCTGGTAGTGGTAGTGGGGTGGTAGATGTCTAGTCTCCCTTATGGCTCTAATCTGGTAGTGGGGTGGTAGATGTCTAGTCTCCCTTATGGCTCTAATCTGATAGTGGTAGTGGGGTGGTAGATGTCTAGTCTCCCTTATGGCTCTAATCTGATAGTGGTAGTGGGGTGGTAGATGTCTAGTCTCCCTTATGGCTCTAATCTGGTAGTGGTAGTGGGGTGGTAGATGTCTAGTCTCCCTTATGGCTCTAATCTGGTAGTGGTAGTGGGGTGGTAGATGTCCAGTCTCCCTTACGGCTCAGTTCAGGTGCCTACATAGTACATACACTTTAGTAGGGCTGACCCCATTTAGTCGACAGGCTGCTGTCATAGTTGAGCAGTCTAAAATATTTACATACCCGTCTGATTCACGGCTGTCTCAGTGGACTAAACCATTGTGGAGGAACGCGGGGATGGCATACGAGCATCACCAAATCGTACGTCTACCATTAATTCCCATCATTTCTCATCTACAATGTTTGTTCGGGTTGGGGTCATGTCATGCTCTGACCCAGTGGAAACGTCATACAATACAGTAGGCCTAACTGATTCCTTACCTCACATTGTCCTACAGCTACGTCTGTCCGGAGTTCACTGGAATTGGAAACGGAGGGCCCAGAATATTTTACACAAAAAGGTTGCTAACACGAGCTTCAGACCAGACCCAAGGCGATAGTCGATACAATGTTTCAAGTTCCGTGCGCAACAGGCAATGTGTAGCCAATGTGATTTATTGGATATTGATCAAGATATTTCTACCTGCAGGCTGGAATGTTTTCTATTGTTGGCTTTACGTAGGCTATTTTTCCTTTTCCCATAGTTAGCAAATGGCAACAAAAAAAATATATTGTTTTAGAATTTTGATTGAGATCAAAAGTCAAAAGTCACCATTATTAGTCAGTTGTACAACCGAATGCCTTCAACTGAAATGTGTCTTCCGCATTTAACCCAAACCCTCTGAATCAGAGAGGTGCGGAGGGGCTGCCTTAAATCGACATCCACGTCTTCGGCGCCCGGGGAACAGTGGGTTAACTGCCTTGTTCAGGGGGCAGAACGTCAGATTTTTACCTTGTCAGCTCGGGGATTCGAACTTGCAACCCTCCGGTTACAAGTCGAACGCTCTAACCACTAGGCTACCTGCATACAAAAGACACTATTATAAATGAAATAAACGTGCATATAAAATCTTAACTAGCACGCAGATCGGTAACAACGGTTAGATAAATTGGCACTCCGGATGGAAAAGTTAGCCGACCCCCTTTGGTGAGGCCTATTTGGTGCGTAACAGTAGGATGTGGATAAAGGGGGAGGATAGGATAAGGCCAGCAGCAGAGGAGGCGGCCAGCAGCAGAGGATCTCTGGCTCCCACGGGTCTTTTGTGTGTCTTAATTATTTAAAATCAGTGTCCTTAAAAAGCTTCAGACAAACTCCGTACATAGTTGTTGTTTTTTTTATGTTATTATTTTTGCTAATAAAACTTGGTTGGGGTGGGGCAAATAAACCCACTCGCGGGCCACTAGCTGGGAAACTCTGACAGAGTGTCTATATAGGGAACTTACACACATCACAAATGCTGCTGCTGCTACTACTGTCTATCTATCCCGTTGCCTCGTCCCTTTACCCCCCCACACACACCTATACGCACATATCTACCTCAATTACCTCGATCCCCTGCACATCGACTCGGCACTGGAACCCAATGCATATAGACAAGATATCATTGATTCCTCGTGGGACAATATTTCTATAATTTTGATTTATTTCATTGTATTCTGCATTGTTGGGAAGGGCTCGTCAGTAAGCATTTCACTGTTAATCTACACCGGTTGTTTACAATATTTGACACACACACACACACACACACACACACACACACACACAGATCCAGGTCAGAGAGGCTCTGCTCATGACCTCTATCAGGAGCAGATTTTCATTTAGAATGGAACATTAATGTGTTTATGCAACTAACGTTAGTGCATCCAACCGAATCACATCAAATTAAAACGCATCGTTCCCATATGGCATCCGGAGTCCATGTATCTAGATACGTATCGTTCCCATATGGCATCCGGAGTCCATGTATCTAGATACGTATCGTTCCCATATGGCATCCGGAGTCCATGTATCTAGATACGTATCGTTCCCATATGGCATCCGGAGTCCATGTATCTAGATACGTATCGTTCCCATATGGCATCCGGAGTCCATGTATCTAGATACGTAACGTTCCCATATGTTATCCGGAGTCCATGTATCTAGATACGTATCGTTCCCATATGGCATCCGGAGTCCATGTATCTAGATACGCATCGTTCCCATATGGCATCCGGAGTCCATGTATCTAGATACGCATCGTTCCCATATGGCATCCGGAGTCCATGTATCTAGATACGTAACGTTCCCATATGGCATCCGGAGTCCATGTATCTAGATACGTAACGAATCATAGCCTGGGAAGGTCCTAAAGTCACTGTGACCGTCAAGAATAACAAGACTGAAAGTCTATAGCCTAAGGATAGGTTATTCTCAATCACAACTTTATGAGAGATAGAAAAATAGACAATAATATCTATTATTAAATAAAGCTATTATAATCATCCAGTTCTTAAGGACGGTAGACTGCTTCTATCCTGCAGTAAAATCTAGCAATACACACAATTATTTCGTTTGTCGCACCATTCTCTGTAAAACACTGTCGTGCGCGTAAAGCCCCGGAGGCCGGCCGTTTCTGAGATACCGGAACCGGTGTGCCTGGCCCCCCCGATCATTATACCACGCTCAAAGTTTTCTAACATTCTAACATTCAATCAAACAGTAACTGAATGCCTCGATGCCTGTCTGCCTGCATTATATAGCAAGCCACATCCACGTGTACATGAATGGTGTGTATAGACCGTATATGAATAGAAAAGGTGTAGTTATTTTAGGATGAGCCATGACTAGATTACAGGACGGTGTCCTGACTGTCTTGAGGAACAGGTTGTCCTGCTCTAGTGAGCTAGGTTATAGATCAACATCACAGGACGGTGTCCTGACTGTCTGAGGAACAGGTTGTCCTGCTCTAGTGAGCTAGGTTATAGATCAACATCACAGGACGGTGTCCTGACTGTCTTGAGGAACAGGTTGTCCTGCTCTAGTGAGCTAGGTTATAGATCAACATCACAGGACGGTGTCCTGACTGTCTTGAGGAACAGGTTGTCCTGCTCTAGTGAGCTAGGTTATAGATCAACATCACAGGACGGTGTCCTGACTGTCTTGAGGAACAGGTTGTCCTGCTGTAGTGAACTAGGTTATAGATCAACATCACAGGACGGTGTCCTGACTGTCTGAGGAACAGGTTGTCCTGCTGTAGTGAACTAGGTTATAGATCAACATCACAGGACGGTGTCCTGACTGTCTGAGGAACAGGTTGTCCTGCTGTTGTGAGCTAGGTTATAGATCAACATCACAGGACGGTGTCCTGACTGTCTGAGGAACAGGTTGTCCTGCTGTAGTGAACTAGGTTATAGATCAACATCACAGGACGGTGTCCTGACTGTCTGAGGAACAGGTTGTCCTGCTGTAGTGAGCTAGGTTATAGATCAACATCACAGGGTGGCGTCACCAGACATGGTCACCCTGTTTCTAGCTCCTAGACAACTTTGCAATATTTGTTTGTGTTATTTATTCGATTATTTGCTCAGAACGTTTTGTATTCTTGTATTAGTTCCTACAGCCGGCAGTCACTCACAGGTCAATACCCAAGAAAACTGAACAAAGTGACTAAATCGCCCCCTAGCACTCACCAGTAACACATGTTGAAGTGCGTTTTGCCACTCGTCATTCACTCTGTCAATACTTCATATTACAGGACGTTTGCGTTATATCACGGTATATCACGATAGGACAAAGTTCGAACACTACGCCAACCCTAGATGACAGCAATGCTTCTCACATTTGAGGCAACAACCTTTCCACAGGCTTTTTGATTTATCCCAGCATGTTTCAGCTGCATATCAATCTCTTTCATGGATGTCACTGCACATTACATCAGCCAGCTCTGTCCTTTAGGCACAAAAAACAAGGTTTACAACGCTGCGGACATGGGAAATGCCGATTTCAGAACACCTGGAATCAGAACATGGAATACAACGTTAACCCTCCGCATCCACTCCACAATTTAACAGGATTTCTTCTCCAACATTGTTTATCATGTCAACAAAAGAAAGACAGACCACAAAGCAAAAGTCTTAGTAGGACACAAGGCATCTCATTACGTAACTTCTGAATGGTCAGTCAAAGAGCTAACAGCAGACAGACTGAAAACAACCAAAACAGAGTCGGTTAATCTTCCTGCCCCACCCTGTCCTGCCTTTCCCAAAACTTCCCTGGAACACGCTGTGACCGTTTCCTTCCAAGAGCCAACCTTGAGATGGGTCCGGGCCTGGTCCGAAGTTCCAATGACATCATCTGTCGCTGGGTGGGTCCCTTCAAAGGAGCTCTGACTGAACCCAACAATCCCCCTCTCAACCACTGTTTATCTAACTACTTAAAGCTGTTAAAATGTCAGTTTGTGTCCCCTGCTAAGAGGAGGAAGATACAGCAGAGGGAGAGAACAGCTTGAGAATGAGAGATTCTCTGTTCCCAGATGAACTGAAAACCGGAAGGTGGTGGTGCCAAGCGAGATGCATTTACATTCCCACTCACCTCAGAGTGAGACAGGAAGGATACCAAACCTTAGGGTAGCACCCCGTATTAAAAATCGGCATTTTCAACAGCGTTTAAGAAATAGACTACCTTCAACAGTGTCGTTATCTTGTGATCAAACCATCAATGTTTTTGTGATTATTGGTGTCGTAAAAAAAAAAGTTAATTAACGGGGTTAGCAATTAGCATGTTTGACATTTCAGTGGAACTGCTACAATCATCTTTTTGATAAGCGGTTTACCCAACAACAACAAAAGTCCCGTATTATCGGCATACGGTCCCCAGTTATTGGCCACCTTACTATTTTGATCAATTACAAGATATACTAGTTTAATTTTGTTTAAACAAACCTCGTATCCGAAGTGTTTACTAGATATAGTTGACTACTTGGCTAGACACACATGGAAATCCAAAAGGCATACCTGCCTACCTGGCACTACACTTCCATACCCCTCTACGACACACAAAACACGGAAGCAGCGAAGTTCTGTTTGTGGTGACCTTCGAGCCGGCCCCGTGACCTTCGAGCCGGCCCCGTGACCTTTCGAGCCGGCCCTGTGTCGCGTGAGGCCATTCGTGTGTAGAGGGCAGGGTTGGGGTCAATTTGAGTTGAAGTCGGTTTGACTTTTGACATAGCTTCTCCTTTTCTGGTTATTGAGAAGTCATTGAAAAATCTATGAAATGTTTTAAAATTATTGAATTGAATTTAAGTTTACTTCCTGAATTAACTGCCTTTGAATTTGAATTGACCCCAACCTTGGTAGAGGGCCCCTGGGCCCCACCCCCTGTTTCTAATAGGCTGTATGTGGTGCAGTGAGTCAGAGGTAAGGTGAGCAGTTACGACCCTGGTAACCTCCATCCTAACACAGAACAGCACTGGGGGCAGAGTACAGTACAGTACAGTCCGGCAGAGTCCAGTACAGTCCGGCAGAGTCCAGTACAGTCCAGTCCGGCAGAGTCCAGTCCAGTCCAGTCCGGCAGAGTCCAGTCCAGTCCGGCAGAGTCCAGTCCAGTCCGGTACAGTCCAGTACAGTCCGGCAGAGTCCAGTACAGTCCGGCAGAGTCCAGTACAGTCCGGTACAGTCCAGTCCAGTACAGTACAGTACAGTCCGGCAGAGTCCAGTCCAGTCCGGTACAGTCCAGTACAGTCCGGCAGAGTCCAGTCCAGTCCGGCAGAGTACAGTACAGTCCGGCAGTGTCCAGTACAGTCCGGCAGAGTCCAGTACAGTCCGGCAGAGTCCAGTACAGTCCGGCAGAGTCTAGTGCAGTCCGGCAGAGTCCAGTCCAGTCCGGTACAGTCCAGTACAGTCCGGCAGAGTCCAGTCCAGTCCGGCAGAGTACAGTACAGTCCGGCAGAGTCCAGTACAGTCCGGCAGAGTCCAGTACAGTCCGGTACAGTACAGTCCAGTCCAGTCCGGCAGAGTCTAGTGCAGTCCGGCAGAGTCCAGTCCAGTCCGGCAGAGTCCAGTCCAGTACAGTCCGGCAGAGTACAGTCCAGTACAGTCCGGCAGAGTACAGTCCAGTACAGTCCGGCAGAGTACAGTACAGTACAGTCCGGTACAGTCCAGTACAGTCCGGCAGAGTCCAGTACAGTCCGGCAGAGTCCAGTACATTACAGTCCGGCAGAGTCCAGTACAGTACAGTCCGGCAGAGTCCAGTACAGTACAGTCCGGCAGAGTCCAGTACAGTCCGGCAGAGTCCAGTACAGTCCAGTCCGTCAGAGTACAGTACAGTACAGTCCGGTAGAGTCCAGTCCAGTCCGGTACAGTCCAGTCCAGTCCGGTACAGTCCAGTACAGTCCGGTACAGTCCAGTACAGTCCGGCACAGTCCAGTACAGTCCGGCAGAGTCCAGTACAGTCCGGCAGAGTCCAGTCCAGTCCAGTCCGGCAGAGTACAGTACATTACAGTCCGGTAGAGTCCAGTACAGTCCGGCAGACAGCTAACTAGCTACTAAATAAGCAAACCAAACGCACAACTGCAGAGCTTTTGGCACATTTTAGATATCTTGCTGGCAAACATTTAGTTGTGAATTCCCTACTGTAACTAGATCACCTGGCGCGTGTTGCACAACAGAGAGTGACTCACAAGGCTCCGGTCTCTCATCGTTGTGTGCTTTGTAAACAAAACACAGCGTGACTGGGGACTACCCTGAGCTTCGTAATAACATGATAGGAGAAAAGAAGAACGCAATGATCTTTATCTACTAACGTATTGCACAAGTTGACTAAACCTAAATAGTATTATTTAAAAATAAATTAAAAAAAAACTTTAAATAGTTTCAAAACCATCCCTTGGCTTTTTCCAAATACCCCCGTTATAAAATCAGCCAAGCCTACTCCAGTCACTTGAGCAACCAATTAGTTGAAATCAGAAGAGTTTGTCTGGGGAAACAACAAAAATGAAAGCTGTTAGTTGTCAGGGGTCTTTATGTCAACATGGTGTTATGATGTATTTCTATATATGTGTTGATATTAGTTGTCAGGGGTCTTTATGTCAACATGGTGTTATGATGTATTTCTATATGTTGTTGATATTAGTTGTCAGGGGTCTTTATGTCAACATGGTGTTATGATGTATTTCTATATGTTGTTGATATTAGTTTTCAGAGGTCTTTATGTCAACATGGTGTTATGATGTATTTCTATATGTTGTTGATATTAGTTTTCAGAGGTCTTTATGTCAACATGGTGTTATGATGTATTTCTATATGTTGTTTATATTAGTTGTCAGGGGTCTTTATGTCAACATGGTGTTATGATGTATTTCTATATGTTGTTGATATTAGTTTTCAGGAGTCTTTATGTCAACATGGTGTTATGATGTATTTCTATATATGTGTTGATATTAGTTGTCAGGAGTCTTTATGTCAACATGGTGTTATGATGTATTTCTATATATGTGTTGATATTAGTTGTCAGAGGTCTTTATGTCAACATGGTGTTATGATGTATTTCTATATATGTGTTGATATTAGTTGTCAGGGGTCTTTATGTCAACATGGTGTTATGATGTATTTCTATATATGTGTTGATATTAGTTGTCAGGGGTCTTTATGTCAACATGGTGTTATGATGTATTTCTATTACATTAAGACTTTCTGGTAGATGTTTTCGAAGACCCCGTTTCCATCCGGTTGACCAGAAATCAAGTAATTTTCTTATTCCTAATACTTAGTATATGACAATGCTCCTGTGTCCTTTTTACATGGAAATGACCTGGTATCAGTCAGCGAGTCACCCCTGTCGTTTTTAGGAAGATGGGGAGTTTAGAGACTGGGGATGTCATGATACCAGTATCGCGATATTCCGAGGAAACAAAACACGAAGCGGACTACTTTCCAGAGGAAACAAAACACGAAGCGGACTGCTTTCCAGAGGAAACAAAACACGAAGCGGACTGCTTTCCAGAGGAAACAAAACACGAAGCGGACTGCTTTCCAGAGGAAACAAAACACGAAGCGGACGACTTTCCAGAGGAAACAAAACACGAAGCGGACTGCTTTCCAGAGGAAACAAAACACGAAGCGGACTACTTTCCAGAGGAAAGAAAAAAAGTCCTAACGTTGTGACCCAGAACCACATTTATTTTCCAAGCTACAGAAAAATATAATTTTATACAGCAGGTTTTTAAAAGACCAAAGAATTTAGTCTGCTTCGCATTTTTTTCATTTTTGCCTTGGAAATATCTGGTATTGTATCTTGATACGGGTACAGTGCCAACCATAATACACTGTAGCGACGGGGAGGTTACAGCCACACAGACTGTAGCGACGGGGGAGGTTACAGCCACACAGACCGTAGCGACGGAGGAGGTTACAGCCACACAGACCGTAGCGACGGGGGAGGTTACAGCCACACAGACCGTAGCGACGGGGGAGGTTACAGCCACACAGACCGTAGCGACGGGGGAGGTTACAGCCACACAGACCGTAGCGACGGGGGAGGTTACAGCCACACAGACTGTAGCGACGGGGGAGGTTACAGCCACACAGACTGTAGCGACGGAGGAGGTTACAGCCACACAGACCGTAGCGACGGGGGAGGTTACAGCCACACAGACCGTAGCGACGGGGGAGGTTACAGCCACACAGACCGTAGCGACGGGGGAGGTTACAGCCACACAGACCGTAGCGACGGGGGAGGTTACAGCCACACAGACCGTAGCGACGGGGGAGGTTACAGCCACACAGACCGTAGCGACGGGGAGGTTAGAGTCACACAGACTGTAGCGACGGGGGAGGTTACAGCCACACAGACTGTAGCGACGGGGGAGGTTACAGCCACACAGACTGTAGCGACGGGGGAGGTTAGTCACACAGACTGTAGCGACGGGGAGGTTAGAGAGACACAGACTGTAGCGACGGGGGAGGTTACAGCCACACAGACCGTAGCGACGGGGAGGTTACAGCCACACAGACCGTGAGCGGCGGGGAGGTTACAGCCACACAGACCGTAGCGACGGGGGAGGTTACAGCCACACAGACCGTAGAGACGGGGGAGGTTACAGCCACACAGACCGTAGCGACGGGGGAGGTTACAGCCACACAGACTGTAGCGACGGGGGAGGTTACAGCCACACAGACTGTAGCGACGGGGAGGTTAGAGAGACACAGACTGTAGCGACGGGGAGGTTAGAGTCACACAGACTGTAGCGACGGGGAGGTTACAGCCACACAGACCGTGAGCGACGGGGAGGTTACAGCCACACAGACTGTAGCGACGGGGGAGGTTACAGCCACACAGACTGTAGCGACGGGGAGGTTAGAGAGACACAGACTGTAGCGACGGGGGAGGTTACAGCCACACAGACTGTAGCGACGGGGGAGGTTACAGCCACACAGACTGTAGCGACGGGGGAGGTTACAGCCACACAGACTGTAGCGACGGGGGAGGTTAGAGAGACACAGACTGTAGCGACGGGGGAGGTTACAGCCACACAGACTGTAGCGACGGGGAGATGGGGAGTTGAGACAGAACTAAAGGCGAGTTAACACTATGTGTGGGGTTCCTAGTAGTACTTAGTGCCTTGCAGACGTTAGGGATTAGAAGAATGTACAGGCCTCTCCGTCTCTCTTGGTTGATCTGTGACTCGCGACTGACGTACAAGTAGAGAGATTGGATAAAGACCGAGCTGGAGTATGTATGCCACGTTTAACAGGAATTAAAGAGACTGAAAAATGAACATAGGTACGATGTCTATTATCAGGGACGGGTTTACCACAGACAGCGTGACCTGCTTACGTCACCATCTCCAGATCCTCATTCTACATTCTTTACCAGCTACCATCATTCTGCATTCTTTACCAGCTACCGTCATTCTGCATTCTTTACCAGCTACCGTCATTCTACATTCTTTACCAGCTACCGTCATTCTGCATTCTTTACCAGCTACCGTCATTCTGCATTCTTTACCAGCTACCGTCATTCTGCATTCTTTACCAGCTACCGTCATTCTGCATTCTTTACCAGCTACCGTCATTCTGCATTCTTTACCAGCTACCGTCATTCTGCATTCTTTACCAGCTACCGTCATTCTACATTCTTTACCAGCTACCATCATTCTACATTCTTTACCAGCTACCATCATTCTACATTCTTTACCAGCTACCATCATTCTTCACAGAAGCAGTGTCTTGAACATTTCCTCAAAACAACTCAAATCACGACAACACACTGCTATACTTGGCTCAGGACGAGAGCAGAGAGCTGCTGGGAGATAAAGTAGCACGTCAGAGTGTCACTACAAATCATTGCGGTTTCGTTTGCTTACAGCACGTGTACAGAGAGAGGGAGAGAGCTCCTATAAAAAAAATAAACACACCCGCTTACCTGAACACTTGCTCAGCGTCTGTCTGGGCTAAACCGTCCACGTTGGCTCTGGTCCACAGAGGGAAGAGGCTCATGGCCCTAGCCGGCTGCTCCAGTCCAACACCAGCTTCTCAGGGAAGTCACTAGCCAGCAGCGATCAGCTTAGCCTTCCTTAGCCCAAACTGCTCTCCCGGGACTGAATATTGAAACACAGAGAGACAGGAGAGTGAGACAGAGATTGGGTTATAGGCTGTGGTAAACCATTGTATTATACTGAACTACAGGTCTAGTCTGGTGAAGACAGACAGAAGTGACAGTGAAGGTGTACTGTTACAGCACTCAGTCTTCTAATGCTGGGCTACGACAGGCAGTGTTCGGTTTCTTCCCGCTGGCGCTCCATCCTCTGGGAGCCTCAGACATTACTCACCAGCCTAAACAACCACTTTAGGCCCTGCTGTTTCACACAGGCTGTTTCAAAAACACAAGACACGAGGTCAGAGGTCTTGCGGCTTAATGACTGTAGTAGGCTGGACTAGAACAGAATCCTCTTTGTGTTCTGTTTTGTTAACTGTTGTTTATTGGGGAGAAACCGCTAAAACCACAGCTCAGGTCAAGTCAGAGACAACGTGAGAGGTGCTCTCTCCAAGGACGGCAGAGGGTACTGTGTCACCTCTCATTCCCTCAATCTCACTTTGCCACCGCGTCATGTTTTCGGAGGACGAACGGCTCTCGAACCTACGCCTCTCCCGAGTACGTACGGGAGCTGCAGTGATGGGACAAGACTTTAACTACCAATTGGATATCAATGACATTTTTTGAGAAAAGGGGGTGAAAAGTACCCCAAAAATAAAACGGGGCATGTAAAAAAAGAGTCCAAAATAAACCCAATGTTTCTATGGGCTTATTTTGGGACAAAAAAATAAGCATCTCGTCATTATTTACAGATCTCGAACAGCATTTTCTATTGGTCATGTCATTTTACTTGTTTGACAAAAATGGACCCGTTTGTGGACCGGTTAATGAGGGTCAGTTAAATGGGCAGCAACATTGACAACAACTTGCATGCCTAATAACAAGGTCTTTAATTTCCTTCACACGAATAATTAGATATTAAACTGATTACGGCAGTAGGCCGAGTACTGCATTAGTCATATAAACATTTTACTCTACTTATGTCATAATCCAAGTAAGCAATTGGGAAAAAAAAACACTGATTAAAAACACCTGGATTTCTGACCAATCTTTAGAATTATTAGGACAGGTAAAAAAAAAAAAAAAAAAATCAGAGTTACAGAGGTGCTAGTACGAGCAGCGCGAGATTCCTTCTTTCGTACGAGTGAAGTGAGTTCTGGGATAAAAAATAAATAAATAAAAAAGACAGTACGCATCTTAGAAATAGTTCTCACAAGCTTTATGTACGAACTTAAAATCAAATAGCATGGTCACTGTGGTAGAACGGTTTATTTCGCATCTGTGATTTTCTGCATTTACTTAAGTCCCATTAGGTAGCCTGATGTGTCACGGAATCAAGATTATTAGGGAAATCGTTCCTTCTTGAAAAGCATGTAAACATTCTAAAAATCTAACTATTATATGAATCTGACTACTCACATTCCTTATATTATTGTGTGTGTGTGTGTGTGTGTGTGTGTAAGCGTACTTCATTAGCCAGGCTGGCCGTGTCACATGCAGGCAGAGACAACAAACGCTCCAATCATTCACTGGGCATTGCAAGGCGTGTCCGTCATTGAGGAACTAGCCTATACAAACACAACATCATGCCCGATTCTTTACTAGGCTGAGGCAGTCAGGGAGAGTAGAAAGGGTCCTCAAGAATGAAGGAAATCAAGGCCAGTCCAAACTCGTTACAAAGAAAACCTTTAACGAACGGCTAACAATCGACGGATGTTGAGGCGCATCTCAGTCATTTTCCCCTCTGTTTTCTTGCCTGTTGTACAACATCATATAAATCAAGTCATAGCCAGAGCTCCCACCAAAGCACCTTATAACCATGATCCGACAGTAGGTCTATCCCATGGCAGAACGTGTGCTCGCGGTTTATAAGCCGAAACAGCAGCTAAACTCAAGGCTCAACATTTCTGACAAAACAAAGTCAACCTTTCAATCCCTGAGCTAATGTCAGGGGGGAAGGAAAATAATGGCCATGGCAGTATCCGGGTTAATATTCAAAACAGCGGGGATTTTATTTCCAGGTCACATTCTTCAGGTGCCATAAAAGTCGATAAGTTGAGCTGAAAGTCCACCTGGTCAAATTCCAACAGTAGGAGATAAGGCCCGCACGTACACAATGAGACGTAGACAAGAAAAAGACAAAAAGGTCAGTTATAAAAAAGGTGAACACAACTAAAAATGTGTGTAGTTCTGTCCTTTTGAGCTGTTCATGTCTATTGATGTTCTGTATTATGGTTCATGTGGACCCCAGGAAGAGTAGCTGCTGGTTTTTTTGTAACAGCTAATGGGGATCCTAATAATAATAAAAAAAGACCCAAAATAAACTTAACCAGACCAAACCTTTAAAACCGCTCTGTAGACACGGACAGTCAGAGCTGAAATTAGGCATGTTAGCCTTCCTGAGCACAGTGAGAGGCCTTTATGGGATCTCTAGTTAGGTCGGGCTCTACTGTTGCTCTTTATGGGACCTCTAAGAGCATCTATATTCTGTTGAGAGAATGAGAGAGAGAGAGAGAATGACATGTGTGTGTGAAAGGAAGAGATGAGAAACTGGGTGAATAGTCTATATATGATTCTGCTGAGAGGCAGAGTCAGTTCCCATCTATATATGATCTTATCAGACCTCCCAACACACACACACACACCAGTCCTATAGACTCAGCAAAAGCCATGTAATGCTCACAAATGAGCCGAGATAGAATATGGGGGTAGGGAAGAGATTCTCATGAGAGGCCAACTGACCAGTCATGTTTGTTGAACTCTGAAAATGGCACCTTATCCCCTGTATAGTGCACTACTTTTCACCAGGGCCCACAAGGATCTGGTCAAAAGTAGTGCACTACATAACTTAGGTAATCAGATGCTCGCTCTCTCTCTCTCTCTCTCTCTCTCTCTCTCTGGCCACAGGAAGATGTGTCTCCGTGATAAATGATTGAATGGCAAGCCAGACACCATTGCTTCAGCCATGTTTCCAAATGTTCTCTATACTCAATAACTTAAAATTTGCTGAAGAATTATAAAAATATATATATATATAATCAGATCCAGAATAATTTCAGGTGTCTGTGCCAGTGTTGATTAAAGTAGACAAGAGGACTGTAAATGCAAGCTGTAACACAAAAACAATGAAGGTTTTAGCTAGAAAGGCTCGTAGATCATACACACTCAGAAAGTGAAGATCTTGTCTCGTCTCCTCTACAACATCCACAGCCAACCTTGACATGATGCAGGTCATAGATTAATACAAATTAGATTAGACATTTGATAGATATGAGCTTAGAAATAAATAAAAATGGTTTGCTATTTATTTATCCCAATCCTAAAATAACCAGCAATGAATTGGCTAAGCTAACTAGCCAGCTAGCTCGTTTTAGCATTTACTGACGTTAGAAATTACAATCATTTTGAGGGGAAATTGGTGCTAAATTAGCTACACATTTCAAAACACTAAGATAAAACTCCCAAAGGGAATATAAGTAACAGTAACATGAAGGCAATGTTGTTGTTTTGTTATAGAGAAACCAGTGTGCTGGTCGTGGGCAGGATAATACTCACCGAGCTGCTGTGAGGAGGCAGTGTCATGTTATAGCTAATAAATACATAAAAGGTTCAATAACGAGATAATCTGACTAATAAACCGGCTATCTATCTAGCTAATATAACGTTATGTCAACGTTATGTCTCCTTAACAACAAAAACGGACGCTTTCCAGACGTAACTTAGCATAAAATGTTAGTTAAATAACGTTAGCAAGCAAGCCCCCCCCAAAAAAAAAAAAAAATGACAAAGTCAAACCAGCCCATCAGAATTCCTCACCGTCCTGTGTTTGCAGTGTTTTCAGACCAAAACACGGTGAACTGCAGTGATCTGCCTCCCCTCCAGACACACACACACTGAATAACTTCACTAGTTCAACTGGCCAGGGGAAGGGGAAAACACATGTCCTTCAACAGCTGACTGTCCAGGGCTATTCCTCCTGGCAGTCGACCGGAGAGGACAGAGAACAACCGAGACAGCTACTCACCGACGCAAAGGGAGATATTGCCTATGAAGGGTGGAATTATTATTATTATTTTTCTCTTTGTCGCATAGGTTGTTCTTTCAGACAATAACAACAAACCATTTTTCTGATTTCCCCCTCTCCTCTCTCCTCTCTGTGTGTGTGTGTGTGTGTGTGTGTGTGTGTGTTCTCCACCGCACAAGGGACGCTGTTTCCAGGAGCCGCTGCTCCGTCTCTACACGCCACCTGTGTGAAGCTGGACACAATGAGGAATACACGCTTTTGTCTCCCCCAAAAACAAAAAAATAAAAGTCCACAACTGAAAGTGATTCTATTTAAATTCAAATTAATGGAATCATGTCATATTTGGACTAGATAATGCAAAACAAAGGTCTTAATGTTGTTTAAAAAAAATAAAAATAATAATAATAATAAATCAACAAAAAATAGACGATCATTAGTTAAGTTGAATGTAAATATCTGTTGAAATTGCACTGTGGCTGTATCAGACTTTAGAATTGCATTGGGGGCCGTACTTATACAGTGTACAGCCTAACCTATTGTGCACCCATCTGCCTGATAGGTTACGATACAGATTATGATATATTTAATTAGGTTTTAGAGTCATAAAGCAACTGAGGGAGAAAAATGTTGCTACTGTGTTTACTACTTAAACGTAAACTCAGTCAGATTTCTGTCTAAAGTCAACTCCGTCAGATTGTGCATACCATCCCCCGAAATGTAGTCTATATATTTGAAGAGGTAAAAAAAAATTCCCAGGCTACATTTGTTGTGGTAGCATATAGTACAACAAAATGCATAAAGATACTGGATTTCCACCACAGACCACTCATATCTGCACTGACAGAGTCCACCTTGTAGAGTCCACCCTTCAAGATTGTTTTGATCATGCCGACTGGGACATGTTCCGGGTAGCCTCAGAGAATATTATAGATGTATACGCTGATTCGGTGAGTGCATAAGATATGTTGTACCCACTGTGGCTATTAAAACCTACCCTAACCAGAAACCGTAAATAGATGACGGCATTCCGGCGAAACTGAAAGCGCAAACCACCACATTTTACCATGGGAAAGTCAAGGATCATATCACCTCCACCTTATCTGTCACCCTAGATCCACTGCAATTTGCATACCGCCCCAAAAGGTCCACAGACAATGCAATCGAGATGTGATGTGATGTTACTCAACATTGGAATTAGCTTGAAATCACAAATAGAGAGCCAAGTAGAAGATGTGTTGATCTTCTTGTAAATATAGTGTTGATATTCATAAGCACATCTTATGGCATTTTTGTTGGTGTAGGACTAATTCTATATTTTGTGGTACTTGTACAATGACAATTATTTCCTAACAGTATGTCATTCATTACAGTATTTGTCAAGGAGTGCCTAACCCTGCTCTCAGCCACAGGACCAGCAGGCTTTTGTTCAATCACAATTCTACTACACCTATGTTTACTAATCAATTGCTCAACATGACCAAGAGTACTAGAATCAGGTGTGGTTGGACTGGTCTGGAACAAAAGCCTGAACAGCCTGCAGGTGGTAAAGAACAGCCCTGCTAGGTAAAGAACAGCCCTGATAGGTAAAGAACAGCCCTGTTAGGTAAAGAACAGCCCTGATAGGTAAAGAACAGCCCTGTTAGGTAAAGAACAGCCCTGATAGGTAAAGAACAGCCCTGTTAGGTAAAGAACAGCCCTGATAGGTAAAGAACAGCCCTGATAGGTAAAGAACAGCCCTGATAGGTAAGGAACAGCCCTGATAGGTAAGGAACAGCCCTGATAGGTAAAGAACAGCCCTGATAGGTAAGGAACAGCCCTGGTAGGTAAAGAACAGCCCTGATAGGTAAGGAACAGCCCTGTTAGATAAAGAACAGCTCTGATAGGTAAAGAACAGCCCTGATAGGTAAAGAACAGCCATGTTAGGTAAAGAACAGCCCTGATAGGTAAAGAACAGCCCTGATAGGTAAAGAACAGCCCTGATAGGTAAAGAACAGCCCTGATAGGTAAAGAACAGCCCTGCTAGGTAAAGCACAGCCCTGTTAGGTAAAGAACAGCCCTGATAGGTAAAGAACAGCCCTGTTAGGTAAGGAACAGCCCTGATAGGTAAGGAACAGCCCTGATAGGTAAAGAACAGCCCTGATAGGTAAGGAACAGCCCTGTTAGATAAAGAACAGCTCTGATAGGTAAAGAACAGCCCTGTTAGGTAAAGAACAGCCCTGTTAGGTAAAGAACAGCCCTGTTAGGAAAAGAACAGCCCTGTTAGGTAAAGAACAGCCCTGTTAGGTAAAGAACAGCCCTGTTAGGTAAAGAACAGCCCTGATAGGTAAAGAACAGCCCTGTTATGTAAATAACAGCCCTGATAGGTAAAGAACAGCCCTTATAGATTTTTTCAGTTAATTAACAAAATAATAAATTATTGTATTTAACTGTAAATTATGTAACAACATTACAACCTTTCTTAGCAGTATCTACTCCAAATATGTCTTGATTCCACTCTTTGTATCGGTTTGCATCACTTTCAATGGTAGACTTTTATTGTGAAGGCATAACTCAAATTCCACTATTGTGGCTATTCCTTATTGTGTCTAGCTTCACACATGTGCACAATCCTTCCACCACCATTGAAGGCAGGCAGCCTCCTATCTGAAAGAGTCAGTACTATTGAATATCCTTGGGACATCCTTACCCTAAACCCTAACCTTAAACCCTACCTTAACCTTAATCATAACCATAACCCTTACCTAACCCTGACCCTAACCTTTTTAAAAGTCAATTTAAATTGAGAAGGGACATTCACCCATGAGCTTAAAAACACATTTCCGATTAAGATAGTGGCCAATCTTCAAAAATGACTTAATTTTCTTTAGACACCCCCTACCTGAGGTATAACAAAACACAACCATCTCTTATGTCTCACATTTATGAAATGGATGGTTTGTGTAAAAATATGTTACTGCTAAAGTGATTAAATTGACAGAAATTGGCTAAACAAGAGGCTCCTCAGGGATGTCAAACTTGCCCATAATGACCAGTTAGCTGTTCAAGCTGGTCAGGCCCCAGAATTACAGCCACTACTGGCCACCTTGTCTCCTCGCCCTGTTAGAATTAACCGTGCACACTTAGTTACAGTGTACCATACAGCGCCTCCAGATAGTATCCATACCCTTTGACATATTCCACATTGTGTTACAGCCATTAATTGCAAAATGGATTAAATACATTTTTTTCTCTCTCACCCATCTACACATAATACCCCGTAGTGACAAAGTCTAAACATGTTTTTTAGAAATGTAAGCAAATTTCTTGAAAATGAAATACGGGAAATATCTCATTTACATACTGTAAGTATTCACACCCCTACATTGTAGAAGTACCCTTTTGGCAGCGACTACACCTGTGAGTCTTTCTGGGTAAGTCTCTACGAGCTTTTCCACACCTGGATTGGGCAACATTTGCCCCTTATTATTTTTAAGATTCTTCAAGCTCTGTCAAATTGGTAGTTGATCATTGCTAGACAACCATTTTCAGGTTTTGAAATAGATTTTACAGCAGATTTAAGTCAACACTGTAACTCAGGCCACTCAGGAACATTCACTGTCTTCTTGGTAAGCAAGTCTAGTGTAGATTTGGCCTTGTGTTTCAGGTTATTTTCCTGCTGAAATGTGAATTCATCTACAAGTGGCTGGTGGAAAGCAGACTGAACCAAGTTTTCCTCTAGGACTTTGCCTGTGCTTAGCTCCTTTCCATACATTTTTTTTATAAATGTTTTTATGATGACAAGCATACCCATAACATGATGCAGCCACCACTATGCTTGAACATATGGAGAGTGGTACTCAGTAATGTGTTATATTGGATTTGCCTCAAACAACACTTTGTATTCAGGACCAAAAAAACGTAATTTCTTTGCCACATTTCTTTGCAGTTTTACTTTATTGCAGTGTTACAAATAGGATTCATATTTTATGAAAATGTTATTCTGTACAGGCTTCCTTCTTTCACCCTGTAATTTAGGTTAGTATTGTGGAGTAACTACAATGTTGTTGATCCGTCCTCACAGCCATTAAACTCTATAAGTTACAGATGCTGGTGTATGGTACAGAGATGATGTAGTCATAAAATCATGTTAAACACTATTATTGAGTACATGCAAGTTATGTGTCTTGTTAAGTACATTTTTACTCCTGAACTTATTTAGGGCGGCAGATAGCTTGGCGGCAGGTAGCCTGGCCTAGTAGTTAGAGAGTTGGGCCAATAACCAAAAGGTTGCTATATCAAATCCCCGAGCTGACAAGGTAAAAAAATCGGAACAAGACCCATTGTTCCCAGACCGTCTGTCATTGTAAATAAGAATTTGTTCTTAACTGACTTGCCTTTTGTAAAAATTAAGAAAAGCATAATTCCGCTTTCACATTATGGGGGTAGTATGTAGGCCAGTAAATTGAGGCTGTAACACAACACAATGTGGAAAATGACAAGGGTTTGTGAATACATTCTGCAGGCACTGCAAACGCTACTAGAATGGCTGACTGTTGTATCACAGGTTGCCTTCCTGTAACTTGGTTACGCCACTGTGTACTTGTGTCGTAAAAGCCTTGTTACATTTCACAGAATTGCCCATTGTTGATATGCTGTAAGTGGAATTCTATTTGGCTTCAGGTATTCAAACACAACAGAGAACCATGGCAGCGCCACTTAATATACAATGTAGATTTACATATTTTTTTTTTTCTACTGTATTATTGACTGTATGTTTGTTTTACTCTATGTGTAACTCTGTGTTGTTGTATGTGTCGAACTTCTTTGCTTTATCTTGGCCGGGTCGCAGTTGTAAATGAGAACTTGTTCTCAACTTGCCTACCTGTATTATGACATCATATAGAACTACCTGGTTAAATAAAGGTGTATTATGACATCATATAGAACTACCTGGTTAAATAAAGGTGAAATAAAAAATGTATAAAAATAAAAAACGTGTCATCAACCTCCATCAAATGGTTTAATGGGAACCATATTGGATTACAGACAAAATCCATGGTAGCCTGAAAGATAATCTGTGGTGGTCCCTGATTTAATTACAAGAGTAGGTGCTAAAGATGTACATCCTTCAAGGAACCTTGGACCCCACACAAAAAATACATAACATGTTGTGGTGAGTGAGGATAAAAGGACTGTAGAAGGAGGACTGTAGAAAATATTTGAGCTCAATTAATAAAGCCATAGGCTAAATTTACATCTTTGTTTTGTTTTCTAGCCTATCCTTATCAAACGAACTGAGAAATCGACACCATCCAAACCCTATTGGGATGTGTTGCTACAGGACAGCACTAGTTGGTTCATGAACAAATGAGGTCCCTGGAGGGATCTACCTGCCGCCTGGTTAGAGAGTCACCTGGTTCCCCACTCCGTGGAGACAGTTCAGCATCATCAACAGGGTGGTGCCGCTGCCCAGGTAGGCTTAGCTCGTTGTCATGTTAACGCAGCAACGCTGCTGTGACACCAGCCGACAGCGTCGTGCGGGCAGCTTACACTTCTGCTCCCTTATTACTATCAGGTACCTCTGCTGGACCTCTGCTCCCATATTACTATCAGGTACCTCTGCTGGACCGTCAGGGGCGAAAGGTGAACACCAGAGAGGGCCTGTGACTGAGGCAACAACAAACAAAACAAACAACAAAAACCCTGACCGATTTAGATAAGGGCAGAATGAACCGATGGGCGAGGGTGTTCAGGTGGCGTCGGATGCAGAAGGAGGACGAGGAAATAGAGGAGAAGAAAGAGGAGGGGAAAGATGAGAAGAAGCTTCCGGCAAAGCCCAACGTGAAGTAAGAGACTTGGGCAAAACATGACGGATACATGATTAGCATAGACACAATTAATTATTGAATAAGTTATAAAAGTATAGAAACGCTTTCCCGGGCTCTAGATTGATGTTGTTGAATGTTACTCCTTAATCTAATCACCTTTACACATTTTATTTTTTTTGCCTTTATGGTTATTGTTAATATCATTATCTCACTTCGCTTTAGTAACAGTGGCTTTGCCATTCATGCTAATAAATCTGATCTGAATGTGAATCATCTATGATGTTATCTCTCTGTCCATCTCCTGATCAGCTGGATGGAGTGGGTGGTTGACCCATCAGAGGAGTTTTACTATGGATGGCTCCAGGTCATGATGTTATCTCTCTGTCCATCTCCTGATCAGCTGGATGGGGTGGGTGGTTGACCCATCAGAGGAGTTTTATTATGGCTGGCTCCAGGTCATGATGTTATCTCTCTGTCTATCTCCTGATCAGCTGGATGGAGTGGGTGGTTGACCCATCAGAGGAGTTTTACTATGGATGGCTCCAGGTCATGATGTTATCTCTCTGTCCATCTCCTGATCAGCTGGATGGGGTGGGTGGTTGACCCATCAGAGGAGTTTTATTATGGATGGCTCCAGGTCATGATGTTATCTCTCTGTCCATCTCCTGATCAGCTGGATGGAGTGGGTGGTTGACCCATCAGAGGAGTTTTATCATGGATGGCTCCAGGTCATGATGTTATATCTCTGTCCATCTCCTGATCAGCTGGATGGAGTGGGTGGTTGACCCATCAGAGGAGTTTTATCATGGATGGCTCCAGGTCATGATGTTATCTCTCTGTCTATCTCCTGATCAGCTGGATGGAGTGGGTGGTTGACCCATCAGTTTTATTATGGATGGCTCCAGGTCATGATGTTATCTCTCTGTCTATCTCCTGATCAGCTGGATGGAGTGGGGGGTTGACCCATCAGTTTTATTATGGATGGCTCCAGGTCATGATGTTATCTCTCTGTCCATCTCCTGATCAGCTGGATGGAGTGGGTGGTTGACCCATCAGAGGAGTTTTATCATGGATGGCTCCAGGTCATGATGTTATCTCTCTGTCCATCTCCTGATCAGCTGGATGGGGTGGGTGGTTGACCCATCAGAGGAGTTTTATTATGGATGGCTCCAGGTCATGATGTTATCTCTCTGTCTATCTCCTGATCAGCTGGATGGAGTGGGTGGTTGACCCATCAGAGGAGTTTTATCATGGATGGCTCCAGGTCATGATGTTATATCTCTGTCCATCTCCTGATCAGCTGGATGGAGTGGGTGGTTGACCCATCAGAGGAGTTTTATCATGGATGGCTCCAGGTCATGATGTTATCTCTCTGTCCATCTCCTGATCAGCTGGATGGGGTGGGTGGTTGACCCATCAGAGGAGTTTTATTATGGATGGCTCCAGGTCATGATGTTATCTCTCTGTCTATCTCCTGATCAGCTGGATGGAGTGGGTGGTTGACCCATCAGAGGAGTTTTATCATGGATGGCTCCAGGTCATGATGTTATCTCTCTGTCCATCTCCTGATCAGCTGGATGGAGTGGGTGGTTGACCCATCAGAGGAGTTTTATCATGGATGGCTCCAGGTCATGATGTTATCTCTCTGTCTATCTCCTGATCAGCTGGATGGAGTGGGTGGTTGACCCATCAGAGGAGTTTTATCATGGATGGCTCCAGGTCATGATGTTATATCTCTGTCCATCTCCTGATCAGCTGGATGGAGTGGGTGGTTGACCCATCAGAGGAGTTTTATCATGGATGGCTCCAGGTCATGATGTTATCTCTCTGTCTATCTCCTGATCAGCTGGATGGAGTGGGTGGTTGACCCATCAGTTTTATTATGGATGGCTCCAGGTCATGATGTTATCTCTCTGTCTATCTCCTGATCAGCTGGATGGAGTGGGTGGTTGACCCATCAGTTTTATTATGGATGGCTCCAGGTCATGATGTTATCTCTCTGTCTATCTCCTGATCAGCTGGATGGAGTGGGTGGTTGACCCATCAGAGGAGTTTTACTATGGATGGCTCCAGGTCATGATGTTATCTCTCTGTCTATCTCCTGATCAGCTGGATGGAGTGGGTGGTTGACCCATCAGTTTTATTATGGATGGCTCCAGGTCATGATGTTATCTCTCTGTCTATCTCCTGATCAGCTGGATGGAGTGGGTGGTTGACCCATCAGTTTTATTATGGATGGCTCCAGGTCATGATGTTATCTCTCTGTCTATCTCCTGATCAGCTGGATGGAGTGGGTGGTTGACCCATCAGAGGAGTTTTACTATGGATGGCTCCAGGTCATGATGTTATCTCTCTGTCTATCTCCTGATCAGCTGGATGGAGTGGGTGGTTGACCCATCAGAGGAGTTTTATCATGGATGGCTCCAGGTCATGATGTTAAATCTCTGTCCATCTCCTGATCAGCTGGATGGAGTGGGTGGTTGACCCATCAGAGGAGTTTTATCATGGATGGCTCCAGGTCATGATGTTATCTCTCTGTCTATCTCCTGATCAGCTGGATGGAGTGGGTGGTTGACCCATCAGTTTTATTATGGATGGCTCCAGGTCATGATGTTATCTCTCTGTCTATCTCCTGATCAGCTGGATGGAGTGGGGGGGTTGACCCATCAGTTTTATTATGGATGGCTCCAGGTCATGATGTTATCTCTCTGTCTATCTCCTGATCCGCTGGATGGAGTGGGTGGTTGACCCATCAGAGGAGTTTTACTATGGATGGCTCCAGGTCATGATGTTATCTCTCTGTCTATCTCCTGATCAGCTGAATGGAGTGGGTGGTTGACCCATCAGAGGAGTTTTACTATGGATGGCTCCAGGTCATGATGTTATCTCTCTGTCTATCTCCTGATCAGCTGGATGGAGTGGGTGGTTGACCCATCAGTTTTACTATGGATGGCTCCAGGTCATGATGTTATCTCTCTGTCCATCTCCTGATCAGCTGGATGGAGTGGGTGGTTGACCCATCAGTTTTATTATGGATGGCTCCAGGTCATGATGTTATCTCTCTGTCCATCTCCTGATCAGCTGGATGGAGTGGGTGGTTGACCCATCAGAGGAGTTTTACTATGGATGGCTCCAGGTCATGATCTTTCCCATCTTCTACAACTGGGTCCTCATCATCTGCAGGTGGGTGCCTCAAATGTATAATAATAATAATAATAATAATAATAATAATTATACTTAATTTCCCTGGATCAATATATATTTTAGCATTGTAGTATAATTTCTAAAGGTGCCGATGGTCAATAATCAACCTGAAACATGTAAACTGATTGAAATGTCATTTTGTAGATATTTGAAATGGACTTTGACCTCATTTTTCTAGGACATGTTTTAAAGAAATAGAGGAACAATTCCTGACCCTGTGGCTTACGCTGGACTACTGCTCCGATCTCCTGTACGTAGCTGATACCATCATCAAATTTCGCACTGGTAAAGATTTTATTTCTTTTACGTATAGGAATTGTGTGTGGTCTGCCAGTGGTGGGTTAGAGATAATCTTTTGTCATTATTGTACTTATTAGATCACGATCCACAGCGGTACTTTAAAGAGCCACTGAACACCACGATCCACAGTGGTACTTTAAAGAACCACTGAACACCACGATCCACAGTGGTACTTTAAAGAACCACTGAACACCACGATCCACAGTGGTACTTTAAAGAGCCACTGAACACCACGATCCACAGTGGTACTTTAAAGAGCCACTGAACACCACGATCCACAGTGGTACTTTAAAGAACCACTGAACACGCCAATTGGCACGTGTGTTTTTCGATTCCACGTTTGGTTAATGATGATTGTCCCTCATGAGACACTGTAGACACGGAAGCCAATATCACTTGCTCAAAATCCCCAGAATGAATCTAAGATAACACAAGAAATCTGTTTTTGCCGTTGATGTTTAAGTTACGCAATTTTACATCTAAGGTGTTTGGTGCAGTATTTCGCAAGTAAAAAAATTCATGTAAACAAAGTCGGTCTGCTGGACAGGTCTGTTTCACTGTCTAACGCTATTGGATAGAGAGCAATCACCGCAGCTGTTCACCCCATGTTAGTGGGCAAATGAACAATGTCAAATCAAAACCCAACCTTCATTTACCCGTTGTGACACACGGATGTTCCAATCTCAGTTTTAGATGAGACTTTATGACCAAAATTATCCTATTTTCACCGTCTGATTTTGTTTTCTTCTCGGTTTTGGTTGAAGACCATGTTTTTTTTATTCATTGTGTCAAAGTAGAATTATAAAAGCTAATGGTGGGTCACAGCACAGAATTGTATTTACTAAACTAGGCAAGTCAGTTAAGAACAAATCCTTGTTTACAATGGCGGCCTAACCCAGCCAGCCCGACGCTGGGCCAAATTGTGCTCGGCCCTATGGGACTCCCAATCACAGCCGGATGTGATACAGCCTCGATTCAAACCAGGGACTGCAGTGATGTCTCTTGCACTGAGTTGCAGTACCTTATACAGCTGCGCCACTCGGGCAGTTGCTCTTTAATGCTCTCGAGAGCCCATGTGGAAAGCCCATGTGGAGAGCCCATGACTGAATTCCGTAAGAGGAAGGAGAGAGAGTTAATGACTTCCTTATCTTTCGTGATGACTCCAAGGCTTAGTTTAGTCATGAAATGCATATTTCTATTTCTCTGGTGATATGAACTGTAACTCTGACCCAGACTGTATCTGTGCTTCCCCCCTGCAGGTTTCCTGGAGCAGGGCATCCTGGTGCAGGACAGGGACCGTCTGAAGAAGCGCCACCTCTTCTCCTCACGTTTCCTGTTGGACCTGGCCTCCCTACTGCCCACTGACCTCCTGTATCTGTACTTCGGCATCCACCAGCCGCTGGTGAGGGTCAACCGCTTCCTCCGCATCTCCCGGCTCAACGAAGCCATGGACCGCATGGAGACCCGCACCTCCTACCCCAACGCCTTCCGCATCTCCAAGCTCATGCTCTACATCTTCGTGCTCATCCACTGGAACGCCTGCATTTACTTCGCCCTGTCCAGTTACATCGGCTTCGGGGCGGACCGCTGGGTCTACCCCAACATCTCGGACCCTGTGTTCGCACCAGCGAGGCACCAGTACATCTACTGCTTCTGGTTCTCCACGCTGATCTTCACCACGGTGGGCGACACGCCGCTGCCCGAACGTGAGGAGGAGTACCTGTTTATGATCGCCGACCTGTTGATCGCCGTGCTTGTGTTTGCCTCCGTCGTGGGGAACGTGGGGAACGTCATCACCAACCTCAGGGACCGAGACAATGTCTTTTTCCCCAACCATGAGCTGGTGAGGGGCGGGGCCAGAGAATTGTTTTTCTCCTCTGTTTTATAGTGGGGGCAGCCTTTATAGTGGGGCAGCCTTAGTTTTTCCTAGCCACTGTGCTTCTAGCCTCTACATTGCTTTATCTTTGGGGTTTTAGGCTGGGTATCTGTAAAGCACTTTGTGACAACTGCTGATGGAAAAAGGGTTTGATAGCTCTGTTGTCTTTTCACCTAAAAGAGTTTACTTGTACTATCACCCCAGTGGCAATATACTTTCTGAAGGATCTTGGGATTTGTGACGTGCCTGGCTAATTGTACCTTATTTCATTCCAGGTCAAAGGCTATCTGCGCAACAGGTACATCAGCAAGCAGTTGCGTAACCGTGTCAACGACTGGTACCAGCACCTGTACATCAACCGTAAGATCACGAGGGAGAACGAAATCCTGCAGCAGCTTCCCGTCCAGCTGCAGACAGAGATCGCTGTGAGCGTACATCTGCCAACGCTCTCCAAGGTCACCATCTTCCAGAACTGTGAGACCAGCCTGCTGGAGGAGCTGGTGCTCAAACTCATCCCGCAGGTCAGAGGTCAAGGGTTAAACGGACGATCTGCAGTTGCTAAATCAATTTTTTGGACTTATAAATTAATAATATGTACACCCATTGTTTCTTGAAGAATATAACTTACCCCATTTAGAATCCAAAATGTAAGCTTCATTTACTCATTTGTTTGTAAACGTAAACAAACACATTAAGCTGATGCTCTTATCCAGAGCAATTAGGGCTAAGTGCCTTGCTCAAGGGCACGTCGACAGATTTCACCTAGTCAGCTCGGAGTTTCGAACCAGTGACTTTTCAGTTACCGGCCCAACACTCCTAACCGCTAGCCTACCGGCTGCCTATTTAATCATGGCTAAAAGTATCACTTTGATATCATGGATGGTGTAATGACGGGGGGAGGTGAGTCTTAATTAAGCAGGTGCAACGTTTTGATAAAACAACAAAACCAAGAACACGACGCTAACATAACGGCAGACCGCCGATACACAAGAACAGTACCAACTGGTGAGTGAACCTGGGAGAGTGACATATAAAAAGGGGAGGAAATTATGAGGTTAATGGACTCCAGGTGGTGCGTGTAATGATGAGTGCCAGGTGTGCGTAATGATGAATCTCAGGACCGGTGGTTAGTACTCTGGCGACGTCGTACGCCGGAGGGGAGGGAAGGAGCAGGAGCAGACGTGACAAATGGCCAGTCATTTCTCCAGCCCCATCCCTTAGCTGTTTACAAAATTTGTGGTGGGGTATCAGCTTTGTTCTTTTTCTAACTGCAGATTGTCCCTTTAAAGCCGGATGTAATTATTGTTATGTCTGCGTAGTCAATGGCGGTTGACATGTATACGACTGCTAACTTGACTAGTGCTAGAGAACGATATTTCAGATAAACATTACTTTGCTGTTTTTGTGCGACTGTAGCATGACTTCTCAGACATGTCCTCTTGCCTGTAGGTGTATAGTCCTGGGGAGTATGTGTGCAGAAAGGGGGACGTGGGACATGAGATGTACATCATTAAGGATGGGAAACTGGCTGTGGTGGCAGACGATGGGGTCACACAGTTCGCTGTGTTGAGTGACGGCAATTTCTTCGGGGAAATTAGCATCCTGAACATCAAAGGTGAGAAAGAGAATATTACAGCACATTTCTAGCATGTCCTTACCATTCTAACACAATGTCTCAATGTACAATCATATCCCTAACATTCCAACACAATGTCTCAATGGACAATCATATCCTCAACATTCTAACACAATGTCTCAATGGACAATCATATCCCTAACATTCCAACACAATGTCTCAATGGACAATCATATCCCTAACATTCTGTCACAAACGAGACTCCCGCGGTTCCTCCTGCTCACCACCAGAGGGAACCCTCTCCTGAATATTAAGCCCTGAACTACAATTCCCACATACCTGGTTCTAATCACCGTTGCACCTGTCTCCCATTAGCAGACTATTTAGGCTCTCTCTCTCTTTCTCTCTTTGCAAAGTCTTGTTATCCCTGGTGATCATTTCTGAGCGTTTTCTCCCGTGTCTGTCATATCGTGGTTATACTCTGGACTGTTTTTCCCTTTTTGATTCTTGCTGCCTGCCTTGGACTACATTCTTTACTGGACTGTTTTTTGTATGCTTGCTGCCTGCCCTGACCTCATGCCTGTACCTGGATTACGATTTGCCTTACCCCTGCTGTTGTGTTTGCTGGCGCTTGACCCTGTTTGTACGACCAAGATTGTAATAAAACTGCAAATGGATCCTCACTCTCATGGAGCGTTATTACAGAAGACTTCGCCAAAACACGATCCAGCAGCTCTGGTCCAAATGTCCACGGAGATCTCCACTCAAGCTGACCAACTCGCCGTTCATCAACAGCAGCTAACCCATTTAACTACGGTAACGGAGGAACTCGTCCGGACGCTACAGAAGTGGCAGATGTCGCTTCCGAACCCAGCTCCTCCTCAGCCAAATGCAAGTACGGACGCTTCTCCACCACCTGCACCCACAGTTAACCCACGTCTGGCTCTCCCTGATAAGTTTGACGGTAACCCCGCTGAAAGTAAGGGATTTCTACTGCAATGTTCATTATTCATTGATCAACAACCAGCTATGTATGTCACTGACGCCAGCAAGATTTCCTTGGTATGTTCACTCCTCACTGGCAGGGCGTTAGAGTGGGTAACGGCGGTTTGGAGAGAGGATGGCACGGCTTTTCCATCGTTTGGTACCTTTCTTCAACGCTTCCGGGAAGTATTTGAACACCCGGAGGGAGGTATGAGAGCGGATGACCGACTACTCGCGTTGAACCAGGGTAGGAATACCGCAGCAGAGTATGCCTTGACATTTCGCACTCTAGCAGCTCAAACCGACTGGGTTGAGAGCACGCTTAAACTGCTCTTTCGCAAGGGACTCAGCTTGGAGTTACAATCCGAACTGGCCTGCCGAGATGAAGGGAGATCGCTGAATCAATTCATCTAACTAACCATACAGATTGACAATCTGATTCGATCACGGCGCCCACTCAGAACGGGACCCACCAGCACACAATGCTCAGTCACTCTGCCTCCAACCGAACCCATGCAGCTCGGATATACTCATCTGACTCCGGAGGAACGTGAACGCCGCATACATCAACATCTCTGCCTCTATTGTGGTCAACCGGGCCATCTAAGGGCGTTTTGCCCCACAAGACCACCTCCTCGTAATCCCTCTTCGGTGAGTCCTTGTGTTCAAGCACATCACTCCAGTTCTTGTATCAAAGTACCGATAGTATTATCTCTAGAGGGCAATCATATAACCACATCAGCGCTATTAGACTCCGGAGCAGCCGGGAACTTTATGTCACATGAGTTTGCCCAACAACAACAATTTCCATTAATCACCTGTGACTCTCAATTGGCAGTGGAGGCGCTAGATGGACGACCTCGGCGATGGGAGGGTCCTGCACACCACCGTGGACCTACGATTACAGACCGGGACCCTCCACACGGAGGTAATTCGCTTCTACGTCATCACATCACCCCATAACCCGGTTATCCTTGGACTCCCCTGGCTACGGCAACATAACCCGCTCATCTCATGGAGGGAGGGTCGTATCATCAAATGGGACCCGTCATGCCACTCCAACTGCTTAACTGGCAACCCTTCACTCTCCATTCAAACCGTTACGCTAAAGGACGAGCCGGCCCTGTTTCCCACTCTACCCATTGAGTACGCTGACCTCATCGAAGCTTTCAGCAAGACCAAGGCGATGGAACTACCCCCTCACCGATCAAGCGACTGTGCCATCTAACTACTACCAGGTACAAAGCCACCCAAGGGCCGAATCTTTCCCCTATCTCAACCCGAATCAGAAGCCATGAAGAACTACATCGAGGAAGAACTGTCGAAGGGGTTCATTAGAGCATCGACATCACCTGCAGCCGCGGGCTTCTTCTTTGTTAAAAAGAAAGACGGTGGTTTACGCCCCTGTATTGACTACCGGGGTCTCAACGACATCACAGTCAAGTTTCGATATCCTTTACCGCTGGTTCCAGCTGCCCTAGAACAACTCCGCCAAGCCAAGTACTTCTCCAAACTGGACCTCCGCAGCGCCTACAACCTCATTCGCATCCGGGACGGTGATGAATGGATGATAGCCTTTTCTACCAGCACTGGGCACTATGAGTATCTGGTTATGCCTTTCGGGCTGTCTAATAGTCCTTCCGTGTTTCAATCATTTATCAATGACGTCTTTCGGGACATGCTGAATCGCTGGGTAATTGTGTACATCGATGACATTCTCATCTATTCCAACACCTATGAAGAACACGTGCAACATGTGAGAACAGTATTGCAACGACTCATTGATCACCAGCTATACGCCAAAGCAGAGAAGTGCGAATTTCACCAGACTTCCACATCTTTTTTGGGCTACATCATCAACCAGGAGGGAGTCGCCATGGACGAGAAGAAGGTCAAGGCCGTTCTAGACTGGCCACTGCCAGTAACCTTAAAGGAGTTACAACGCTTCTTGGGATTTGCTAACTTCTACCGACGCTTCATCAGGAATTTCAGCCTCGCAGTCGCCCCTTAACCTCTATGACTAAAAGGAACTCATCACACCTCACCTGGTCAACTACAGCACAGGAGGCTTTCGCAGAGAACTCAAGGCACGCTTTACATCGGCTCCCATCCTCCACCACCCTAATCCTGAACTCCCGTTTACAGTTGAGGTGGACGCATCTAATACGGGCATTGGAGCTATTCTTTCACAGCGGCACGGATCCCCACTCAAGCTCTATCCGTGCGCCTATTATTCCCGCAAACTTAGTCCAGCCGAACAGAACTACGACGTCGGAAACCGGGAACTGTTGGCCATGAAAGCAGCTATGGAGGAGTGGCGTCATTGGCTGGAGGGAGCTAAACATCCCTTCGTGATTCTAACGGACCACAAGAACCTGGAATACTTGCGGTCTGCCAAGAGACTGAACCCCAGACAAGCGAGGTGGGCACTCTTCTTCACACGATTTGACTTCACTGTTACCTATCGTCCCGGTTCTAAGAACACCAAAGCAGACGCATTATCACGCCAACACGACGGGGTAGCTCCCACTGAACCCAAGGAAACCCTGCTTCCAGAATCGTTAATCGTGGCCCCTATTCAGTGGGACATCATGACAGAGCTCACCCAAGCCAATTCACAAAGGACCCCCCCGCCCGAATGCCCCCCTAACAAAACGTTTGTACCTCAGGACCTCTGTCAGAAAGTGCTAAAGCAAGTTCACTCCGTACTCAGCTCCGGTCATCCGGGAATCGCTGCCATTGTTCACCTACTTCAGAACAGCTTCTGGTGGCCAACCTTGCGGGCAGACACAATAAAATTCATTAACGACTGCACCACCTGTAACACAAATAAACATCTCAGACAATTACCATCGGGCCTACTGCAACCACTACCAGTTCCCCACCGACCATGGTCCCATCTCGCCATAGACTTCATTACCGATCTCCCCAAATCCAATGGGAATACCACAATACTCACTGTCATAGATCGCTTCTCCAAGGCTTGCCGGTTGATTCCACTCCCCAAACTGCCTACAGCATTGGAAACTGCCGAACTCATGTGCAACCTGGTGTTCCGCTTCTATGGCCTGCCAGAGGACATCGTGTCGGACCGAGGGCCCCAATTCACATCCAGAGTATGGTCAGCATTCTTCCAACAACTCAACATCAACATTAGCCTCACTTCAGGGTATCACCCACAATCTAACGGTCAAACAGAACGCCTCAATCAAGAGATCACCCGGTTTCTCAGATCCTACTGTCATCAGAACCAAACAGACTGGAGTCGATTCCTCATGTGGGCGGAGTATGCACAGAACTCACTCCAGAAACCCTCCACCGGTCTAACCCCATTCCAGTGTGTAATGGGCTTCCAACCCCCTGTTTCCATGGTCAGGGAACCCACCGAGGTACCCTCTGTCAACGACTGGCTCCAGAGAAGCGAGGACATCTGGAGTCAGGCCCATACCCACTTGCTACATGCGGTCAGGAGACAGAGGTTGCAGGCCAATCGCCACCGCCGCCCCAATCCCGAATATACTCCAGGTCAATGGGTCTGGCTATCCACTCGAGACCTCGCCTCAAACTCCCCTGCAAGAAACTCAGTCCCAGGTATGTGGGTCCCTTCCAAATAGTCAAACAAATCACACCAGTTTCCTTCCGTTTGGCATTACCCTCTAATTACCGTATCTCTCCTACTTTCCATGTATCTCTTCTCAAACCCGCTGGTGGTCCGAGAGCGGAGGAGGAGGAGCAGACCAGTGAGCAGGGTCCCCCACCCATCTTGGTGGACGGCGAGGAGGTATATCGGCTTCGAGATCTACTCGATTCCAGACGCCGGGGCAGGCTCCTCCAATATCTGGTAGATTGGGAAGATGCGGACCGGAGGAGCGATCCTGGGTTAATGCAGAGGACATACTCGACCCGCACTCATGACTGAGTTCCATAGGACGCACCGGAGAAACCGGCCCCCGACCTCGAGGAAGACCCGGCGTCGTTCGCCTCTTCGCGTCAGGAGCCGCTCGCAGGGGGCTCTGTCACAAACGAGACTCCCGCGGTTCCTCCTGCTCACCACCAGAGGGAACCCTCTCCTGAATATTAAGCCCTGAACTACAATTCCCACATACCTGGTTCTAATCACCGTTGCACCTGTCTCCCATTAGCAGACTATTTAGGCTCTCTCTCTCTTTCTCTCTTTGCGAAGTCTTGTTATCCCTGGTGATCATTTCTGAGCGTTTTCTCCCGTGTCTGTCATATCGTGGTTATACTCTGGACTGTTTTTCCCTTTTTGATTCTTGCTGCCTGCCTTGGACTACATTCTTTACTGGACTGGTTTTTGTATGCTTGCTGCCTGCCCTGACCTCATGCCTGTACCTGGATTACGATTTGCCTTACCCCTGCTGTTGTGTTTGCTGGCGCTTGACCCTGTTTGTACGACCAAGATTGTAATAAAACTGCAAATGGATCCTCACTCTCATGGAGCGTTATTACACATTCCAACACAATGTCTCAATGGACAATCATATCCCTAACATTCCAACACAATGTCTCAATGGACAATCATATCCCTAACATTCCAACACAATGTCTCAATGGACAATCATATCCCTAACATTCCAACACAATGTCTCAATGGACAATCACGTCCATAACATTCTAACACAATGTCTCAATGGACAATCATGTCCCTAATAGCCCAACACAATGTCTCAATGGACAATCATGTCCCCAATAACCCAACACAATGTCTCAATGGACAATCATGTCCCTAATAACCCAACACAATGTCTCAATGGACAATCGTGTCCCTAACATTCCAACACAATGTCTCAATGGACAATCATATCCCTAACATTCCAACACAATGTCTCAATGGACAATCATATCCCTAACATTCCAACACAATGTCTCAATGGACAATCATATCCCTAACATTCCAACACAATGTCTCAATGGACAATCATATCCCTAACATTCCAACACAATGTCTCAATGGACCCACAGTATAGACTGCAGAGCAGAAGTCAAGCAAATGAAATGTCAAAATGCCTCACACAAATACAACATTCCTCATCCTCTGACAGGAAACAAATCAGGCAACCGTCGGACGGCCAACATCCGCAGCATTGGCCACTCAGACCTGTTCAGCCTCTCCAAGGAGGACCTGACCGACGTGTTGTCCGAGTTCCCAGCTGCCAAGAGACACCTGGAGGAGAAGGGCCGTCAGATCCTCACTAAGATGGGCATGTTGGTGGAGGCCGCGGAGGGTGAGGAGGAGCAGGAGGAGGATAAGGTGGAGGTCAAGGTGGAGAGGCTGGAGTGTAACCTGAACTCCCTGCAGACCAAGCTGGCCCGTCTAATGGCAGAGCTGGAGTCCAGCAACCGCAAGATCCTGACCAGGGTGGAGCAATTGGAACTAGAGACAGAGGGCTGGGAGGACAACGCGCCTGAAGAGGGAGGGGGAGAGGGAGGGGGAGAGGGAGGGGAGGTGGAGAAAGAGGGAGAGGAGCAGGCGAAGGGGACTAAAAGAGAGGATGAGGGAGAGGGAAAGGATGAAGGATATGGAGAGGAAAAAGGAGGAGAGGGAGGAGAAACAGAAGAGACTGAGAGAAGAGGACAGGAAGACATGTAGAGGACAATAAGAGAGATGAGGACAGGAAGACATGTAGAGGACAATAAGAGAGATGAGGACAGGAAGACATGTAGAGGACAATAAGAGAGATGAGGACAGGAAGACATGTAGATGACAATAAGAGAGATGAGGACAGGAAGACATGTAGAGGACAATAAGAGAGATGAGGACAGGAAGACATGTAGAGGACAATAAGAGAGATGAGGACAGGAAGACATGTAGAGGACAATAAGAGAGATGAGGACAGGAAAACATGTAGATGACAATAAGGGAGATGAGGACAGGAAGACATGTAGAGGACAATAAGAGAGATGAGGACAGGAAAACATGTAGATGACAATAAGGGAGATGAGGACAGGAAGACATGTAGATGACAATAAGAGAGATTAGGACAGGAAGACATGTAGATGACAATAAGAGAGATGAGGACAGGATGACATGTAGATGACAATAAGGGAGATGAGGACAGGAAGACATGTAGAGGACAATAAGAGAGATGAGGACAGGAAGACATGTAGAGGACTAAAGACCAGGAGGGGAAGACCGACCAAGGAATAATAAGATGTGGAGCAGGAGGGAGGAGGGCAGACAGGGATCAAGGGAAGGAGAGAATGGGACGTGTGTAGAGAAACTAGGGCGGGGGGCTAATGCAGAAGAGGACTGCAAAGTGCAGACCAATGTACCACGATGACAGCAAGTTTTCCGAACCCTGATTGGTTTGAATGATGTCGGCAATTTTTACGTTGTATTCTTTAGAACTTAACCACATGAATTGGGTTGTTTAGTGTACCATGTAGGTAGAGACCATCGAACAGAACAAGTCAATAACTACATTTTGACAACAATTCTGATAGAACCTTATAGTTCCAAGCTTTCGATAGGCTACCACTGTTCTATCAGCACTTTAATACTTAAATGCTGAAAATGAAAATAATTTTGAGCTACAACGGTTATATATAATAGACTTTCCCGAATAGTCATTGCAATCAAACTTTCACCACAGGAGGTTGGAGGCATCTTAATTGGGGCTCGTGGTAATGGCTGGAGCGGAATATATGTGGAATGGCATCAAACACATGGTTTCTAGGAGTTTCTATGTGTTTGATGCCATTCCATTTGCGCCGTTCCAGACATGTATTACGAGCCGTCCTCCCCCTCAGCAGCCTCCACTGACATTACTATATTTCAACAAACCTAATTGAAAGGCACATTTTTTTATTGAATGTATTGATTGGATGTTTCCAGTTAGAATCTTCACCTGGTGTTGAATTTCGCTATGAGAAATGATTCTGTCATGTATGCATTTCTGATTATCCAGGTGTGAAGCAGCATTATATGGCTGCGTTCTCTTTAAAACTAACGTAGTAGAATGAAGGCGTATTCCTGGAAGTGTAAAGGGACACGGCCCCGTCGACACATCACAGCCTTTTTTTTTTTATATCAATTGGATTTGTTCACCTCCAATTCATTTGTATGAAATGAGACTTAATTCGAATAACATCATCAGGCAAAATTACGTTTGCAGGGGTGGAGTCCCAAAATAAGTAGTATAAAAGGGATATGGAATTGTTTTAAGATGGTCCTAACATGGATCTTTTGAGCTATTTGATTTGGAATTTTAGAATTCCTTTAAGTAAAAAAAAATTAAAAAAATAATAATATTTGGTCTTTACTACTATAACCCATAGAAACGCATTGAAGAACACATTCATCAATGGCTAAACAGACAAGTCCAGAAAATAATATAATAAAGGAATAAGTTTCTTTTGGAAGTTTCTGTCCTAAATCTAAGAGATGTAAGAAAGCTCCGGGTTTTACACTACCGGTCAAAAGTGCCAAGATCGTGCAAAGCTGTCATCAAGGCAAAGGGTGGCTACTTTGAAGAATCTCAAATATAAAAATGTATTTTGATTTGTTTAAAACACACTTTTTTTTTGGTTTCCACATGATTCCATATGTGTTATTTCATAGGTTTGATGTCTTCACTATTGTTCTACAATGTAGAAAATAGTACAAATAAAGAAAGAACCTTGAATGAGTCGGTGTGTCCACACTGTTGACTGGTATACAAGTCGGAAGTCTACATACACCTTACACCAAATACATTTAAACTCAGTTTTTCACAATTCCTGACATTTAATCATAGTAAGAATTCCCTGTCTTAGGTCAGTTAGGATCACCACTTAATTTTAAGAATGTGAAATGTCAGAATAATAGTAGAGAGAATTATTTATTTCAGCTTTTATTTATTTCATCACATTCCAAGCGGGTCAGAAGTTTACATACACTCAATTAGTATTTGGTAGCGTTGCCTTTAAATTGTTTAACTTGGATCAAACGTTTCGGGTAGCCTTCCACAAGCGTCCCACAATAAGTTGGGTGAATTTTGGCCCATTCCTCCTGACAGAGCTGGTGTAACTGAGTCAGGTTTGTAGGCCTCCTTGCTCGCACACGCTTTTTCAGTTCTGCCCACACATTTTCTATGGGATTGAGGTCAGACTTTGATGTCCTTAAGCCATTTTTCCACAACTTGGGAAGTATGCTTGGGGTCATTATCCATTTGGAAGGCCCATTTGCGACCAAACTTTAACTTCCTGACTGATGTCTTGAGATGTTGCTGTAATATATCCACATCATTTTCCTCCCTCATGATGCCATCTATTTTGTGAAGTGCACCAGTCCCTCCTGCAGCAAAGCACCGCCACAACATGATGCTGCCACCCCCGTGCTTCACGGTTGGGATGGTGTTCTCCGGCTTGCAAGCCTCCCCCTTTTTCCTCCACACATAACGATGGTCATTATGGCCAAACAGTTCTATATTTCTTTCATCAGACCAGAGGACATTTCTACAAAAAGTACGATCTTTGTCCCCATGTGCAGTTGCAAACCGTAGTCTGGCTTTTTTATGGCGGTTTTGGAGCAGTGGCTTCTTCCTTGCTGAGCGGCCTTTTAGGTTATGTCGATATAGGACTCATTTTACTGTGGATATAGATACTTTTGTACCTGTTTCCTTCAGCATCTTCACAAGGTCCTTTGCTGTTGTTCTGGGATTGATTTGCACTTTTCGCACCAAAGTATGTTCATCTCTAGGAGACAGAACGCGTCTCCTTCCTGAGCGGTATGACGGCTGCGTGGTCCCATGATGTTTCTACTTGCGTACTATTGTTTGTACAGATTAACGTGGTACCTTCAGGCATTTGGATATTGCTCCCAAGGTCTAGAATCTTTTTTCTGAGGTCTTGGCTGATTTCTTTTGATTTTCCCATGATGCCAAGCAAAGAGGCACTGTGTTTGAAGGTAGGCCTTGAAATACATCCACAGATACACCTCCAATTGACTCAAATGATGTCAATTAGCCCATCAGAAGTTTCTAAAGCCATGCCATCATTTTCTGGAATTTTTCCAAGCTGTTTAAAGGCACAGTCAACTTAGTGTATGTAAACTTCTGACCCACTGGAATTGTGATACAGTGAATTATAAGTGAAATAATCTGTCTGTAAACAATTGTTGGAACAATAACTTGTGTCATGCACAAAGTAGACGTCCTAACCGACTTGCCAAGACTATAGTTTGCTAACAAGAAATTTGTCGAAGTGGTTGAAAAACGAGTCTTAATGACTGTATGTAAACTTCCGACTTCAACTGTTATTACAGTGTACCGTATACACCACCTCTTTCCATAGAGTGGTCATATTATTTATTGTGTTGGCTATACCGTTCGGATGCTAGTGACATTTTCGTGAGAAGACTGATTTTTGCGATGTCTCCTGGTCTGACAAACGGCCCTGTAAATTTGACACACAGCCCATGAAAAAAAGATATCTCTATTTTAAACACACACCACATCACTAGAGCCCCGAGGAACTACACACACCACAATCACTAGAGCCCTGAGGAACTACACACACCACAATCACTAGAGCCCTGAGGAACTACACACACCACAATCACTAGAGCCCTGAGGAACTACACACACCACAATCACTAGAGCCCTGAGGAACTACACACACCACAGTCATCTGTTTTCTCCTTCTTCTTCCTCATCCTCCTCTTCAGACTGAGATCTATCAGACTACAGTATCTCTCCTCTTCAGACTGAGATCTATCAGACTACAGTGTCTCTCCTCTTCAGACTGAGATCTATCAGACTACAGTGTCTCTCCTCTTCAGACAGATCAGACTACCGTGTCTCTCCTCTTCAGAGAGATCAGACTACCGTGTCCCGGAGAGGGCAGAAGGCACAAATTGCCAAACCCTGCTGAGATACTGAGGCCTTAGCCAAGGCAATCTCACCCTCTCTCAAACTTCTGTATTAAACTCAAACGCACCAAAAGCCCTGAGTCGCCTGTATGTATGACTGCGACAGGTAGACGGATGGAAATTGAGTGTCGCAGAAACTGTTGCATGTCCCGGCTAAATGCACACGTTCCTTGTCTCCTTCTCACCTTTCACCATTCTCATACCCAATCCCAGGTCTAGCTCCCACGTTGTTACACCGTCGTTATACTGCCCTCACCTGGCCACCGTACGTACTGTTATGGAAATAAATGTGATATGCAAAAAAAAAGGAAAATATAGCCTCCCTCCCTGTCCTTTCTCTGCAGGGTTCTACGACATTAAACAATACAAGTATGAAAATATACTTTTTATTTTATTACAACTTAATGGAAAATGAGATGTTAAAAAACAAACAGAAAAAAACCAAAAACGATTTGACTTTATTTCTCAAAAGGACTTTTGAGTTGATACGCTGAAATATAACAGCAATATGTTGAAATATAACAACAATACGCTGAAATAGAGTACTGTGTGGTAAGACGTATGAACTGGTGCTGATATGTGCCGTCTGCTGTAGGGTGGTGTGGATGATTACAGGTGCTATTATTTATTGCGTACTTCGGTGGACGTCTTCAGCTGGTCTGTCTGCGTGTAGCGTGCAGAGGGAGGTCCAGTGTGTTCGTCGGTGTGCGTGTAGGCCGGGTTAGCGACGGAAACCAGGCTGGTGAGGCGTGGGTGTTGAGACGTGGCTGGTGAGGCGTGGTTGTAGAGAGTGTGTGCCAGCGGGTCAAACAGAGTGTGTGTGTTTCGCATCTTGCAGATCCTGTGAAGAAACACACTCATCACAACAACCGCCATCCCCAGGGCTGCGCACAGTCCCGTCAGCACATAAAACACAACGGCCTCTACACCTACTGGGGTGTTCACAGGCACGCAGCGGGTGTGTGACGTTCCAGCGCCATTCAGTGCGCTCACACACACTTCATATCTCCGTCCAGCTTTTAGCCCGAACACATTGGCCTGGCGTGACCAGGAGCTCACGCTGCCGTTACTGAACACACTGCCGTTCTCTCTCAGCGCCCACACACCAAACTTACTCACAGCCGAGTAGGGGGCGCACCAACGCACCCTCACAGCCTCAGGCCACACCCCCCACACCTCCAGCGCCAACACAGGGTCAGGGGTCACAGAGGTTGGAGTCAGACCCGGGCAGCGGCAGCTCTGCCCTTTGGCCTCCCTGACCTCTGGACAGGGTCTCTGCAGGTGCAAGCAGGGGTCAAAGTCACACAGATTCTCCTTTATGAGTTTGCCTCCTTCCTCCTCCTCCTCCTCCTCCTTTCCTTTCTCCTCTTCTTCAGACTCATCGTCATAGTCGCCCTCGTCACCTATGAACTGATGAGGGGGAAGGGTCGGCATGCGAGTGGGGTGAGGCTTTTTGGGGGCGTGAGATGGTGCTGGAGTTGTTGCCATGGGGTTTGTCGCCACCGGTGATGTGACTGTGTGAGGGATGTGCGGCGGGGTGCTTGAGGCTTGAGGAGCGACTGTTGCACTGGTTACAACTACTGTTGTCATGGCAGCAGTGGTCTTGATGGTCCCTGCGACGGTCGTCACGGTCACTGTTTCTAGAACTCTCTGTGTGGAGCTCCCCGACCTCTCATATCTGTAAGCACAGCAAACATAATTTATATTTACTCTGTATTGAAGATAATGGTAATCGCTCCAGTTCTAAACTAGATTCAGTTCTAAACTAGATTCAGCCTGAACTCCATTCATATCTGGGCTATCACAACCGGCCGTGATGGGGAGTCCCATAGGGCGGCGCACAATTGGCCCAGCGTCGTCCGGGTTTAGCCGGGATAGGCCGTCATTGTAAATAAGAATTTGTTCTCAACTGACTTGCCTAGTTAAATAAAGGTTAAATATTTGTAAATTTATTTTTATAAATATCACTCCAGTTCTTAACTGGATTGAGCCATTCATATCTATCAGACCTAGACTAAAGCAGTGGATGTTAGAGCCACTCACCTGTCTGTTGGAATGCTGTTGGGGATATGTCCGTCTGGACTGCTAATGTCTGTAGGACGGCGGTCTGTGCTAGGCTGGATGGCTGTGGGTGTGTTCGTCTCACTGGCTGTCGGTGTGTTTGGAGTGATGAAGACTGGAGTCTGATCACCTGCAGCTGTTGTCCAAATGACACACACAGTGAAGACCCAGATGGATATCAGGTGACGAGCTGACGTCTCACTGAGAACAACAACAACACACACACAGTGAAGACCCAGATGGATATCAGGTGACGAGCTGACGTCTCACTGAGAACAACAACAACACACACACAGTGAAGACCCAGATGGATGTCAGGTGAAGAGCTGACATCTCACTGAGAACAACCACAACACATACAGTCCCAACCCAGCCATCAGCTCTTCAATGGAAAGTTAGAAGCAGCACTAAGAGGTTTAACAGCAGAGTTATGGCAGTAAAGATATACATGGCAGTAAAGATATGCATGGCAGTAAAGATGCACATGGCAGTAAAGATATACATGGCAGTAAAGATATGCATGGCAGTAAAGATATGCATGGCAGTAAAGATGTACATGGCAGTAAAGATATACATGGCAGTAAAGATATACATGGCAGTAAAGATATACATGGCAGTAAAGATATGCATGGCAGTAAAGATATGCATGGCAGTAAAGATGTACATGGCAGTAAAGATATACATGGCAGTAAAGATATACATGGCAGTAAAGATGTACATGGCAGTAAAGATATACATGGCAGTAAAGATATACATGGCAGTAAAGATATGCATGGAAGTAAAGATGTACATGGCAGTAAAGATATACATGGCAGTAAAGATATGCATGGCAGTAAAGATATGCATGGCAGTAAAGATATACATGGCAGTAAAGATATGCATGGCAGTAAAGATATACATGGCAGTAAAGATATACATGGCAGTAAAGATATGGGTCACACACACACAAACAAACACACACCACAAACACACACTAACCAACACACACACTTACCAACACATCCTCATTGTCCTGCTACCATACACTCTTGTTCCAGATTGTTCCCAAATGAAAGACGAAGGTAGCGAATATTGTGGACCGTGGGTGGAGTTGTAGGTCTACAATGAAGCTGTATGGAGCCGTGTCTGGTCCTCTTGTGTTTTATAGCCTTCAGCGAGACAGAGGAATGAGGGGGCTGCTGCCTACCAGGGTAAAAGCTGGGAGTGTTACTTCATTACACAAAGAGAGAGAGAGGATGAGGAGAGAGAGAGAGAGGATGAGGAGAGAGAGAGAGAGAGAGAGAGAGAGAGAGAGAGAGAGAGAGAGAGAGAGAGAGAGAGAGAGAGAGAGAGAGAGAAACTCAGATATGATATATGGGCACACTCGTTTACAGTTGTTGCTTAGCGATGTGAGGTCACATTCCAGGCTCCCATCGCCACGGACACACAGAAAACTCCCTCCTGCATAACTAAGACACAGCTCATACTGATTACAGATTCACACACACACACACAGATACACACACACACAGATACACACACACACAGACACACACACACACACAGATACACACAGATACACACACACACACACACGTGTCTTATCTGGTCTCGGGGCGTCAGTGGCTCAATCATCAGACCCCTAGGCAGCAGAGAGCAGATGTATGCTCCTAGACTTCCTGACGGGCAGCCCCCAGGTGGTGAGGTTAGGCAACGTCCCTTCTGCCACACTGACCCTCAACAAGGGGGCAACTCAGTGGTAAATGCTCAGTCCCCTCCTGTACTCCCTCTTCACCCAAGACTGTGTGACTACAACACCATCATTAAGTTTACAGACGACGCGGTGGTGGTGGGCCTGATCGACTACGATGAGACAACCTATACGGAGGAGTTCGGAGACCCGGCAGTGTGGTACCAGAAAAACAACCTCTCCCTCAACGTCAGCAAGACAAAGAAGCTGATTTTGGCCTACAGGAAACTACAGGAGCACGCCCCCATTCACATCGACGGGGCTGCAGTCGAGCGAGTCGAGAGCTTTAAGTTGGGCCCACATCACTAATGATCTATCATGGTCCACACACACCAAGACAGTCGTGAAGAGGGCACGACAACGCCTCTTCCCCCTCAGGATGCTGACAAGATTTGGCGTGGGCCCTCAGATCGTCAAAAACCTCTACCTGCTATACCACTGAGAGCATCTTGACTGGCTGTATCACAGCTCGGTTGACCTTAAGGCGCTACAGAGGGTGGTGCGTATGGCCAAGCTCCCTGCCATCCAGGACCTCTATACCAGGCGGTGTCATAGACCGGACTCTACCCACACACTGACTGAACTCTACCCACACACACTGACTGGACTCTACCCACACAGACTGGACTCTACCCACACAGACTGGACTCTACCCACACTGACTGGAGTCTACCCACACACTGACTAGACTCTACCCACACTGACTGGACTCTACCCACACTGACTGGACTCTACCCACACTGACTGGACTCTACCCACACAGACTGGACTCTACCCACACTGACTGGACTCTACCCACACTGACTGGACTCTACCCACACACACTGACTGGACTCTACCCACACACTGACTGGACTCTACCCACACTGACTGGACTCTACCCACACTGACTGGACTCTACCCACACACTGACTGGACTCTACCCACACACTGACTGGACTCTACCCACACACTGACTGGACTCTACCCACACACTGACTGGACTCTACCCACACACACTGACTGGACTCTACCCACACTGACTGGACTCTACCCACACTGACTGGACTCTACCCACACTGACTGGACTCTACCCACACTGACTGGACTCTACCCACACACTGACTGGACTCTACCCACACACTGACTGGACTCTACCCACACACTGACTGGACTCTACCCACACACACTGACTGGACTCTACCCACACACTGGCTGGACTCTACCCACACTGACTGGACTCTACCCACACTGACTGGACTCTACCCACACACTGACTGGACTCTACCCACACTGACCGGACTCTACCCACACACTGACTGGACTCTACCCACACTGACCGGACTCTACCCACACACTGACTGGACTCTACCCACACACTGACTGGACTCTACCCACACTGACTGGACTCTACCCACACTGACTGGACTCTACCCACACTGACTGGACTCTACCCACACACACTGACTGGACTCTACCCACACACACTGACTGGACTCTACCCACACACAGACTGGACTCTACCCACACAGACTGGACTCTACCCACACTGACTGGACTCTACCCACACTGACTGGACTCTACCCACACTGACCGGACTCTACCCACACACTGACTGGACTCTACCCCCACACTGACTGGACTCTACCCACACACACTGACTGGACTCTACCCACACACAGACTGGACTCTACCCACACAGACTGGACTCTACCCACACTGACTGGACTCTACCCACACACACTGACTGGACTCTACCCACACACAGACTGGACTCTACCCACACAGACTGGACTCTACCCACACTGACTGGACTCTACCCACACACAGACTGGACTCTACCCACACAGACTGGACTCTACCCACACTGACTGGACTCTACCCACACAGACTGGACTCTACCCACACAGACTGGACTCTACCCACACTGACTGGACTCTACCCACACTGACTGGACTCTACCCACACAGACTGGACTCTACCCACACAGACTGGACTCTACCCACACTGACTGGACTCTACCCACACAGACTGGACTCTACCCACACAGACTGGACTCTACCCACACAGACTGGACTCTACCCACACTGACTGGACTCTACCCACACAGACTGGACTCTACCCACACTGACTGGACTCTACCCACACTGACTGGACTCTACCCACACTGACTAGACTCTACCCACACACTGACTGGACTCTACCCACACTGACTGGACTCTACCCACACTGACTGGACTCTACCCACACCTACTGGACTCTACCCACACACTGACTGGACTCTACCCACACTGACTGGAGTCAGTCAATATTAAAAAGATGAGAGAGGCCTGTAATTTTCATCATAGGTACACTTCAACTATGACAGACAAAATGAGAAAAAAAAATCCAGAAAATTACGTTGTAGGATTTTTTATGAATTTATTTGCAAATTATGGTGGAAAATAAGTATTTGGTCACATACAAACAAGCAAGATTTCTGGCTCTCACAGACCTGTAACTTCTTCTTTAAGAGGCTCCTCTGTCCTCTACTCATTACCTGTATTAATGGCACCTGTTTGAACTTGTTATCAGTATAAAAGACACCTGTCCACAACCTCAAACAGTCACACTCCAAACCCCACTATGGCCAAGACCAAAGAGCTGTCAAAGGACACCAGAAACAAAATTGTAGACCTGCACCAGGTTGGGAAGACTGAATCTGCAATAGGTAAGCAGCTTGGTTTGAAGAAATCAACTGTGGGAGCAATTATTAGGAAATGGAAGACATACAAGACCACTGATAATCTTCCTCGATCTGGGGCTCCACGCAAGATCTCACCCCGTGGGGTCAAAATGATCACAAGAACGGTGAGCAAAAATCCCAGAACCACACGGGGACCTAGTGAATGACCTGCAGAGAGCTGGGACCAAAGTAACAAAGCCTACCATCAGTAACACACTCGCCGCCAGGGACTCAAATCCTGCAGTGCCAGACGTGTCCCCCTGCTTAAGCCAGTACATGTTCAGGCCCGTCTAAAGTTTGCTAGAGAGCATTTGGATGATCCAGATGAGGATTGGGAGAATGTCAGATGAAACCAAAATAGAACTTTTTGGTAAAAACTCAACTCGTCGTGTTTGGAGGACAAAGAATGCTGAGTTGCATCCAAAGAACACCATACCTACTGTGAAGCATGGGGTGGAAACATCATGCTTTGGGGCTGTTTTTCTGCAAAGGGACCAGGACGACTGATCCGTGTAAAGGAAAGAATGAATGGGGCCATGTATCGTGAGATTTTGAGTGAAAACCTCCTTCCATCAGCAAGGGCATTGAAGATGAAACGTGGCTGGGTCTTTCAGCATGACAATGATCCCAAACACACCGCCTGGGCAGCGAAGGAGTGGCTTCGCCAAGAAGCATTTCAAAGGTCCTGGAGTGGCCTAGCCAGTCTCCAGATCTCAACCCCATAGAAAATCTTTGGAGGGAGTTGAAAGTCCGTGTTGCCCAGCGACAGCCCCAAAACATCACTGCTCTAGAGGAGATCTGCATGGAGGAATGGGTCAAAATACCAGCAACAGTGTGTGAAAACCTTGTGAAGACTTACAGAAAACATTTGACCTCTGTCATTGCCAACAAAGGGTATATAACAAAGTATTGAGATAAACTTTTGTTATTGACCAAATACTTATTTTCCACCATAATTTGCAAATAAATTCATAAAAAATCCTACAATGTGATTTTCTGGATTTGTTTTCCTGTCATAGTTGAAGTGTACCTATGATGAAAATTACAGGCCTCTCTCATCTTTTTAAGTGAGAGAACTTGCACAATTGGTGGCTGACTAAAGACTTTTTTTCCCCACTGTATATAGTCCCACCCATTTGAAGAATTCACAAGTATATGGCCAACTGTCAGACAATAAACGTTACTTAATTCAACACACTACTACAACAGCGTGGCTGTGTTGTGACTAACATGTTCAATATATTTCATTTAACCTCCTGTGTTGTGACTAACATGTTCAATATATTTCATTTAACCTCCTGTGTTGTGACTAACATGTTCAATATATTTCATTTAACATCCTGCATTGTCTTCTTATTCTTTACCCATTGATATAATCTAGGTTATTTGGAGACATTAAGGAGCGTCAGGTACTGCTGGAATGAGACATTAAGGAGCATCAGGTACTGCTGGAATGAGACATTAAGGAGCATCAGGTACTGCTGGAATGAGACATTAAGGAGCATCAGGTACTGCTGGAATGAGACATTAAGGACCATCAGGTACTGCTGGAATGAGACATTAAGGAGCATCAGGTACTGCTGGAATGAGACATTAAGGAGCATCAGGTACTGCTGGAATGAGACATTAAGGAGCGTCAGGTACTGCTGGAATGAGACATTAAGGAGCGTCAGGTACTGCTGGAATGAGACGTTAACTTCCAGAACATTCCCCCATAATCCACCCCACCTCGCTTTGCCGTGCCCTTATTGGTCTAGCTGTGGTTACGTTCCCCTGCTCAGACGTCGCATGCATCAACCAATGTTTGCTTGCCACGTCATCAACTGCCAGGTGGTCGACCGGTCGGGCATCAGATTGCTGTAACATAATGATTAGGTTAGCTGAGACGTGAAATACCTATCCAGGCGTTGTACGATCTGAGTCAGCAATGCTTTGGCAGAGGAGTACGCCGTGTATCCTCATTGAGACGATGTTGAATCAACCAGTTGCTAACTCCTCTATCTCCTTTCATTCATATATATACAGAACCAGTCAAACGTTTGGACTCATTCAAGGGTTCTTCTTTATTTTGACTATTTTATACATTGTAGAATAATAGTGAAGACATCACAACTATGAAATAACACATATGGAATCATGTAGTAACCAAAAAAGGGTTAAACAAATCGAAAATATATTTTATATTTGAGATTATTCAAATAGCCACCCTTTGCCTTGATGACAGCTTTGCACACTATATATATATACACTGTATATATACTCCTCAGGGAATCACCATGGGATGAATCCTACAGAAGCGAATTAGTGCTAACTGATTATTTTTTAGATTCGTTTCATTACTGAATAAAGTTGAAATATTTTTAAAATAGTGGAAATAATATTTCAACAATGGAGTCAAAAGATTTTGAGAATAAACACAGTCCGACCTCATAAGCACAGGCCGACCTCATAAGCACGGGCCGACCTCATAAGCACGGGCCGACCTCACAAACACGGGCCGACCTCATATACACGGGCCGACCTCATATACACAGGCCGACCTCATATACACAGGCCGACCTCATAAACACAGGCCGACCTCATAAACACAGGCCGACCTCATATACACAGGCCGACCTCATATACACAGGCCGACCTCATAAACACAGGCCGACCTCATAAACACAGGCCGACCTCATAAACACAGGCCGACCTCATAAACACAGGCCGACCTCATAAACACAGGCCGACCTCATAAACACAGGCCGACCTCATAAACACAGGCCGACCTCATAAACCCAGTCCTACCTCATAAACAAGCTGGCTGGGGAGAGAAAAGGTGAGACTGACTGATGCTGAGAGAAAAATATATCTGATTGGCTTGGACATCATCTGTGCCTATATAAACGTCCTCGTTCATTTTCCTGAATTGAATTCTTCAAATGGTCTGTTTGAACAACAATATAAAAGGCAACATGTAAAGTGTTTCATGAGCTGAAATAAAAAGATCGAACCAAGGAAGCCAAGATACTAAAATATACTTAGTTCAGTCCATGCTTGAAAGAGGAACAGAATGTACAAAGTGCAAAGTGCTAAACATAAAAATAAACATACATTTTAACTTCTATAGCTTCGTCATTGCTGCACAAACTCATTAAGGAGGCATGAAAAAGAAATAGAATTTCTGTAGCTAACCTCAACTGATGAAATCACAGTAAACATCTATGTCACATTATCATTAAATTCACAAAGTAAAGCTTCCCAAGTCATATTGCTGTTTGTAAAGAAAGATACATCTGGCTTCATTTAATCCAGACACTCTTCAGAAAGATAGAAGTCACCCTGTTCAGTATAACTGGAGTAAGGATAATACATGGTCACCATTATGGAACATGTTCAGAACAAAGTTACAAAATATTGTATTTGTCATGTTTGGAATTAGCTGTGTATTTTTGGGGCAAAATTGGTGCCATCGCGGGCAGAGTAATTTCCCCAAACGTCCATGCTATAAATAGGGTGATGTCATCACTTAGAATAAATTATGGCCTCTGGTCTGGGGTGGTCTGGGGTGGTCTAGGGTGGTCTGGGGTTGTCTAGGGTAATCTAGGGTAATCTAGGGTGGTCTAGGTTTGTCTAGGGTTGTCTAGGGTAATCTAGGGTAATCTAGGGGTCTGGGGTGGTCTGGGGTGGTCTGGGGTGGTCTGGGGTGATCTAGGGTTAACTAGTGTGGTCTAGGGTGGTCTAGGGTTATCTAGGGTGGTCTAGGGTAGTACTTAGTCATGAGAACTAAGACATCCTCAATAACTTCTGTGACTTTTCTTTTCCATTTAGCTGTGTACTACAGTATGATAAGGTCTTTGTCTGTCTCTACTGTGCCAAAGACTGGATAAACCTGTTCAGAAAACGTATCATTGAAGGTGTAGATGTGACTGCGTCCTACAACATCGTAAAAGGAGAGCTGCCCCTCCTCGATGTCAAGGTAGACCCCAATCTTCTTGAGATGCTCTGGAACCTTGATATCAACAGCCGGGACAGTTAGAGCCTTCAGCCCACTGACCTGCTTGCGAAGCGTCCAGTAACCTGTTGACGTGTTCAGTTCCATGAAGCCTCTTCTTGGCGCAGACTCCCTAGCTATCCCTATCCTCCAGTCTGTCTTCCCTTCCACCCCCACCTCCCAGTAATACCTACCCTTGGTAAAGCTCTGTGTTCCCAGTGCACACCACCACCCATCATACTTGTGAGATGCCAGGTTGTAACGGTCTCCAGGATCACGTTTACTCTCTATTATTTTTCCCACTCTCACACGTTTCTGATCGTTGGACACTATGAGATCCGGATTGGCTGATTCAGGGTCCAAGAGAATGTCAACTGTAAGTAAAAAAAAAAAATTGATAGGGTTATTGATTTACATAATATAACTTTTTCTTTGTGCATAAAACATATTAAAAACTATTCTGAATTCAGACTGCCATTGTCATGTTGAAATAACGTAATGGTTTAGTAGTTTCATTTACCTGATGCTTTGCTTATCCAGTCCCATACTGAAATAAAACAATGTTTGAAAACATGATGAGTTTACAACCGAAAAGTCATTTGAATTGAAGTGAATTCAACTGAATATATTTTTAATCCTACTGCTTACCTGGTTCAGGAATCACTGTGGTGAAGGCTGAGGACAAAAGGAAAGCGTTTGGAAGAACGGTCAATTCATGCAGGCATTTGCTTAATCAAACAGAAAGTGTTTGAGGAATGAAAAGAAAACAGGTTTCGTGCAGGTAAAATTATATACTGAATGTATTGTGTAGGCCTACAGTCAATGTAATACTCATGATATCTTAGCTCCTGTTGAAAATGAGAGGTACCTGAGTGTTTGAACCTCTGCTTGGATTTGAGCCATAACTCTGGGATGGAGCCCTGTACGACAAAGTGACCGATGATTAATGATGAATTATCCTACTAGTCACTCATAAATATATTCCAACATCATCAATTAAGAAGAAGAAAAAAAAAACTATCATACTAGGTTACTATCATGACACACCTCTTGAGGCTGTTCCTGTAACACAGTCCAGATGATGAAGTCCATGACAGGGAGCATGTTGGGTAGTTTCCCTCTCTTCCACTGTCCCTCCAGATCCTCCAGGACTGAACACACATCCTCTCCTGGACACACTGAGTCCTACAGAGACACAGAAATGATATATGAGGATTTAATAACTTTAAAAAAGTTGAAATGCTTTTATTTTGTCATAATAAGCACAGGTTGTTTGAAATGTTTGTTGTTAGTTGTGAGACCTGTTTTTGTGATTGTAGTCCTGCGGCCCATTCTGAGACGATGCGCTGAGCTTCTGCCAGTCTTCTCTCAGCCTCTTTCGGAGATGTTCTCTCCTCTACCTCATAGTCCTCCCAGCAGGTACGCAGGGGCTTTGGGGAGCAGATGTTTGTCACTCATACACAATCATTACAGGAGCATTGCGTGGATGTTGCTGTTTTTCTTTTGTGGATGTTCTCAACAGTACCTTTGGTAAGATGCTCAACTCCTCTGCCCAGTGTAGGATGAACTGTTGACACTCTGCCAGGCTGTAGCCATCCTCGTGGCTGGTGGTGAATTTATCTTGATACTATGGAGATAGAAAAAAACATATACAACTGAAAGGTTGAAGGAAAACACCTACATGTTCCCCTCGACGCTTCTCTCTCTTTATCTGTTTTGACTGGTAGCGTATGCAGCACATGCAGTTTGCATGTGTCCTTTTACAATGCAAACTCTTTACTCTTTCTCCTATTTTGTGTATTTATTTATTCAAATGTTCCATGGCGATCAGATGCTGCAATGCAAAATGTTTGTTATACTGTGTCGGCCTGTTCTATCCCTACTGCTCTTCTATTTCTGAACATGTAACAGTGTGGAGTATCACACTGGGTTATCCTGTTCAAATGTTAACCAGCCCTACCTTTGATATCCGATGTAGCTCTGTGGCCAGTTCTCGGATTACGGCTTTACACTCCTCCAGAGATGGAGACTGGCTTGTTTCCAAGGTGGTAATCTGAGAGGGTCCCTACACAGAAAACAACTATTAGGAATTCTTTAGTGTCTCAATGACTAGACACAACATAGAACAACAATACTCATGATTCATTCAACAAGCCATTGAATCCATAATTTTGTAAAAGTATTACATTTACCTTAAGACAATTCTTGAAAAAAATACTACATTTCTTCAGTGGTCTTGTGATTGTCTGAAAGCAAAAACAAATATGGTAGAAGTTCATCAACACGGGACCTATTCTAGAATTAGAGGAAGAGACAAGTTGAAGAGGAAGTAGAGTTGCAGAGTTGTTTACATCCAAAAAAGAACATGAAACAGCTGACACACACACGCACGCGCACGCACGCACACACACAGCGTGAATTGACTTGTTTGTTGTTTTCCTTACCTGATAAAGGCTGAAGTTCGGCTTCCCAAATGGTTGTGAACAACAGTCATGGGGAAGCGTTTCTTTTCCAAAAGGTTTGCCAAAACTTCCAAAGCTCTGGCTGTCACCATATTTTAACTTTTCTGGAAATGATCTTCACAACCAATGAGCATGAAGACATTAACATTTTCTGCCAAAAAACTGCAGTGTAAAAATAGACTTTCAACAGCGAAAAGAACAACATGAAAACATCTATTAGTTTATCATACTGCTTGGATCAAATCTAATTACAATATGCATTTTGAATATTTGAAAAACACAGTGAAAGCCATATCGACAGCCGTATGTGCCTCTCTATAGTCCTACTGCAGCAATTGACTCACCTGCAGTACAATTTTCCATTGTTTCTGAAGCTTTTATGCATAATTGAATTGTCTAGTCCAGAGTTAGTAGCCTAGCCTGCTCCTCACAGAGACTGAAAGAGGAAATATTCAGTAAACAGATATCAACTGCAGCTCGACACTCCCCGCCCCTTAGGGCGCAGCGAACGTACTTTTCATTTCATTCTTTCAGTTGTAGGCTACATAAATGTTGGAAAGTTTTGGTTTTTTGAGAGTTGGACTTGGAAAACACCAAAACAGGAGAATTGAAGAAATACTTTATTTACCCTGTTGGCATAATTGATTGGAAAAGTAAGCCAGTCTGGGGAAAAAATGCACGCAGTTCCAAACGACTGAATTCATGGTAATACCATAGCTAGTTGTATAATCCGATAGGGTGTATATTTCAATTTTAAGTTTGATATGCAGTTTCTTAACCCCCACCCACTCCTAGCCGCAACAAAACACACAAACACTTCCATATGTTTCTTTCACTCTCACAGTAAGTAAAGATGTCTAAAAACAAAACTATAGCTGTTCCTTCATATCTAGGACCAGCCTGTAGATTGAGGATATAGGACCAGCCTGTAGATTGTGGATCTAGGACCAGCCTGTAGATTGAGGATCTAGGACCAGCCTGTAGATTGAGGATCTAGGACTAGCCTGTAGATTGAGGATCTAGGACCAGCCTGTAGATTATGGATCTAGGACCAGCCTGTAGATTGAGGATCTAGGACCAGCCTGTAGATTATGGATCTAGGACCAGCCTGTAGATTGAGGATCTAGGACCAGCCTGTAGATTGAGGATCTAGGACCAACCTGTAGATTATGGACCTAGGACCAGCCTGTAGATTGAGAACCTAGGACCAGCCTGTAGATTGAGGATCTAGGACCAGCATGTAGATTGAGGATCCAGAGGTTTTCACACCAGAGGAGGCTCCTCAGAGGAGGAAGGGGAGGACCATCACACTCAATTAATTTCATAAAAATTGAAATAGTGAAAAAGTTGTCATTTTTAGATACAAGTATACTAAAATAATTATTCACCTAATATCTGACTAGAACACACTGTTTTACAATGAAGGTCTACAGTAGCCTCAACAGTACCCCGTAGTGTGGCACCATTGTGTAGCCAGAGGAAAGCTATTTTCTATCCTCCTCTGAGTACATTGACTTCAATACCAAAACCTAGGATGCGTTAGTTCTAGTTGCTATGCTGATGATGATGTTAGCTAATGTGGTGACAACGATGTGGGCTGTGTGTTGCGGTTATGGTATGAAGGTTTGGCATTGAGCCCCTTTGGGATGCTCTGGATCAACATGTATGACAGCGTTTTCCAGTTCCCGCCATTATCCAGTAACTTCACACAGCCATTGAAGAGGAGTGGGACAACATTCCACAGGCCACAATCAACAGCCCTCATCGACTCTATGTGAAGGAGATGTGTCCCGCTGCATGAGGCCTATTTCTTTACAGGAGAGAAGTTTGAACATAAACCTTTAACGCAAAAAAAATGTTTTGTATGTATTAAAACTATATAAGTGTTGATCTCCACGTTCTGGAGGACTGAGTTTTGAAATCAGTGGAATTTGAGTATGATTGCTTCCGGATTACATCTGCATCCGACAGGAAATGCATCCATGAATGATGTAACATCATATGGGTAGGAGTATGGCTAGCTACATTATCAGATATTAAATGTTTCTAATTTTGACAGAAAGAGCCATTTACTTGGCTAACTATAGCCTAATGTTAGCTAGCTAACATTGAACCTGTGTCACGTGTGCTCCCTCTCTGGCCTCCTAGGTCACCAGGCTGCTCGTTATGGCGCACACCTGCGCGTCATCAGACTCACCTGGACTCCATCACCTGCCTGATTACCTATACATGTCACTCCCTTTGGTTCCTACCCCAGGTGTTATTGTTTCTGTTCCTGTGTCAGTTCTCTGCGTTGTTCGTCTTTCTTATTTTTCTATTACGTTGTGTTTATTTATTAAAACACTCACTCCCTGAACTTGCTTGCAGACTCCCAGCACACATCATTACAACCTGGTTGGTTAGCTACCTGCAGATTCATGCAGGGTAGTAAGGTCATGAGTTGGGATCATGGTTCATTGTTTAGCTACATGTCTTAACAAAAGACTCCACTATGCAAGTAACCATTTCGGGTGAGATAGTAAATTCAGTCTGGCCCTCTACTCTGATTTCAGAGCACTCTCGTCTGAGTGTGCCAGAGAGCCCAGAATAACTGATGAATTTACAAATGCTCAGCACCCGTTGAATGTATTGAGCTCTGCTAGGGTGAATAATGTTCAGTGAGCTGTTCTCTCTCACTTAGATGTCTGGAAGTAGCTAGCCAGTTAGCCAGTGAGCCAGTTATCTTGGGGGCTTGACTGCTGTTGATAGTTCAGAACACTCGGATCAACCCTTAAAGATGGGTGGGAATGATGCTGAATGGGTGTAAACAAAGAGTTGACCAGTAGTAGTACCAAAACATTCAAAGGCAATTTTCTTCAAAAATGAGTTTACAAGTTAATCAACTTTCAAAGAAAAATTACTTTCCCCATTTATTCCTCAACTGTAGTGTATGAAATACGGTCACACATGCTCAGATGTTGACACTGGCTTGTCTTTTGACTGAAAAGTGAAACTGAAAGCAAGCAGAAATACATTGTTTACTTCTGTGCAGACAGCCTAACCACTTCCCTTTGATGGAAAGCAGCAGTATGAAAAACCTCTTGTTCAAATCAAATCAAATGTTCTTAGTAACACATGCCGAATACAACAGGTGTAGACCTTACAGTGAAATGCTTACTTACAATCCCTTTAACCAACAATGCAGTTTAAAAAAAAAGACATAAAAGTAACAAGTAATTAAAGAGCAGCAGTAAAATAACAATAGCGAGACTATATACAGGGTACCGGTACAGAGTCTATCTGAAGATGCAGTTTGACTCTTTTTTTCCCAGGCAAAGTACAACTTATTTTTTTTACTACAGTAACTACTATAACACTCAATGTCGATAGAAAGCATTACGAGTAGATGCAATGAAAAAAACTAATCTCACTGTTAAACGTCATTTTTATTCAGTACGAGCTGAAAATTTAAATAATTTCAGTTGCTTGAAAGACCTGTACAATAAAGCGGGTGGGTGGTGAGCTCTAGGTAAAGCCTTTTAACCAACTCTGCATATTTACTACATATACAGAACCTTCTGGAAGGTTCTCCCATCTCCACAGAGGAACTCTGGAACTCTGTCAGAGTGACCATCACTCTAGGAAGATGAAACTACAGAATAACCAGCTCTCTGTCCGTCTCAACGGTGTGAAAAAGAGGGTAAATCTTTTCAGATTGATCAAAGTCAACATCGAAAGTGTAAATAAGCCGCCTTTTCGCCGCATCATAGAAGGAGACCTGTCCCTCCTCTATATCCAGATAGACCCCGACCTTTGAAGGTACAGCCTGGTTCAGTTTAGTGACTGGTGCAGTTGCAGCCATGAGTTGGCCAAGCTGCAGACGTAGAGTCCAGTAACCTCTCTTTGGACTCAGGTCAAAAAAAGCCTTGTCGTGTTGCTGACTGTCTAACCACCCCTATCCTCCACTCTGCCTTGCCCCCTGACCCCCACCTCCCAGTAACGCCTTCCTGAGTTAAAACCTTTTGTCCCCAGTACACACCACCAACCATTGTACATTTTGGGAGTCATTTTGTAGTCATTCCAGGGATTGTAGACACTCTCATTGATGGTGTCCATTTTCACTCTTCTCCTGTCAGGGGACATTGTACATTTTGGGAGTCATTTCGTAGTGATTCCAGGGATTGTAGACACTCTCAATGATGGTGTCCATTTTCACTCTTTTCCTGTCAGGGGACATTGTACATTTTGGGAGTCATTTTGTAGTGATTCCAGGGATTGTAGACACTCTCATTGCTGGTGTCCATTTCCACTCTTTTCCTCTCAGGGGACAGGAGGAGACTTGGGTTGGCTGTTTTTCCATCCAGTGTGATGTTCGCTGTAAGGAGATGAATCAAATGAAGTTAGAAATGAGAAAGATAGTGGCAGGAGAAGCCTTGCTGTTTGTGACAACATTGTCATGATGGTAGTTATTGGTAGAAAATGTTGAATTGATAATCATCCTAGTTATACAGCCAACCAATTATGTTTTTTGTTCATAGCAGAACACTGAAACTAGCCTTCGCATGTTATCTCATTTGAATAATATTTGCGTTGGCAATGAGCCATATCAACCTGATGCTTTCGAAATACACTTCCAAACTGTAATGAAACAGACAAGACACTTAGAATCATGTTAGCAATGAAGAACTACGAAAAGTATGCTTATTAAAAAATACTGTGGAATTTGACGTACCCGAGTCAGGAATGCGATTCAGAGTCACTAAGGGAAAAATATTAAGAAAAAAAACAAAACATTAGATAAATGAACTGATTAATGCAACGTACAGTGGGGCAAAAAAGTATTTAGTCAGCCACCAATTGTGCAAGTTCTCCAACTTAAAAAGATGAGAGAGGCCTTTAATTTTCATCATAGGTACACTTCAACTATGACAGACGAAATGAGAAAAAGAAATCCAGAAAATCACATTGTAGGATTTTTATTTTATTTATTTGCATATTATGGTGGAAAATAAGTATTTGGTCAATAACAAAAGTTTATCTCAATACTTTGTTATATACCCTTTGTTGGCAATGACAGAGGTCAAACGTTTTCTGTAAGTCTTCACAAGGTTTTCACACACTGTTGCTGGTATTTTGGCCCATTCCTCCATGCAGATCTCCTCTAGAGCAGTGATGTTTTGGGGCTGTCGCTGGGCAACACGGACTTTCAACTCCCTCCAAAGATTTTCTATGGGGTTGAGATCTGGAGACTGGCTAGGCCACTCCAGGACCTTGAAATGCTTCTTACGGCCACTCCTTCGTTGCCCGGGCGGTGTGTTTGGGATCATTGTCATGCTGAAAGACCCAGCCACGTTTCATCTTCTTTCACTCAAAATCTCACGATACATGGCCCCATTCATTCTTTCCTTTACACGGATCAGTCGTCCTGGTCCCTTTTGCAGAAAAACAGCTCCAAAGCATGATGTTTCCACCCCCATGCTTCACAGTAGGTATGGTGTTCTTTGGATGCAACTCAGCATCTTTGTCCTCCAAACACGACGAGTTGAGTTTTTACCAAAAAGTTCTATTTTGGTTTCATCTGACCATATGACATTCTCCCAATCCTCATCTGGATCATCCAAATGCTCTCTAGCAAACTTCAGACGGGCCTGAACATGTACTGGCTTAAGCAGGGGGACACGTCTGGCACTGCAGGATTTGAGTCCCTGGCGGCGTAGTGTGTTACTGATGGTAGGCTTTGTTACTTTGGTCCCAGCTCTCTGCAGGTCATTCACTAGGTCCCCCCGTGTGGTTCTGGGATTTTTGCTCACCGTTCTTGTGATAATTTTGACCCCACGGGGTGAGATCTTGCGTGGAGCCCCAGATCGAGGAAGATTATCAGTGGTCTTGTATGTCTTCCATTTCCTAATAATTGCTCCCACAGTTGATTTCTTCAAACCAAGCTGCTTACCTATTGCAGATTCAGTCTTCCCAACCTGGTGCAGGTCTACAATTTTGTTTCTGGTGTCCATTGACAGCTCTTTGGTCTTGGCCATAGTGGAGTTTGGAGTGTGACTGTTTGAGGTTGTGGACAGGTGTCTTTTATACTGATAACAAGTTCAAACAGGTGCCATTAATACAGGTAACGAGTGGAGGACAGAGGAGCCTCTTAAAGAAGAAGTTACAGGTCTGTGAGAGCCAGAAATCTTGCTTGTTTGTATGTGACCAAATACATATTTTCCACAATAATTTGCAAATAAATTCATTAAAAATCCTACAATGTGATTTTCTGGATTTTCTTCCCTCATTTTGTCTGTCATAGTTGAAGTGTACCTATGATGAAAATTACAGGCCTCTCTCATCTTTTTAAGTGAGAGAACTTGCACAATTGGTGGCTGACTAAATACTTTTTTGACCCACTGTATTAATTCACCTTACCTTTACTTGTGCCCACAACTCAAGCAGTTTACGCCTGAGGCTTTCCTTCACCTTTGCAAACTGTTGAATAGAACAAAGTACGGGCATTACAATGACTATTGCTGTTTTGAGAATGAAAGGGAATTCATAAGAATTTCAAAGAACATTTCACACTGTAGATGTACTGATGTACTGGCATTGAAAAGACTGGTTTGATCACAATCCATTCCTGTCACTGCCTGTCACAGATGTTATGGTTGCTTATCTGTATCTTGCCTTGCACATAGCCTGATTTACTTGTTAGATTGCTTCAGAACTGTGTCTGAACTGTGGAACGTTGTCCAGATACTTGAAGGAATGATCTAAGTGTTGACTAATAGAACAAAAAAGAATGTTCTGGAGCTCCTTCACAATATATTAATGGTCATTTTAAAGCCACGTTATTACGGCTCAAGGTTTCAGTGACCTCCCTGTTTTGTCAGATGAGACCTTCAAGATGAGACCTCGAACGTTGGGTTAAGTGACCAGTGTCAAGAAAGGTGCAGCACATATCCGTCCGTTTAATCAAACGTGAAACTGAAACCTCCGTACCTGTTTCTGATCAGAGTCGTTTACCAGAAACGACACAGTGACAGAGTGAGGGCATGTCTGAGCATCTAAAGCACATCACATCTTATCTATGACCTAGACTAACTTTACTCCCTGAGCTGAGAAGGAATGCTCGTTCTACTGAGATGCATGCATAGGCAGTTACAACTAAAATGCATCACACTATAAGGCGAATTTCTACCAAAAACAATTGGACTATATTACCTTGTGTAAACTCATTCTTGGTTTGCTGAAAGGTTGTGATGAAGAGGTTCTGGGATTGTTCTCTTTTTTTGCAGATACTTCCAAAGCTGCCACTAACTCTCTCTGCAACAATGACAAACAAAGAAATGAGTCTGGTGTATTATTGTGATAAATAACATCTTGAAAAGATCAACTTTGCACTCTTTGTTCGTCTACTTCAGGTAGCTATTTCTTTTTAAAGAAATAGCACTTCAGAAAACAACTGTTATTGTTGCTGTAAATGTGAGAAGTTACATTTCAAATTACCAGCTGTCTGTGAAGCCATCTTTGTAATGCAGCTGTATTCCAATTACTAAGTGTTACTGCAATATACAGCCATCTAAAAAATATGACAATACTGTACAATTAAAATATGGTTATGTCTCAAAAAGTTAGTTCATGACAACCCAAAAATAAATGAGAAATCATGCCACCTAAACTCAGAAATGTCAGACTAGGGAACTCGTTGTAGAAAAGTGAGCTCTGAGTTTCCCACTTGGAAAGTATCAGAATCAACTAATAGGAAGCTCTATGCAAAAAAAATATGCGCATTTTTACTTGGAGGATCTGCGTAGTCTTGAAAGCACCAAGAATACGCACCAAAAAAATTGTTGTGAAAACAATACGAAGAAAACCAGGATGATATCATTATGTGTTGGTAGACAAAATGGAAACTTGTATTTAGTCATTAAAGAATGGCAAATAATTCAAATGAAACACGTTATATATACAGTTGAAGTCGGAAGTTTACATACATCTTAGCTAAATACATTTAAACTCAGTTTTTCACAATTCCTTACATTTAATCCTAGTAAAAATTCCCTGTTTTCCTTCCTCATGATGCCATCTATGTTGTGAAGTGCACCAGTCCCTCCTGCAGCAAAAACATCCCCACAACATGATGCTGCCACCCCCGTGCTTCACGGTTGGGACGGTGTTCTTCGGCTTGCAAGCCTCCCCCTTTTTCCTCCAAACATAATGATGGTCATTATGGCCAAACAGTTCGATTTTTGCTTCATCAGACCAGAGGACATTTCTCCAAAAAGTACGATCTTTGTCCCCATGTGCAGTTGCAAACCATAGTCTGGCTTTTTATGGAGGTTTTGGAGCAGTGACTTCTTCCTTGCTGAGCGGCGTTTCAGGTTGTTGATATAGGACTCGTTTTACTGTGGATATAGATACTTTTGTACCTGTTTCCTCCAGCATCTTCACAAGGTCCTTTGCTGTTGTTCTGGGATTGATTTGCACTTTTTCGCAACAAAGTACGTTCATCTCTAGGAGACAGAATGCGTCTCCTTCCTGAGTGGTTTGACGTCTGCGTGGTCCCATGGTGTTTATACTTGCGTACTATTGTTTGTACAGATGAACGTGGTTCCTTCAGGTGTTTGGATATTGCTCCCAAGGATGAACCAGACTTGTGGATGTCTACCGTTTGTTTCTGAGGTCTTGGCTGATTTCTTTAGATTTTCCCATGATTTCAAGCAGAGGCACTGAGTTTGAATGTAGGCCTTGAAATACATCCACAGGTACACCTCCAATTGACTCAAATGATGTCAATTAGCCAAGCTGTTTAAAGGCACAGTCAACTTAGTGTATGTAAACTTTTGACCCACTAGAATTGTGATACAGTGAATTATAAGTAAAATAATCTGTCTGTAAACAATTGTTGGAAAAATTACTTGTGTCATGCACAAAGTCGATGTCCTAACCGACTTGCCAAAACTTTAGTTTGTTAACAAGAAATTTGTGGAGTGGTTGAAAAACAAGTTTTAATGATTCCAACCTAAGTGTATGTAAACTTCCGACTTCAACTGTATATATATACAAAACCAGTCAAAAGTTTGGACACACCTACTCATTCAAGGGTTTTTCTTTCTTTCGAATACTTTCTACATTGTACAATAATAGTGAAGACGTCAAACTATGAAATAACACATGGAATCATGTAGTAACCCCAAAAAAAAATGTCCTTCCAATTTTCACCTAAAATGACATACCCAAATCTAACTGCCTGTTGCTCAGGCCCTGAAGCAGTGATATGCATATTCTTGGTACCATTTGAAAGGAAACACTTTGAAGTTTGTGGAAATGTGAAAGGAACGTAGGAGAATATAACACATCAGATCTGGTAAAAGATAATACAAAGAAAAACATGTATTGGCCACTAGATGGCAGCAAGTGTATGTGCAAAATTCTTGTCTTATCCAATTAACCATTTTATTTCTGTTCAAAATGTTGTTTCAAGACTGCCCAAATGTGCCTAATTTGTTTATTAATAGCTTTTCGTGTTCAAAACTGTGCACTCTCCTCGAACAACAGCATGGTATTCTTTCACTGTTATAGCTGAAGTTTGATTAACATGAATTTAAGCTTTCTGCCAATATCAGATATGTCTAAGTCCTGGGAAATGTTCTTGTTACTTACAACCTCATGGTAATCGCATTAGCCTACGTTAGCTCAACCGTCCCGCAGGTGACCCACCAATCCTGAATTAAACAAATCAAAACATATTTTATATTTTGGAATCTTCAAAGTAGCCACCCTTTTCCTTGATGAAAGCTTTGCACACTCTTGGCATTCTCTCAGCCAGTTTCACCTGGAATGCTTGAAGGAGTTCCCAACACTTGTTGGCTGCTTTTCCTTCACTCTGCAGTGCAACTCATCCCAAACCATCTCAATTGGGTTGAGGTTGGTTCATCTGATGCAGCACTCCATCACTCTCCTTGTTGGTCAAATAGCCATTACACAGCCTGGAGGTGTGTTGGCTCATTGTCCTGTTGAAAAAAAAAGATGGTCCCACAAAACGCAAACCAGATGGGACGGCATATCACTGCAGAATGCTATGGTAGCCATGCTGGTTAAGTATGCCTTGAATTCTAAATAGATCACTGACAGTGTCACCAGCAGAGCTCCCACACACCATAACACCTCCTCCTCCATGCTTCACGGTGGGAACCACACATGCAGAGATCATCCGTTCACCTACTCTGCGTCTTCCAAAGACACAGCAGATGGAATCAAAAATCTCAAATTTGGACTCATCAGACCAAAGGACAAAGGAATGTCAACATTTGCTACATAAGACTGTAATTGCCCCATGGTGTATGTACCTGTCCAGTCTGTGGTGACTGCCCCATGGTGTATGTACCTGTCTAGTCTGTTGTGACTGCCCTATGGCATATGTACCTGTCCAGTCTGTGGTGACTGCCCCATGGTGTATGTACCTGTCCAGTCTGTGGTAACTGCCCCATGGTGTATGTACCTGACCAGTCTGTGGTGACTGTCCCATGGTGTATGTACCTGTCCAGTCTGTGGTGACTGCCCCATGGTGTATGTACCTGTCTAGTCTGTTGTGACTGCCCTATGGCATATGTACCTGTCCAGTCTGTGGTGACTGCCCCATGGTGTATGTACCTGTCCAGGCTGTGGTGACTGCCCCATGGTGTATTTACCTGTCCAGGCTGTGGTGACTGCCCCATGGTGTATTTACCTGTCCAGTCTGTGGTGACTGCCCCATGGTGTATGTACCTGTCCAGTCTGTGGTAACTGCCCCATGGTGTATGTACCTGACCAGTCTGTGGTGACTGTCCCATGGTGTATGTACCTGTCCAGTCTGTGGTGACTGCCCCATGGTGTATGTACCTGTCTAGTCTGTTGTGACTGCCCTATGGCATATGTACCTGTCCAGTCTGTGGTGACTGCCCCATGGTGTATGTACCTGTCCAGGCTGTGGTGACTGCCCCATGGTGTATTTACCTGTCCAGGCTGTGGTGACTGCCCCATGGTGTATTTACCTGTCCAGTCTGTGGTGACTGCCCCATGGTGTATGTACCTGTCCAGTCTGTGGTAACTGCCCCATGGTGTATGTACCTGACCAGTCTGTGGTGACTGTCCCATGGTGTATGTACCTGTCCAGTCTGTGGTGACTGCCCCATGGTGTATTTACCTGTCCAGTCTGTGGTGACTGCCCCATGATGTATGTACCTGTCCAGTCTGTGGTGACTTCCCGATGGTGTATGTGCCTGTCCAGTTTGTGGTGACTGCCCCATGGTGTATGTACCTGTCCAGTCTGTGGTGACTTCCCCATGGTGTATGTGCCTGTCCAGTTTGTGGTGACTGCCCCATGGTGTATTTGCCTGTCCAGTCTGTGAGTGGATCAGTTTCTCAGCCCACTGCCATATGTAATTCTGACGCTCCTACAATATCATTCCTCAGTCACACTGGTCAGGGGGCCAGGGTATCACGGTCAGCCTCTATAGAGAGACCCAGGGTATCACGGTCAGCCTCTGTAGAGAGACCCAGGGCATCACGGTCTCTCTATAGAGGCTGACTGTGATACCCTGGGTCTCTCTCTCTAGAGGCTGAGTGTGATACCCTGGGTCTCTATAGAGGATGACCATGATACCCTGGGTCTCTCTATAGAGGCTGACCATGATACCCTGGCTCTCCCTCTATAGAGGCTGACTGTGATACCCTGGGTCTCTCTCTATAGAGGCTGAAAGTGATGCCCTGGGTCTCTCTACAGAGGCTGACCGTGATGCCCTGGGTCTCTCTACAGAGGCTGACCGTGATACCCTGGGTCTCTCTCTATAGGGGCTGACCATGATGCCCTGGGTCTCTCTATAGAGGCTGACTGTGATACCCTGGGTCTCTCTATAGAGGCTGACCATGATACCCTGGCTCTCACTCTATAGAGGCTGACTGTCATACCCTGGGTCTCTCTCTATAGAGGCTGACCGCGAAACCCTGGGTCTCTCTCTCTAGAGGCTGACCATGATAAACTGGGTCTCTCTATAGAGGCTGACCATGATATCCTGGGTCTCTCTATAGAGGCTGACTGTGATACCCTGGGTCTTTCTCTATAGAGGCTGACTGTGATACCCTGGGACTCTCTATAGAGGCTGACCATGATACCCTGGGCCTCTCTATAGAGGCTGACCATGATAAACTGGGTCTCTCTATAGAGGCTGACCATGATATCCTGAGTCTCTCTCTATAGAGGCTGACCATGATACCCTGGGTCTCTCTCTATAGAGGCTGACCATGATACCCTGGGTCTCTCTATAGAGGCTGACCATGATACCCTGGGTCTCTCTATAGAGGATGACCATGATACACCGGGTATCTCTCTATAGAGGCTGACCATGATATCCTAGGTCTCTCTCTATAGAGGCTGACTGTGACACCCTGGGTCTCTCTCTATAGAGGCTGACTGTGATACCCGGGGTCTTTCTCTATAGAGGCTGACCATGATAGACTGGGTCTCTCTATAGAGGATGACCGTGATGCCCTGGGTCTCTCTATAGAGGCTGACCGTGATACCCTGGGTCTCTCTTTAGAGGCTGACCTTGAAACCCTGGGTCTCTCTATAGAGGCTGACCATGATACCCTGGGTCTCTCTATAGAGGCTGACTGTGATACCCTGGGATTCTCTCTATAGAGGCTGACCATGATACCCTGGGACTCTCTAAAGAGGCTGACTGTGATACCCTGGGTCTCTCTATAGAGGCTGACCATGATACCCTGGGTCTCTCTCTATAGAGGCTGAAAGTGATGCCCTGGGTCTCTCTATAGAGGCTGACCGTGATGCCCTGGGTCTCTCTATAGAGGCTGACCGTGATACCCTGGGTCTCTCTCTATAGAGGCTGACCATGATGCCCTGGGTCTCTCTATAGAGGCTGACTGTGATACCCTGGGTCTCTCTCTACAGAGGCTGACCATGATACCCTGGGTCTCTCTATAGAGGCTGACTGTGATACCCTGGGTCTCTCTCTAGAGGCTGAGTGTGATACCCTGGGTCTCTATAGAGGATGACCATGATACCCTGGGTCTCTCTATAGAGGCTGACCATGATACCCTGGCTCTCTCTATAGAGGCTGACTGTGATACCCTGGGATTCTCTCTATAGAGGCTGACCATGATACCCTGGGACTCTCTAAAGAGGCTGACTGTGATACCCTGGGTCTCTCTATAGAGGCTGACCATGATACCCTGGGTCTCTCTCTATAGAGGCTGAAATTGATGCCCTGGGTCTCTCTATAGAGGCTGACCGTGATGCCCTGGGTCTCTCTAGACCCAGGGTATCACGGTCAGCCTCTATAGAGAGACCCAGGGTCTCACGGTCAGCCTCTATAGAGAGACCCAGGGTATCACGGTCAGCCTCTAAAGAGAGACCCAGGGTATCAATTTCAGCCTCTATAGAGAGAGACCCAGGGTATCATGGTCAGCCTCTATAGAGAGACCCAGGGTATCACAGTCAGCCTCTATAGAGGGAGAGCCAGGGTATCATGGTCAGCCTCTATAGAGAGACCCAGGGTATCATGGTCAGCCTCTGTAGAGAGTACCAGGGTGCAGCATAGATCATGACAATTGAGACGGCTAATGCAGTTACAAAGGGGTGTGCTTATTGGTCAATGCTCACCGCTCCCATTGCTTAGACTGAGTGGTCTCCCAGTTCATGGCCTTCTGGACAGCCTTCTGGACAGCCTTCTTCCAGCGTGCGAACCGGAACTCACTCTCTACAGGAGAAACAGACCGGACACTTACATCCTGGATGTTTCTTGCATGAACCTTGACCTCATGAAAACGATGCATTTAGCAACACCTTGTGGTGAAACAAACAATTGTTTTCTTTTGTAATGCACTCATTTAACCACTAGATGGCATTGTGAGGTAATTATTGATTAGGTATCTCCTGCATATTGTTTGATGACGACTGCTAGCTACGACTTTGAAAGTAAGATGTTGACCAGATCAGTCCAATCAAAGCTACTGTAGATATAACGTGATTTGATGTCATTCTATCTGTGGCCAATGACCTTGAGCCTTCTTGAACGGGCACTTCTAATAGGACTCTATGGCAGGAACCAAGGGGGGCTAACATTTTAGAGCTCTAACCTTGGAATTGGGGTTGACCTATTTACTTACTGACTGACTTTACTGTCCCCATGGGGAAATGTTGTTTTAGTGTCATGTACACGTTTAAAGTGGCATTTAAATACAAAACAAAATTGACAATACGACATTCATAACAGTTACATACCAATAAAAAATAAAAATAGGATGGGAACATTAGCCCGAGTTATTTAGGAGGGATATCACACCTGGCACAAATTATTGTCTAGTTGTGTTTTTCCTGCCGAGGGGGTGCCCTGTATACCTGCATCCAGAGGGGAGTAGTTCAAAGTCCGGGTACAGGGGGTGGCTTGGGTCTAAAATGATTTTGTGAGCCTTACGGAGGGACCTGACCTTAAAGATCTCATCCAGGCCTGTCTGTTTGACTCCAAGTACCTTGGGGAGGGCCCTGACTTTAAAGATCTCATCCAGGCCTGTCTGTTTGACTCCAAGTACCTTGGGGAGGGCCCTGACTTTAAAGATCTCATCCAGGCCTGTCTGTTTGACTCCAAGTACCTTGCTTACTGTGGTGATAATCCTTCTCAGCATATTTCTCTGGCTGACAGTGGCATTGCCAAACCCACAAACAATACAACAAGTTAAAATACTCTCAATGAAAGATGTGTAAAACAGAGTCAGTATAGTCCAGTCTACATTAACAGAGTCAGTATAGTCCAGTCTACATTAACAGAGTCAGTATAGTCCAGTCTACATTAACAGAGTCAGTATAGTCCAGTCTACATTAACAGAGTCAGTATAGTCCAGTCTACATTAACAGAGTCAGTATAGTCCAGTCTACATTAACATAGTCAGTATAGTCCAGTCTACATTAGAAGGTCCCAGCTTTTTGAGAAAGTCCGGTCTCTGTTGGCTCGTTTTGTAGATCAGGTCTGTACATTTACTCCACTGAAGCTTATTGTCCAAGAGGACAGCCAGATATTTATATTCCTCTACAATCTCTATGTTCTGACCTCTGAGAGATGTTGCAGAGGTCGGTGTTGCTCGCTTCCTGAAGTCTATGCACATCTCTTTGGTCTTGTTGGTATTGAGGACTGCCCCATGAGTGGCAGAAAACTGAGCCGATCACAGCACAACGCTCTGTATTGTCTGCTGGCTCGCCCCTCCACCACAGAAAGCACTGAGCTAGACTGAAACAGCTGCATGTTGGAGCTGCCTTATTCAAGGAAACAAAAAAGAGACCATGTTTTGTGTTACATATGTTTGAAAACTGATATGTGACACGTATTAATGCCAAAATAACAAGCAAAACAGGCAAGCCCCCCCCAAAAAATAATTATATATATTTTTTGTTCTTACCTAAGGGCTACGGGACAGAAGGTTGAGGGTTCGCTGACCACCACAGACGAGCTCACTCTCCCTGCCTGTTTAGTACACTGCAATCAGAGATGGCTGCAGACAATGATTATTTAGGGGAAAACTTATTCCATTTTATGATATACAATAGATGCAATACATTTTCCACTAACAGGATTCTGTGCCAACGCACCACACAACCAATAAACAAAGTATCCCGACTTCTGGCACTGTGATACAGCCTGGACGTACGGATTGTGTATGTGTGCCATTCAGAGCGTGAATGGGCAAGACAAAACATTGAAGTGCCTTTGAACGGGGTACGGTAGTAGGTGCCAGGCGCACCGGTTTGTGCCAAGAACTGCAATGCTGCTGGGGTTTGTTTTTAACGCTCAACAGTTTATCAAGAATGGTCCACCACCCAAAAGACATCCAGCCAACTTCACACAACTGTGGGAAGCATTGGAGTCCACATGGGTCATCATCACCGTGGAACGCTTTAGACACTATGTAGAGTCCACGACCCGACGAATTGAGGCTGTTCCTAATGTTTGGTATACTCAGTGTAGAGTCTGCTGGTGAATGGGCAAGGACTGACCAAAAGAACCCAAAACATTCCATAACAACCACAAACATGTACCCAAAACAACACAAAAGTACCCCAAACAACTACAAACACGTAACCAAAACTACATAAAAGTGCCCAAAAGAACCACAAACAACCCAAAACCACCAGAAATAACCACAAACAGATACCCAAAAGTACACAAACGTACTCAAAACAATCACAAACCGGTACCCAAAACTACATAAAAGTACCCAAAAGAACCACAAACAGTCTTTGGTGTAATCTCCCTGTTAGCATGTGGTGTAATCTCTCTGTTAGCATGTGGTGTAATCTCTCTGTTAGCATGTGGTGTAATCTCTCTGTTAGCATGTGGTGTAATCTCTCTGTTAGCATGTGGTGTAATCTCTCTGTTAGCATGTGGGGTAATCTCCCTGTTAGCATGCGGTGTAATCTCCCTGTTAGCATGTGGTGTAATCTCTCTGTTAGCATGTGGTGTAATCTCTCTGTTAGCATGTGGTGTAATCTCCCTGTTAGCATGTGGTGTAATATCTCTGTTAGCATGTGGTGTAATCTCTCTGTTAGCATGTGGTGTAATCTCTCTGTTAGCATGTGGTGTAATCTCTCTGTTAGCATGTGGTGTAATCTCTCTGTTAGCATGTGGTGTAATCTCCCTGTTAGCATGCGGTGTAAACTTTCTGTTAGCATGTGATGTAATCTCTGTTAGCATGTGGTGTAATCTCTCTGTTAGCATGTGGGGTAATTTCTTCTGTTAGCATGTGGTGTAATATCTCTGTTAGCATGTGGTGTAATCTCTCTGTTAGCATGTGGGGTAATTTCTTCTGTTAGCATGCGGTGTAATCTCCCTGTTAGCATGTGGTGTAATCTCTCTGTTAGCATGTGGTGTAATCTCTCTGTTAGCATGTGGGGTAATTTCTTCTGTTAGCATGCGGTGTAATCTCCCTGTTAGCATGTGGTGTAATCTCTCTGTTAGCATGTGGTGTAATATCTCTGTTAGCATGTGGGGTAATTTCTTCTGTTAGCATGTGGGGTAATCTCTCTGTTAGCATGTGGTGTAATCTCCCTGTTAGCATGCGGTGTAAACTTTCTGTTAGCATGTGATGTAATCTCTGTTAGCATGTGGTGTAATATCTCTGTTAGCATGTGGGGTAATTTCTTCTGTTAGGATGTGGTGTAATATCTCTGTTAGCATGTGGTGTAATCTCTCTGTTAGCATGTGGTGTAATCTCTCTGTTAGCATGTGGGGTAATTTCTTCTGTTAGCATGCGGTGTAATCTCCCTGTTAGCTTGTGGTGTAATCTCTCTGTTAGCATGTGGTGTAATCTCTCTGTTAGCATGTGGGGTAATTTCTTCTGTTAGCATGCGGTGTAATCTCCCTGTTAGCATGTGGTGTAATCTCTCTGTTAGCATGTGGTGTAATCTCTCTGTTAGCATGTGGTGTAATCTCTCTGTTAGCATGTGGGGTAATTTCTTCTGTTAGCATGCGGTGTAATCTCCCTGTTAGCATGTGGTGTAATCTCTCTGTTAGCATGTGGTGTAATCTCTCTGTTAGCATGTGGGGTAATTTCTTCTGTTAGCATGTGGTGTAATATCTCTGTTAGCATGTGGGGTAATCTCTCTGTTAGCATGTGGAGGAATATCTCTGTTAGCATGTGGTGTAATCTCTCTGTTAGCATGTGGGGTAATTTCTTCTGTTAGCATGCGGTGTAATCTCCCTGTTAGCATGTGGTGTAATCTCTCTGTTAGCATGTGGTGTAATATCTCTGTTAGCATGTGGGGTAATTTCTTCTGTTAGCATGCGGTGTAATCTCCCTGTTAGCATGTGGTGTAATCTCTCTGTTAGCATGTGGTGTAATCTCTCTGTTAGCATGTGGGGTAATTTCTTCTGTTAGCATGTGGGGTAATCTCTCTGTTAGCATGTGGTGTAATCTCTCTGTTAGCATGTGTGGTAATCTCTCTGTTAGCATGTGGTGTAATCTCTCTGTTAGCATGTGGTGTAATCTCTCTGTTAGCATGTGGGGTAATCTCTCTGTTAGCATGTGGGGTAATCTCTCTGTTAGCATGTGGTGTAATCTCTCTGTTAGCATGTGGTGTAATCTCTCTGTTAGCATGTGGGGTAATATCTCTGTTAGCATGTGGGGTAATATCTCTGTTAGCATGTGGGGTAATCTCTCTGTTAGCATGTGGTGTAATCTCTCTGTTAGCATGCGGTGTAATCTCCCTGATAGCATGCGGTGTAAACTTTCTGATATTGAGTGCGTTCGTAAATTCACTCTGGCCATCTACTCTGATTTTAGAGCACTGGGTTTGCCAGAGCGCAGAATAAGTGATGAACACCCGTTGAATATGGCTGGTGTCAGTAAACGTCTGCAAATGTTTTGTATTAATTCAATTGTTGCCAGCAGCACAAAAACCGCGGCCAATGTTCTAGACACCATGAAAACAGCCTAACTAGCTCTGCTAGGGCGAGTAAAATGATCAGTGAGCTGTTCTCTCATTATGTGTCTGGAAGTATCTAGCTGGCCAACTTCAGCCAGTTAGCTTGGGCGCTTGACTGTCGTTGTGAGGTCAGAACGCTCGGATCAACCCTACTCCTCGGCCGGAGCGTCCAGTGGGCCCAGTGTGCTCTGAATTCAAAAAGGCTCAGACTTTTATTTGTCCATCAACACGGGCTGGGACCCGTGTCTCACAGACCTGCTCAGCATTCATTGACATAACAATGGCTAACTGTGAACTACACCTTTTCACAAAAACAACGGTTTTGATTATTGCAGAGGTTGCAGATACAGCTCTTCACAAGTTCCTACTGTCAGCCCTTAGCTATGGAAACACAATTTCCCCCCGGCATAACATAAGGGTGTATAACACTGGTGTTGCAGTCAAAAAAAGCAGCATCACTTGATTGATAGCCTGAAATGGCTTGGTAGCTAGTTACGAGGTTAGGGGATTGCTTTAGCTAGCCAGCTAAATAGGTTCCCAAACTCAAAGAAAAATTGCTAGGAATAAATAGGTTACATATCTGGAGGAATTAAAATTTACACACACACACACACACACACATCAAACGTTGTTTTTGCTCCATGGTTGCGTCTTGGAATACCCCTGACGGGAGAAAAATCAGTCCATTTATGATAAAACGTGGCTTTTAAAATGAAGCTTAGTAATTTAACATCTGGAAGAAAACAAAAAAACAAACATATAATACAGGAGAAATCTAAGGGTCACGTGCCCTTGTTCCCCCAATGGGCACGGCCCCTCTGGACACCTCTCATCGTGTGATCGAGTTGCAAGCGAGACAGGGCAGGTTTATTATAGCGTCCATCAATCCGTTATGACAGGATTGATGGACGCTAACGGTGAAGGAAAATCCACACCCAGTTGTTTTTTTAGTTTTTTTTAAGTTAAACTTTATTGCAATGTGCATGGTCACATTCATCTTTGCACAACAGAATGGAGGCAGCAAAACCCATTTTGCCAAAAAAAAGACAAAAACAAGGCAAAAAAAAATGTAAATATAAAAACATTAAATCATTAAAAAAAAAAAAAAATACAATTAAAAATAAATCTGTAGTTTAAAACATTTTAAACAATTTAAGGGCCCGTGTACTTTAAGATAATAACATTGTCCATTTCTTTCCATACCCAGATTGAGGAAGGCTTTAGATTTCATTATACGGTACGTTCGTTTTAAGAAAATGTAACCGATCAATTTACATAACAAGGTCCAGTACCATGTTTCTCTGTAATCAATGTCTGAAAAGCAGCACATTTGGGATAGGACGCACATCGGACAGATTCATTTCCTCTTACAACAGTCTGACCTGTAACCATTTTGCAGGTTGACATTTCTCAGTAAAATTAATAACCAACGGACCATCTTGTCCAGTTAACGTCTAGATTCCTCTGTCACTTTTAGTTATTTTCTTGCCTTTACATTGATCCCCCCCCCATTCATTATCAAGTGATAAATCTCCTGCAAAGCATTACTGTTAATTGTTTAAAAATATATATATATATATATATATATAAACATTTACAGTAGAGCATTGTACCCATAACATCAACTCATCATTAAAGTGCTGTAAGGACAAGACAATTCATGACCAATAAATTATTAGGAAGTAATATGCTTGTCCTCAACGACTGAAAAACAGAAAAATGGGTCTTAAAAAGCGTATTGTACGGTTAAAACTTCCACGTACAACTTAAGAAGAAGTTGTGTTTCACAGACCTTCTTTTCATTATCCACACATGATCCCTTTTTTTAAAAAAAAGCCTTTATCGTTATTTTATTTATTTTAAAAATACGTGAAAATGTCCCTTTAAAAAACCAGAGCTTTGTACCCATATCACGAACTCCGCGCGCAAACCAAGCATTATAAAGTGCTGTAAGGACCCCTGCGATGCTTTTCATACAGGAGGTTCCTTCAAGTGGACCCACATGTAGCTAGGTACACCTACGATCATCAAGAGTAGCAAACCGTCTCCAAGCAGGCCTTCCATTCCACATTATAGCTACGTAGCCTACGACATTCTCACAACACTTGTTCAATGTTGGCGCTATTACTAACCAGTGCAATTAAAAATTATTATTATTTTTTTTTAAATGCACAGCGTCACCATTTGTTAAAATGACCAAGCACAACATATGAGACAAACAAAAAGATTAAAAAAACATTAAAATATCATCCGCTTAATAAATTCATAGAAAACCAGACATGATAGGGATGTTTTTTTTTCCCCCCTTTCCTTCCACAGGAGAATCAGTCTCTTCCGTCACAGTTCAGTCACACAGTAGAGTTCCATCAATTCATTCCATCTTCTGATATTTGGGCCATTTCTTCCAAGATGAAGTTCACAGGTAGGGGTCACAGGTAGGGGGTCACAGGTAGGGGGTCACAGGTAGGGGTTCTTGTCCAATGGGACTAAGAGGACGAGGCTGAGTACGTGTACAGGAGGCAATAGGATGTGGACTAGGAAATGCTCTCAGGGAGAACAGAGTCCACAGCATGCTCAAACAGCCATCAGATGCAGGTGCTATGTGGACCTACATTCTGTACGTTCCCCCACTTCAACTCCATATGTATCCTCAAAATGGTTCCTAGTGTTGGCTCCCCCAATGGTTCCTAGTGTTGGCCCAGATCCTACTAGTGGTGTCCTGTGTGATGACAGGGAGAAGAAGAGGGTGATAGGTTTAGATGAGTCTGCAGTTTTATTTTTATGAAATCTTCAACTCATGAATAGTGGCTGAGGAATATATGCATTATAAATGGCATTAGTGGCACTTGACTTCAGTTAGGTAGGATGCCCCATGTTGGGCAGGTTACAGTTGTTGCACATGGAGGAAGAGATTATTCAAGTTAAAAAAATGACTTTCTAGTTAAATTCAGGGTTTCAGTCAACAAGTATGTTTGGCTATTGGTAGTTTTAGAATGTGGAAGCATCTCACTCAAGACACAACAACATAAACCAATAACTCCCAGACCCTAGAGGTCAGTTGAGACGGGGAGAGGGACACCCCAGGGAACACTGTTTACCTTCTGTCCCAACACTGCAGTTATACAGGACACAGAGAGAGACCCAGGGTATCAAATGGGTGTGCTTATTGGTCAATGCTCACCGCTCCCGTTGCTGATTGGACCGTTCCCATTGCTGCATGGACCGTTCCCATTGCTGCATGGACCGTTCCCATTGCTGCATGGACCGTTCCCATTGCTGATTGGACCGTTCCCATTGCTGCATGGACCGTTCCCATTGCTGCATGGACCGTTCCCATTGCTGCATGGACCGTTCCCATTGCTGATGGGCTCCGTGGTCTCCCAGTTCATGGCCTTCTGGACGGCCTTCTTCCAGCGTGCGAAGCGGAACTCACTCTCTACAGGAGAAACAGACCGGACAGACACTTACAACGGAGGCTCCTATCCTCAAAGTAACTGCAGTACATACATATAACCACTAGATGTCAGTGTGTTAAACACACTCTACGAAACCAAAAAAACTGTGGAGAGCCTGTCATGTAAACCCGACCTTAGGCAACACAGTGACTAGGGTCTGGTTTCAATGATGAACTCTTGGCATGGAGGAACTGTGTCACATCCTCCGTCGATAAGGGAGAAAACATTTTCCGGGGACTCCGCCAACAAAAATCACAAGGCTGACATGCCAGAACGTCACGATTCGAAACCAAAGCTTTTGCAGGCAAAACCTTGGCAGTGGTTTTTAGTGAAGGTAGTGGATGCAAATTAGCCACATGCGAAATGCACTCGCTAAAAATAACCTCTGATGTCCATCTTGGCAGCTACTATTTAGTATTTTATTTAAGGGGATAAGGCAGTGACCTCGGCAGTGACTCTATGCCAAAAGAGTCTATTAGTGAAACCAATCCCTAGTCACTGTTGTCTAAGGTCGGGTTTGAGAATATAAACTGAACGGCTTTAAAATGTAATAGACATTTAACCACCAGATGACAGTACGACACAAAATATTGATATGGTATCTCAAATCATGGTCACGCCTCATGGGTGACAGGGTTGGGGTCAATTCAGTTTTCCAAGTAAGTCAATTCAAGAAGTGGATTTAAATAAAAATGTATTAATTGTAAAAAATAATATTTTTTTTATGGCATTTAATATTCACTTTGACCCCAACCCTGGCTAAAGGTCTGACGCTGTTCGCTCACCCTCAGGATTGATCAGGGGTTGATATTTGTCAGTGGGGATGGTTGTGAGGTCACCAGGGGTCAGACTCCAGACACCGACCCCCTCTGCTGCTCCTGCCGCCATGGCTGCACCCAGCGCCGTGGTCTCCGACATGGACGGCTTCACTGGGGCGACACACACAAATCCAATATTGCGGCGTCCTCGGCAGTATGTGTATTTGGGGAAAGGTTTACGTTAGAGGCGTACTGTGCAGCTGTGTCTGCCTGCATAGTGTGCTTGATGTCGATGTGTCCTGTACGTCCTTGGGGAGTAGACATAAATGTGTGCCGTTGAGTCAAAGATCAAATGAGAGATTACTGAGTGCATGTTCTCTACCTCAATGGAGTGTGTATGTGTTTGTGTGAGCACGTGCGTACCTACCCACAGGGATGCAGAGTACATCCGCCTGGAGCTGCATCAATAGTCTGTTGGAGGTCATGCCGCCATCCACCTGGAGCTGGCTCAAAGGAACCCCGTAGTCCTGATTCATGGCCTCCAGGATCTGGACAATTATATATCTATTAGTTCATAGCGGAGTCTGCCGTTTGACTTGTGTGGAACTCAGAATGGAACTCCCGAGCCTTACCTCTGAAAACAGACTGCTGCCAGCGCAGCGAAGGCCAGGTGAGATCTGTTAGTGAACTGAGTCAGGCTTACCTCTCTAGTCTGAAAACAGACTGCCTCCAGCGCAGCGAGGGCCAGGTGAGATCTGTTAGTGAACTGAGTCAGGCCGCAGATGATACTGTCGAAACGAGAGAGAGAGATGAAATCAGGCTGGAAATAAACTGGCAGCTCTGTTGAAATGGAGGACAGAATACACGCATGTTAACTTAAAAACACACATCTCAAATCTAGTGACATTTTGTCACATAAAAATGCATGACGTCTGAAGCGCAAGGGATTGTTTCACAATTAGGTGCAAGTGGCCTACCCTCGTGCACTGGGTTCCCAGTAGGGGGCGTACAGCCCGGAGAAGGCAGGAACAAAGTAACATCCATAGGACGAGCCCACATCACCTGCCAGCTTCTCTGTGAGAGGAGGAGGGAGCATGAGGACGGTCTAAAGGAAATATGAATCAACCTAAACATCCAGTGTGTTGCAGAGCTCACCGATCTCTGCGGAGGACTGGATGATTCCCAGGTTATCTTTCAGCCAACGCACCACCGCCCCAGCTATGGCCACCGACCCCTGGAAAAAGACCAATCGCAGGTCAGCACCAGCATAGCGGAGCCAATCAGAACATGACAAACATACTGCAGGGCTTCATTTTTCAGACAGGGCATAACAGGACTAGTATAACAGGATAAGAGGACTAGTACAGTGGCTTGCGAATGTATTCACTCTCCTTGGCATTTTTCCTATTTTGTTGCCTTGCATCCTGGAATTTAAATGGATTGTTTGGGGGGTTTGTATCATTTGATTTACACAACATGCCTACCACTTTGAAGATGCAAAATATTTTTTTTGTGAAACAAACAAGAAATAAGACACACAAAAAAGCAGAACTTGAGCGTGCATAACTATTCACCCCCCTAAAGTCAATACTTTGTAGAGACACCTTTTGCAGCAATTACAGCTGCAAGTCTCTTGGGGTATGTCTCTATAAGCTTGGCACATCTAGCCACTGAGATTTTTGTCCATTCAAGGCAAAACTGCTCCAGCTGCTTCAAGTTGGATGGGTTCCGCTGGTGTACAGCAATATTTAAGTCATACCACAGATTCTCAATTGGATTGAGGTCTGGGCTTTGACTAGGCCATTCCAAGACATTTAAAATGTTTCCCCATAAACCACTCGAGTGTTGCTTTAGCAGTATGCTTAGGGTCACTGTCCTGCTAAATGGTGAACCTCCGTCCCAGTCTCAAATCTCTGGAAGACAAACAGGTTTCCCCTCAATAGTTTCCCTGTATTTAGCGCCATCCATCATTCCTTCAATTCTGAGCAGTTTCCCAGTCCCTGCCGATGAAAAACATCCACACACCATGATGCTGCCACCACCATGCTTCACTGTGGGGATGGTGTTCTCGGGGTGATGAGAGATGTTGGGTTTGCGCCAGACAGAGTTTTCCTCAATTGCCAAAAAGCTCAATTTTAGTCTCATCTGACCAGAGTACCTTCTTCCATGTGTTTGGGGAGTCTCCCACATGTCTTTTGGCGAACACCAAACGTGTTTGCTTATTTCTTTCTTTAAGCAATGGCTTTTTTCTGGCCACTCTTCCGTAAAGCCCAGCTCGGTGGAGTGTACGGCTTAAAGTGGTCCTATGGACAGATACTCCAATCTCCACTGTGGAGCTTTGCAGGTCCTTCAGGGTTATCTTTGGTCTCTTTGTTGCCTCTCTGATTAATGCCCTCCTTGCCTGGTCCTTGAGTTTTGGTGGGCGGCCCTCTCTCTTGGCAGGTTTGCTGTGGTGCCATATTCTTTCCATTTTTTAATAATGGATTTAATAGTGCTCTGTGAGATGTTCAAAGTTTTGGATATTTTTTTTAACCCAACCTTGATCTGTAACTTCTCCTGTTTGGAGAGCTCCTTGGTCTTCGTGGTGTCGCTTGCTTGGTGGTGCCCCTTGCTTAGTGGTGTTTCAGACTCTGGAGCCTTTCAGAACAGGTGTATATATACACTGAGATCATGTGACACTTAGATTGCACACAGGTGGACTTTTTTTAACTCATTATGTGACTTCTGAAGGTAATTGGTTGCACCAGATCTTATTTAAGGGCTTCACAGCAAAGGGGGTGAATACATATACACACACCACTTTTCCATTTGTTATTTCTTTGCATTTTTGTTTAAACAAGTTATTTTTGTTCATTTCACTTCACCAATCTGGACTAATTTTGTGTATGTTCATTACATGAAATCCAAATAAAAATAATTTTAAATTACAGGTTGTAATGCAACAAAATACGAAAAACTCCAAGGGGGGTGAATACTTTTGCAAGGCACTGTATAATAGTACAGCAGGACTAGAGTAACATGAATACAGGACTAGTATACCAGGATACCAGGACTAGTATAACAGGATAACAGGGCTAGTATAACAGGACAACAGGGCTAGTATAACAGGACAAGTATACCAGGACTAGTATACCAGGACAACAGGACTAGTACAACAGGACTAGTATAACAATACTTGTATAATAGGACTAGTGTAACATGATACCAGGACTAGTATAACAGGACTAGTATACCAGGATAACAGGACTAGTATAACATGATACCAGGACTAGTATAACAGGATAACAGGACTAGTATACCAGGATAACAGGACTAGTATAATAGGACTAGTGTAACATGATAACAGGACTAGTATACCAGGATAACAGGACTAGTATAATAGGACTAGTGTAACATGATAACAGGACTAGTATACCATGACTAGTATAACAGGACTAGTATAACATGATAACAGGACTAGTATAATAGGACTAGTGTAACATGATAACAGGACTAGTATAACAGGACTAGTATACCAGGACTAGTATACCAGGACTAGTATACCATGACAACAGGACTAGTATACCATGATAACAGGACTAGTATAACATGATAACAGGACTAGTATACCATGATAACAGGACTAGTATACCATGATAACAGGACTAGTATACCAGGATAAGAGGACTAGTATACTAGGACTAGTGTAACATGATAACAGGACTAATATACCATGATAACAGGACTAGAATACCAGGACAACTGGAATAGTATACCAGGATAAGAGGACTAGCATACCAGGATAACAGGACTAGTATAATAGGACTAGTGTAACATGATAACAGGGCTAGTATAACATGATAACAGGACTAGTATACCAGGACTAGTATACCAGGATAACAGGACTAGTATAATAGGACTAGTGTAACATGATAACAGGACTAGTATACCAGGATAACAGGACAACAGGACTAGTATACCAGGACTAGTATAATAGGACTAGTATACCAGGATAACAGGACTAGTATACCAGGATAACAGGACTAGTATACCAGGATAACAGGACTAGTATAATAGGACTAGTGTAACATGATAACAGGACTAGTATAATAGGACTAGTGTAACATGATAACAGGACTAGTATACCAGGATAACAGGACTAGTATAATAGGACTAGTATACCAGGATAACAGGACTAGTATAATAGGACTAGTATACCAGGATAACAGGACTAGTATACCAGGATAACAGGACTAGTATACCAGGATAACAGGACTAGTATAATAGGACTAGTATAATAGGACTAGTATACCAGGATAACAGGACTAGTATACCAGGATAACAGGACTAGTATAATAGGACTAGTATACCAGGATAACAGGACTAGTATACCAGGATAACAGGACTAGTATACCAGGATAACAGGACTAGTATAATAGGACTAGTATAACATGATAACAGGGCTAGTATACCAGGATAACAGGACTAGTATAACATGACAACAGGACTAGTATAACAGGACTAGCATAACAGGATAACAGGACTAGTATAACATGATACCAGGACTAGTATACCATGACAACAGGACTAGTATAACAGGACTAGTATAACATGATAACAGGACTAGTAGACCATGACAACAGGACTAGTATAACAGGACTAGTATAACAGGATAACAGGACTAGTATACCAGGATAACAGGACTAGTATACCAGGATAACAGGACTAGTGTAACATGATAACAGGACTAGTGTAATAGGACTAGTGTAACATGATAACAGGACTAGTATACCAGGATAACAGGACTAGTATAACAGGACTAGTATACCAGGACTAGTGTAACATAACAGGACTAGTATACCAGGACTAGTATACCAGGATAACAGGACTAGTATACCAGGATAACAGGACTAGTATACCAGGACTAGTATAACATGATAACAGGACTAGTATACCAGGATACCAGGACTAGTATACCAGGACTAGTATACCAGGACTAGTATACCAGGACTAGCATACCAGGACTAGCATAAGAGACAGACATACCTCGAGAGCGTAGTAGGCTGGTGAGTCCTTCCCCAGTTTGTAGGCCAGTGTGGTCAGGAGGCCGTGTTCTGACATCACCGGCTGAGACCAGACAAAAAGGGTGTCATTTTAGAGCAACAGACACCATTTTGAAAATAAAAAATAAATAAAAATGACATTATTTAAAGCCAGTTTACCTTGATCCCTGTGTTTCTCAGTAGGAAGCAGCCAGTTCCGTACCTTTAAATAGAAACAAGGGCCGGTTTTAAAGGAGATGGAGTCGGACCATAAAAATACAATCCATCTCATCTACATTCTATCTCTACGAGAAGAACAGACGAAGACATCTCTGAAAATCTAATCAAAACATGTGCCGAATACAAGTGTAGACCTTATCGTGAAATGCTTACTTACAAGCCCTTAACCAACAGTGCAATGTCAATGTAATAGTCCAGTGGCCATTCTACCCACCAAGCCACTTGGTGATGAGTTTATCAAATCTCAAATCTCAAAAGTATTTTAGAAATCCCTTTTTACATCAGCAGTTGTCAAAGTGTTTTACAGATACCTAAAACCCCAGAGAGCAAGCAATACAAGAGGCAGAAACACAGTGGCTAGGACACACTCCCTAGAAGAAGTCAGGAACCTAGGAAGAAACCTAGTGAGGAGCCAGGCTCGTACATAACATTCTACTGACTAGTATATTCTAAAATAGCTGTGTTTCTGAGTGATGACGACCTAAACCAGCACGTCCAGTTCCACAGAGAGAGTGGCTGCTAGGCCATATGCCCAACCAAACAACTACACCATAGCCACGCCTACGCTGTGAACACAACAAGCAGGCCACAGCCAGAAAGCAGAGATACAGAGCTCGTGTGGTAAGGCTCCCAAACAATGGCAGGGCTTCTTCTCCTTTCTTTACATCTAACTGACTGATACATAGACCACCAGCAACTTTAAGTGATATGGACCTCTGAATAAAACGATATGAATGAATATCACTGTCAGACTTTCCAAGTAAGGAGAGAAGACCTGTCTTGAGGAGAAGGGATTGAGGAGGACTTACGTGTTTTTAGCCTGTCCATCCTGGAAGCACATCTGACCAACCAGAGCAGCGGACTGGTCCCCGAGACACTGTGACATCAAGAACCACAACAGCGTTTAGTCATCATACACACACACTAACCTCGGTCAGTCATTACTGTCAAAGCTAGGACATTGATTCACTCCAACTAGGACACACACACACACACACACAGTTTGGATGCAATAACGAGGGAGAAGTCCTTACCCCGGAGATGGGAACTCCTGCCAGAGAACCAGAGTTCTAGAAGAGGATGAAATAAAAACAGACATGATGAGAGTGAAGTTACTGATCCAGGACCTGTGGTCAAAACTCAACAAAGTCCATTGAAAAAAAAAAAAAAAAAAGTCCTAAAATAAATAAGCCGCCTTTATCAAATCAGAACTAATAGTAGTAGCAAACGGATCGGGGCAACCTGATCGTAATAAAACATAAACCACAACCCCGTACGTACACCAGGCCATCTGTCCAAAATCATCTCTACAGCCTGACCAAAAAAAATCAGCTGTTAAAGGCCGTCACGAGACGCTCCTGTTCAAATAACTGGCATAGCTATAGCCGCACACTCTCCACGGTGTCGTTCTACGGACGCCACAAGAGTCACGAGCGTCTCATTGGTGTAATGGAACAAAAAAAAAAAAGGGGCCAGCCAAAGGCCTGGCATGCTCTCCCTGGACCTTACCTAACCTCCATCTGGTGGATGTGAGGCAGGAGGCTGAGGTGAGTGAGAGAGGCAGAGAGAGAGGCAGAGAGAGAGGCAGAGAGAGAGATTTTGGGGACGACGGGCTGCCATTTTAGGTGACAGTGGCAGATAAGATCCTTTCAGAAATAGGAGGAGCAACCAGCTCACCGAATGACCTCTGGTCAAGGTGCACACTATGTTGACAGCCGTGCAGCAGCCATGACACGGTCACAGGAGATAAAACACAAACAGGAAAACACACACACACTTCTTGTGTGCCGTGTTCTATTCATTAGAGAGTATTTAAACCTGCCCTCATTACAAAGACAACTGCTGTCACAAGATGAGCTGCATTTCTCTGTATCAAAGTAATGTACAGTACATTCAGAAAGTATTCAGACCCCTTGACTTTTTCCACTGTTACGTTACAGCCGTATTTTAAAATGTTTACCCTCAAGCTACACACAATACCCCCTAATGACAAAGCAATACTCCCCCAACAAAAACATAAATACCTAAGTATTCAGACCGTTTGCTATGAGTCTCGAAATTGAGCTCAGGTGCATCCTGTTTCCATTGATCATCCTTGACATGTTTCTACAACTTGATTGGAGTCCACCTGTGGTCAATTCAATTGATTGGACATGATTTGAAAAGACACACCTGTCTATACAAGGTCCCACTGTGCATGTCAGAGCAAAAATCAAGCCACGAGGTCGAAGGAATTGTCCGTAGAGCTCCGAGACAGGATTGTGTCGAGGCACCGATCTGGGGAAGGGTACCAAAACATTTCTGCAGCACTGAAGGTTCCCAAGAACACAGTGGCCTCCATCATTCTTAAAATGGAAGAAGTTGAGAACCAACAAGACTCTTCCTAGAGCTGGCCGCTCAGCCAAACTGAGCAATCGGGGGATAAGGGCCTTGGTCATGGTGGTGGCAGCATCAAGCTGTGGGGATGTTTTTGGGAGACTGGGAGACTAGTCAGGATCGAGGGAAAGATTAACGGAGCAAAGTAGAGATCCTTGATGAAAACCTGCTCCAGAGCGCTCAGGACCTCAGACTGGGGCGAAGGTTCACCTTCCAACAGGACAACAACCCTAAACACACAGGCAAGACAACGCAGGAGTAGCTTTGGGACAAGTCTCTGAATGTCCTTGAGTGGCTCAGCCAGAGCCCGGACTTGAACCCGATCAAACATCTCTGGAGAAACCTGAAAACAGCTGTGCAGCGACGCTCCCCATCCAACCTGACAGAGCTTGAGAGGATCTGCAGAGAAGAATGGGAGAAACTCCCCAAATACAGGTGCCAAGCTTGTAAATGTGATATTACATTTGCAAAAATATCTGAAAACCTGTTTTTGTTTTGTCAATGTGGGAAATTGATGAAACTTTTTTTTTTTTTTTATCCATTTTAGAATAAGGCTGTAACGTAAAATGTGGAGAAAAATCATGGGGACTGAATACTTTCCAAAACGCACTGCACTGTCACGTCTGAGCAACACAGTGTCTGGGGAACGATCCAACTAACAGTCTAACCAAGAAAACAGTATTTTAGCCCGGTAACCTTGCCCATTACATAGTGGCGGCAGGGTAGCCTAGTGGTTAGAGCGTTGGACTAGTAACCGAAAGTTTGGTGGATCGAATCCCCGAGCCGACAAGGGTAAAAATCTGTCGTTCTGCCCTTCTGAACAAGGCAGTTAACCCACAGTTCCACGGTAGGTCGTCATTGTAAATAAGAATTTGTTGTTAATTAACTGACTTGCCTAGTTTAAATAGTCTTATGAGAGTCACCTGGAATCTTATCAGGTCAGCTTTGACGTAGTTGGAACTAAACACTAGTCATAAAAACCAAATTACCTGCTTTTATTAGTCCCTTTAAAATCACATATTTGATCATAAACATCTTTATGGCTAACCTTCTACTGAAAAATGATAGGACTTAACCTGGATAGGTAGGTTTAAAACATGGTTCAGGGGTTTCAAAATCAAAAAAATATTACATACACACAAACGTCGACACACAAGCTAAGATCTGAAGGTATCAACTCACCACTGAACCGTATATTTCTGAGGAGCTCTTCACTTGGGGTAGAATTTCCATCGGGACATCAAAATATCTACAACGGGCAAATAAATACGTTCAAAAAATAATGCCGGAAATATATAGTACAATTTTTTTATTTTTTAAATTAACAACTCATGCAGATATGTCTATGCATACATGTTCAAGTGTGTGTGTGTGTGTGTGTGTTTTCCTACTTGCAGAGCTCGGGGTCCCAGTCCAGGGTGTGTATATTGAAGAGCATGGTGCGACTTGCGTTGGTCACATCTGTGACGTGCACCCCTCCACTCTTCCCCCCCGTCAGACACTGGGGTGAGAGAACCACACACACCGTCACATAAGATAATGAAAACTAAAACCGTTGATACGGGACCACAATGGAAATAAGTCTTGACTTTTGAGTCATGCCTGACAAGTTTTAAAAATGTATATCCTCTGTCTTTGTTTTTAAACTGTCAAATCAATCATCTGGATGATTAATCATTTATCACAGATAAACCATCTGAACTGATCATCAACTCCGATCCGGAGTAACCTGTGCAGGTTTTTCTACCAGCCCAGTGCTAAAATCACCCAGCCTGTAGGGTTCGTGTTGGGCCCAGTCTTACCCAGATAAGCCAGGAGTCGACAGTTCCGAACATGGCTCTGTGTGTCAGGACGGCCTCAGCGACCTCCTCCACGTTGTCCATGAGCCAACGCAGCTTCACAGCACTAAAGTATGTACTGATGGGCAGACCAGTCTTGTGCTGGGGACGAGATAGATGGAGAGAAAAAGAGAGAGATAGAGGCTGTATCACATCCGGCCGCGATTGGGAGTCCCATAGGGCGGCGCACAATTGGCCTAGCGTCGTCCGGGTTTGGCCGTCATTGTAAATAAGAATTTGTTCTTAACTTACTTGCCTAGTTAAATACATTTTTTAATACAAAAGGGAGAGCTGGACGGAGAGAGGGGTAAAGGGAGAGCTGGACGGAGAGAGAAAGGGAGAGAGTGGTAGAGAGAGAGAGAGAGAGGTATAGAGAAAGAACACAAATGTGATGACAATGTAAAGGAGGAGGAGCCAAGGGGATTGATGTCACCCATCAGAGAGTACGGTAAAGACGTGTCAATCATATTGTTCACACCTAATCTTCTCATCCCCACAGGTGCCTATAGGCTAGTGTCCGTGGTGGGGTAAGGGCCTATGAAGTAGGGTCTAGGGCAGGGGATGGATAATTCCAGTCCTCGAGGGCCTGATTTGCGTCAGTTTTTCCCCCCAGCCCCAGCTAACACACCTGACTCGAATAATCACCTCATCATGATCTTCAGTTTAGAACGCAATTTGATTAAAAATCAGCTGTGTTTGCTATGGGATGGAGAAAGAAAAAAAAAAGAAGAAGAAGAAGTGTGACACCAAGTCAGGCCCCTGGAGGACTGGAGTCGCCCACCCCTGGTCTAGGGGTCGGTTTGGGACAGGTCTCTCCTCTTACCTTCAGATGGTTCTTGTTCTTGCCCGGGGTGCTGTTGATCAGCCTCTCCACGGTGGACTGTGTGCGCAGGTCCAGCCAAACTACAGGGACAACCAGCACACAAGGGAGTTAATCACTACTAAAATTTCAATTTAATAAAAATTAAAAAAAGAATCACCCAGATATATTATATATACACACTGTATCTTTAAAAAAATGTTCAACAATAGACAGTGGTGGAATTGGTAGAATGAAAACTGTTGGTATGCCATCCTACACCTACTTCCTTTGAGCTGGGGGGGAGGGTGTAATGGTATTGCAACAATGCTACTGGATGATGTTATGCAATCTGGCCATGTGCTGTGTGGTTTCTCACATGACACAATCTTAGGGCATTTACCAAGTTGAGTTACAGTAAGGCTGCGTGGAGGTTTGAGGGAGCGACTGGGGCTGAGGGTAGCTGTCTGAATCAGACTGGAAAAAGTGTGTCAAAGCCAATGAATTGGACTGGTTCCTAAAACTACTCCTGAATTAGAACTCTGATCCCCCCAAAAAAAGTGAACAGCCTGTTCCTTCCATTAGTCTTCGAATGGGGCCGGTGATCCCGTGCTTTCAGGCACATACGTTTGTGACTACCAATGAGCTTGGTAATACCAACCAATAGCATTGTAGAGCGGTTCCCCCGTCTCTTTGTCCCAAACCAGCGTAGTCTCTCTCTGATTGGTCACTCCGACAGCTGGGTAAACAAACACAAACAAAATGGTAAATACAATCACACCCCCTTGCTGCATCCAATGGAGTCCTGAGAACCACTGTGGGTACAGTCCCTCCAGGAAGTATCCAGACCCCTTGACTTATTCCACAAGCTGTTGTGTTACAGACTGAATTCAAAAATGGATTAAATAAGTTAAAGTTAAGTTAAAACATGTTTTCAGAAATGTATGCACTTATTTTTTTTATTTTTTTTTATACATAAATATCTAATTCAGATCAGTATTTACACCCCTGAATCAATACTCTGTATGAACACCTTTGGCAGCGACTACAGCTGTGAGTCTTTCTGGGTAAGTCTCTATGACATTTGCCCATTATTCTTTTCAGAATTCTTCAAGCTCTGTCAAATTGGTTGTTGATCATTGCTAGACAACCATTTTCAAGTCTTGCATTATATTTTCAAGCAGATTTAAGTCCAAATTGTAACTCAGCCACTCAGGAAGATTCACTGTCTTCTTGGTAAACAACTCCAGTGTATAGTTGGCCTTGTGTTTCAGGTTATTGTCCTGCTGAAAGGTGAATTCATCTCCCAGTGCCTGGTGGAAAGCAGACTGAACCAGGTTTTCATCTAGAATTTGTGTTTAGCTCCATTCTGTTTCTTTTAATCCTTCCAAAACTCCCCAGTCCTTGTGGATGAGAAGCATACCCATAACATGATGCAGCCACCACGATGCTTGAAAATATACATAACACATTGCATTCAGGACAAAAAGTGAATCGCTTTGCCAGATTTTCTGCAGTATTACTTTAGTGCCTTGTTGCAAACAGGATGCATGTTTTGAAATATGTTTTATTCTGTACTTCCTTCTTTTCACTCTGTCAATTAGGTTATTATTGTGGAGTAAACTACAAAGTTGTTGATCCATCCTCAAGTTTTCTCCTATCACAGCCATTAAAATAAAACGCTGTAATTGTTTTAAATAGTCACCAATTGGCCTGAACGGTTTCCTTCCTTTCCCAGCTACGTAGTTAGAAGGGACACCTGTGTCTTTGGATGGTGTGTCTATCAATATCACCCAGTCACTACGAAGTGTAATTAATAACTTTATACTCAAAGTGATATTTAAATGTCTGCTTCCCCCCATTAATTTTTTTACCGATCTACCAATAGTTGCCCTTCTTTGTGAGGCATTGGAAAACCTCCCTGGTCTTTGTGGTTGAATCTGTGTTTGAAATTCACTGCTTCGACTGAGGGAACCTTACAGATAATTTATCTATGTGGGGTACAGTGATGAGGTAGTCATTCAAAAATTATGTTAAAACACTATTATTGCACACAGAGTGAGTCCATGCAACTTATTATGTGACTTGTTAAGCACATTTAATACTCCTGAACATATTTTAGGCTTTCCATTACAAAGGGGGTTGAATACTTATTGACTCAATGTATTTCAGTTTCATTTGTAATTAATTAACATTTAGAAAAATATAATTCCACTTTGACATTTAAGAATACATTTAAAATGTAATCCATTTTAAATTCAGGTTGTATCACAACAAAACGTGGACAAAGTCAAGGGGTGTGAATAACTTTCTGAAGGCGTCTGTATATTTATATACACAACTGTACCTTTAATGTTGGCGATGTCTATGTTGAGCTGGCCAAGCTTCTCGCAGGTCCTCTCCATACACTCATAAACTGACTGAAGAATCTCCTTAGGGTCCTCTTCTACCCAGCTGACACACACAAACCACACACAGTTCAACGAAGTGTTGTATAAAAGGCTCCACCAGTGTTAGAAAGTAGCAGTTCCGAGAAGGAACAGGGTCAAATGTGAAGGACAAGGGTCATATTTCTTAGTCCTTCGCCCACATGGGGTCAAATTCTCCTATTTTCTACTGTTCTTGTCAGAGGCAAAGACAATTGGTTTAAAAAGGTTCTGACCGGCCAAAGAGTCTTTCCAAAAGAACCCAGAGTGAATAGTAGCTTCCCTCTGCATACAGTATACAGAGCATTCGGCAAGTATTCAGACCCCATTCCTCCACATTTAGTTACATTACAACCTTATTCTAAAATGTATTCAATATTATATATATTTTTCTCATCTACACACAATACCCGATATTGATGAAGCAAAAAACAGGTTTTTAGAATTTGCCAAATTAATATATATATATATTCACACACACCTTATTTACATAAGTGTTCAGACCCTTTGATATCAGATTCAATTGAGCTCAGGTGAATCCTGTTTCCATTGATCATCCTTGAGCTGTTTCTACAACTTGATTGGAGTCCTCCTGTGGTAAATTCAATTGATTGGACATGATTTGGAAAGACACACACCTGACTATATAAAAAGGTCCCACAGTTGACAGTGCATTTCAGAGCAAAAACCAAGGCATGAGGTCGAAGGAATTGTCTGTAGAGCTCCGAGACAGGATTGTGTCGAGGCACAGATCTGGGGAAGGTTAACAAATATTTCTGCAGCATCGAAGGTCCCCAAGAACACAGTGACCTCTATCCTTCTTAAATGGACGAAGTTGGAAACCACCAAGACTCTAGAGCTGGCCGCCCGGGGGAGAAGAGCCTTGGTCAGGGAGGTGACCAAGAACCCGATGGTCACTCTGACAGCGCTCCAGAGTTCCTCTGTGGAGATGGGAGAACCTTCCAGAAGAACAACCATCTATGCAGCAATCCAACAATCAGGGGTTTATGGTAGAGTGGTCAGACGGAAGCCACTCCTCAGTAAAAAGCACATGACAGCCCGCTTGGAGTTTGCCAAAAAGCACCTAAAGGACTCTCAGACCATGAGAAACAAGATTCTCTCATCTGATGAAACCAAGACTGAACTCTTTGGCCTGAATGCCAAGCATCACGTCTGGAGGAAACCTGGCACCATACCTATGGTAAAGCATGGTGGTGGCAGCATCATGCTGTGGGGATGTTTTTCAGCGGCAGGTACTGGGAGACTAGTCAGGATCGAGGGAAAGATGAACAGATCAAAGTATAGAGAGATCCTTGATGAAAACCTGCTCCAGAGTGCTCAGGACCTCAGACTGGGGCGAAGGTTCACCTTCCAACAGCACAACGAGTTTAAGCACACAGCAAAGACAATGCAGGAGTGGCTTCGGGACAAGTCTCTGAATGTCCTTGAGTGGCCCAGCCAGAGCGCGGACCTGAACCAGATTGAACATCTCTGGAGAGACCTGAAAATAGTTGTGCAGCAACACTCCCCATCCAACCTGACAGAGCTTGAGAGGATCTGCAGAGAAGAATGGGAGAAACTTCCCAAATATAGGTGTGCCAAGCGTGTAGCGTCATACCCAAGAAGATTCGAGGTTGTAATTGCTGCCGAAGGGGCTTCAACAAAGTACTGAGTAAAGGGTCTGAATACTTATGTAAATGTGATAACATTGTTTTGTTTTTTGCAAAAATGTCAACCTGTTTTTGCTTTGTCGTTATGGAGGTATTGTGTGTAGATTGATTGGGGGGCAATTTAATAAATGTTAGAATAAGGCTGTAATGTAACTTTCCGAATACACTGTAAGCCAAATAAGGCTTTAGTAGCCAATAGAACACCGCCGTCTGTGTAGCCAATAGAACACCGCCGTCTGTGTAGCCAATAGAACACCGCCGTCTGTGTAGCCAATAGAACACCGCCGTCTGTGTAGCCAATAGAACACCGCCGTCTGTTTAATGTAAATAAGCCCTGGGACATTGGACTCTGACAGCTCATGCATTCAGCTAAGGGGGACAAAAACCTAGGGATCTTTTATTAAAGTGTAACCTCAGTTCTTAGTACACAGTATTGACTCAACCCAGGGAAGGGATTTGGTAAATGTTGACACACTCATAAAGATCTTCCTTCCATTCTACCGGTCATCACTGACCAATCCTGGATCAGAATTCACCCCAGAAGGGCGTCGGCAGGTTAGCCTAGTGGTTAGAGTGTTGGACTAGTAACCGAAAGGTTGCAAGAACCGAATCCTCCGAGCTGACAAGGTAAAAAAATCTGTCGTTCTGCCCCTGAACAAGGCAGTTAACCCACTGTTCCTAGGCCGTCAATGAATATAAACATGTGTTCTTAACTGACTTGCCTGGTTAAATAAAAAGGTTAAAAAAAATAAAACGGGAGGAGAATAGAAGGCATGCTCATAAAAAGTATTGGTACTGGGCCTTGCAAGCGGACTGTATTGCAGTGTGAACTCACCCTTCTTTAGGGAAACTCTGCTTTATCCCAACCTGGTGGTGACTAATCAGCTCTGCTGTTTTAGAATTAAACACCTGAGGAAAGGAGAGACAGAGTTAGAGTACTTCCTACTGTGTAAGTGATCTTAAAAATCTGATTTATACTGATTTTTTTAATAATAATTAAACTTGACATGCAACAATTTCAAAAGATGCAGAGGGGCTGCCTTAATCGACACCTGGGGAACAGTGGGTTAACTGCCTTGTTCAGTGGCAGAACGACAGATTGTTACCTTGTCAGCTCAGGGATTGGATCCAGCAACCTTTCAGTTACTGGCCCAACACTAACCACTAGGCTATTTGCCGCCACCTTCTTTAAGCGTCGCTTGGTTTTGGAGGCATAAGGACTTTAGAAATATATATTTTTAAGTAAAGAGGTTAAAATCGACACCTTTATATGGTTAGGGTTCCCACACGGCCACACACACAGTGGACAAAACATTAGGAACAATTGCCCTTTCCATGACAGACTGGCCAGGTGAATCCAGGTGAAAGCAATGATCCCTTATGGATATCACCTTCAAATCAGTGTAGATGAAGGGGAGGAGACAGGTTAAAGAAGGATTTTTTTTTAGCATTTGTGACATGGATTGTGTATGTGTGGCCATTTAGAGGGGGAACGGGCAAGACACAATATTTAAGTGCCATTGAACGAGGTATGATAGTAGGTGCCAGGCGCACCAGTTTGAGGGTGTCAAGAACTGCAACACTGCTGGGGTTTTTCATGCTCAACAATTCCCCGTGTGTCAAGAATGGTCCACCACACAAAAGGACATCCAGCCAACTGGACACAACTGCGGGAAGCATTGGAGTCAGCATCCCTGTGGAACGCTTGACATCTTGTACAGCCAAGTGTTCTTAATGTTTTGTACACTCAGTGTATTTCCATGTTACGGTTCATGTTTTACGGAAAACAGACGGAAGAGAGCGGACTACCTGTCCTAATTAGCTATCTGCGTCTCTGGAAGACAGACGCCACAAAACGTGTTGTCACTGAAAAAAAAATACTGTAGTCTGCAACCTAAAGTAACCTGTTAAAACAGTCAGCATAAGTGTGTATTTTTGTTGCATTTGTGGAAAATATTTTTGGATGTGATATGAAAGTAGAGGGATTTGTTTCTAGAACCGTACTGCAATTGAGTATCGATTCCCGTTTAGACGGAGCATTTGGCCGTTTGGGTCTCCAGAGCCAATTCACCTTTAACCAGAACATGTAAGGTCCTTGGACGATAAGGAGTAACGTTAGGCTTCTAGAGTCCAATATTGGGCTAGGGGGTCGGACAGTCTTCCTGTGTAGATTAAGACACCACGGAGCCGGAGTATGATATGGCTCGGAAAAAAAATACCCTTAATCCAGGGATGAGAAATGTGCTGTACTCATGAATTGTCCCATTATCTCAACTGTTACACCAAGACGATTGAACAGCCACTCGTTTTTCCCCCCCAGTAAACTGGTTGTTTTCATCCTCATGCTAGGTACCAGAAGCCACAGCAGCCAGTTTAGAATGGCAGTGTCAGCCAATCAGCTCCTTTGTTGTTCAACGTGACGTGCCATTCCATAATGGCTGCTTGTGGCTACTGCTAGCTAGCACGAGGACGAAAACAGCAAGTTTACTTAAAAAACCTATTAGATGTAAAGTCCCCTGTTTAAGGGGACCTGTGTGGTTCTGATAGTGGTTCGGACCCGAGATTTTCACTTGTAAATTGATGTGTGGACGCCGTAGATGGAAATGGCTTGCATTGAGCAATAGCCCTGGTTCCCACGGACACAGTAGTGTATTTCTTTGCGCTTCCGACTGCCTGGCAACTTCTGTCTGAACCCTACTTCACAGCCACTGACATACAGTGGGGAAAAAAAGTATTTAGTCAGCCACCAATTGTGCAAGTTCTCCAACTTAAAAAGATGAGAGAGGCCTGTAATTTTCATCATAGGTACACTTCAACTATGACAGACAAAATGAGGAAAAGAAAATACAGAAAATCACATTGTAGGATTTTTTATGAATTTATTTACAAATTATGGTGGAAAATAAGTATTTGGTCAATAACAAAAGTTTATCTCAATACTTTGTTATATACCCTTTGTTGGCAATGACAGAGGTCAAACGTTTTCTGTAAGTCTTCACAAGGTTTTCACACACTGTTGCTGGTATTTTGGCCCATTCCTCCATGCAGATCTCCTCTAGAGCAGTGATGTTTTGGGGCTGTCGCTGGGCAACACGGACTTTCAACTCCCTCCAAAGATTTTCTATGGGGTTGAGATCTGGAGACTGGCTAGGCCACTCCAGGACCTTGAAATGCTTCTTCTGAAGCCACTCCTTCGTTGCCCGGGCGGTGTGTTTGGGATCATTGTCATGCTGAAAGACCCAGCCACGTTTCATCTTCAATGCCCTTGCTGATGGAAGGAGGTTTTCACTCAAAATCTCACGATACATGGCCCCATTCATTCTTTCCTTTACACGGATCAGTCGTCCTGGTCCCTTTGCAGAAAAACAGCCCCAAAGCATGAGGTTTCCACCCCCATGCTTCACAGTAGGTATGGTGTTCTTTGGATGCAACTCAGCATTCTTTGTCCTCCAAACACGACGAGTTGAGTTTTTACCAAAAGTTATATTTTGGTTTCATCTGACATTCTCCCAATCCTCATCTGGATCATCCAAATGCTCTCTAGCAAACTTTAGACGGGCCTGAACATGTACTGGCTTAAGCAGGGGGACACGTCTGGCACTGCAGGATTTCAGTCCCTGGCGGCGTAGTGTGTTACTGATGGTAGGCTTTGTTACTTTGGTCCCAGCTCTCTGCAGGTCATTCACTAGGTCCCCCTGTGTGGTTCTGGGATTTTTGCTCACCGTTCTTGTGATCATTTTGACCCCACGGGGTGAGATCTTGCGTGGAGCCCCAGATCGAGGAAGATTATCAGTGGTTTTGTATGTCTTCCATTTCCTAATAATTGCTCCCACAGTTGATTTCTTCAAACCAAGCTGCTTACCTATTGCAGATTCAGTCTTCCCAACCTGGTGCAGGTCTACAATTTTGTTTCTGGTGTCCTTTGACAGCTCTTTGGTCATCTTTTTAAGTGAGAGAACTTGCACAATTGGTGGCTGACTAAATACTTTTTTTCCCCACCGTAGCACATGCCTGCAATCCTTATCGTAGCACAACAGGAGAGATCGGTTTCATCACTGCAGTACATTCAGAGATCAATTTATTGCTAATTAATTTAAATAAAAAATATTCATAGATTTTAAACAAAAAAAAACGTTGTTTTGACAAGACTAATATAAGATGAATGGCGAGTTCCTAAGGAGTTCAGGAAGCCACTCTAGAGCTCTGTGTGATGTCCACAGTGGTGTTGGGGGGCAGATGTTTTGATCAAGAGAGACCTTCAGAAAATAGGGACATTTTCTATAACACTAAACATACATTTTACAGTTGTAAGGAAGGTCAAAGTCACCATTATTAGTCAGTTGTACAACAGAATGCCTTCAACCGAAATGTTTCTTCCGCATTTAACCCAACCCCTCTGAATCAGAGAGGTGCGGGGGGCTGCCTTAATCGACATCCACATCTTCAGCGCCCGGGGAACAGTGGGTTAACTGCCTTGTTCAGGGGCAGAACGACAGATTTTTTCCTTGTCAGCTCGGGGATTCGAACTTGCAACCCTCCGGTTACAAGTCCAACGCTCTAACCACTAGGCTACCTGCTACCTGCCGGTGAAATTTTACAGTTGGTGGTTTTTACAAATTTGATTATACTATATTTAGAAAGCATACAAGTAATTTCAAGCCTTATTCATACAGTGTTAAATAGGGAAATACGTCATAAAAATATTTCATATTTTTGAATCATATTTGTACTTAAGCTTGTGTCCTCAAAAGTGACTCAACAATTTATTTGACATTTTTTTTACATAAAGGTGAGATTGTAACCCTGGGGTATGCATTGGGGCGGCAGGTAGCCGAGTGGTTAGAGACAGTAACTGAAAGGTTGCTGGATCGAATCCCCAGAGCTGACAAGGTTTTTACCTGTCGTTCTGCCTCTGAACAAGGCCGTCATTGTAAATAAGAATTTGTTATTAACTGACTTAAATAAAAGGTTAAATAAAAAATGTACAAAAAAAATAAAAATGTATCACTAGATATTGTTGATGGTTCTCATGATAAATAATTACTTTCGGGGATTACACGAAGATTACACTTAAAAGAGATTTTTAAAAACAGGAGAACGCAAAAGCCCCATTCATAACTCAAGAGGCTTGACTTACCAGAAACCTCGTCGAGCTTGTGCCTTGATCGATAGCTGCGACCAGGGGCCCCATCGTGATCCTTTCTGACGCTGTGGACATCCTTCTGTTCGTGTCCGTGGTGATCAAGTTCTACAAACCGGTGGTCGGCTTTATATTGCCCACTGCTGGCAGTCTGTTGAGACCATGTGAGACTCCTTCCAGTGACGTCCTACCGGTCGGGGCAAGTTACTGTTTGACGAGCCGTCAGAAGGCGTTGGCCTAGTGCTGCCCAATCAAATCCGGGGGGCACGTCCAAAATAATAATAATTAAAAAAAAAAAGGTTCAACGAGTTCAAATCACCGGGGATAAATGCCGCGTTCAAAAACAAGGCAGTCCATTGAAGAAAACTCGGAACTCGCAACAACAACAAAAACACCAATGGGATTTTTTTTTTTTTTTTTTTTTTTGAATGGTCATCCAACTCGGGAATTTGCAAGTTGGAAACTCGAACCTCTTTCTAGACTTCCGACCGGAAGATAGTTTTACACTCTCCATACCCTTTTCAGAAGAAACCTCTAGTCTGTAGTTTTTTTTTATTTTTATTTTTTAACTTTATTTAACTAGGCAAGTCAGTTAAGAACAAATTCTTATTTTCTATGACAGCCTAGGAACAGTGGGTTAACTGCCTGTTCAGGGGCAGAACGACAGATCTATACCTTGTCAGCTCTAACCACTAGGCTACCTACCGCCCCAGTTGTCTGTGTGGATCAGAATAATACAACGTCATCCTAGATCAGACGGCATATTCTTGCGTCTGTCAGTCTCCTTGTGATAAGAGGACAACCAGAGGCCAAAAATAGACAACAGCTTTATATTTGGTCTGTCAGGAATCTGCTGCCTACCCAGCTTCTGATGTGCAAATGGCAACTAATTGTGAATTCACTTAAAAGTCTATAACGCGACTGTTTTCATCTCAATATCAAATCACTTCTGGGTGACAATTGTGTACCTTACTGCGATTGTTTTTCGATTAGAACAGGTGATGTTGCCACAGGCAGGCCAAATCTCCATCCCACTGGCTGAGAACTTATTATCATCATTTTCAAAAACAATGTCACAGTATTATTCCAACCTCATAGTGTGGAAATATATATAAACATTTTTTATTATTTTAAATTGATCAGAGTGGTTGATGGTTTGAATAATCCACAGCATGCAAGGAACGCTGTTCATTGAAATTCTCATCTGAACTACTGCGATCCAGTAGGCCTAGGTCATCGTGACACTCGGAGTTCTGTGGAAACAGTGGGCGTCGATCAGACCCACTGTAACACAATATAGCTTCATGTGATGCCAGTAATAGTCGTGGTTATGTGTAAGGGTCAGGAGTATCTTGGATAAGAATTATGTAATAATGAGAGAACCACAAGAGTCCAAGAGGTCCAAGGAACACTCTCTACCAGACCCCCTCTCTACAAGACCACACCTCTCTCTCTACAAGACCACACCCCCCTCTCTCTACAAGACCACACCCTCTCTCTCTACCAGACCACACCCCCTCTCTCTACAAGACCAGTGAGAAGGAGGGGTATTTGTATATTACATTCCTATCTCCTTCTCTATCAATTGAACAACACTTGGGCTTATTTTATAACAAATCCAAGACAGAGGGAGGGAAGAGTGAGGAAGACGAGGGAAGAGTGAGGAAGACGGAGAGCCATCACAGAGCCTACAGACTCAAAACAAATGTCTAGTTTACAACTTGGGGACCTTGAGAATTCAAATTAAATTGTATCGGGTCGCGTACCCATATCTTGCAGAGATTATCACGGTGTAGTGAAATGCTTATGTTCCTCGTTCCAACAGTGCAGTAATACCTAACAATACAAAACACAATAAAAACAAATATCCCAAATAAAAAGGAATTAAGAAAGAGATATTAGAACAAGCAATGTCAGAGTCCGGAATATAAATATATATGTATAGGAGGGTGTGTATAGGCCGTATATGAATAGAAAAGGTGTGTACAGCAGTAGTTATATAGGATGATGTGTATAGACAGTAGTTATACAGGATGATGTGTATAGACAGTAGTTATATAGGATGGTGTGTATAGACAGTATGGACAGTAGTTATATAGGATGGTGTGTATAGACAGTAGTTATATAGGATGGTGTGTATAGACAGTATAGACAGTAGTTATATAGGATGGTGTGTATAGACAGTAGTTATATAGGATGGTGTGTATAGACAGTATGGGCAGTAGTTATATAGGATGGTGTATATAGACAGTATGGACAGTAGTTATATAGGATGGTGTGTATAGACAGTATAGACAGTAGTTATATAGGATGGTGTGTATAGACAGTAGTTATATAGGATGGTGTGTATAGACAGTATGGGCAGTAGTTATATAGGATGAGCCATGACTAGAATACAGTATATACATATGAAGTGGACAGCAGTAGTTATATAGGATGAACCATGACTAGAATACAGTATATACATATGAAGTGGGTAAAACAGTATGTAAACATTATTAAAGTGGCCAGTGTTCCATGTCTATGTCCATAGGGCAGCAGTCTCTAAGGTGCAGTATAGAGTACAGAGTTATAGCCAGCTAGTAACAGTGACTAAAGTTCAGGGTAGGGTACTGGGCCAGCTAGTGGTAAATGTTTAACAGTCTGATGGCCTTGAGATAGAAGCTGTTTATCAGTCTCTCTGACCCAGCTTTGCAGCACCTGTACTGACTCCGGCTTCTAGATGGTAGCGTGGTGAACAGGCAGTGGCTCGGGTGGCTGAGGTCCTTGATTATCTTCTAGATGGTAGCGGGGTGAACAGGCCGTGGCTCGGGTGGCTGAGGTCCTTGATTATCTTCTAGATGGTAGCGGGGTGAACAGGCCGTGGCTCGGGTGGCTGAGGTCCTTGATTATCTTCTAGATGGTAGCGGGGTGACCAGGCCGTGGCTCGGGTGGCTGAGGTCCTTGATGATCTTCTAGATGGTAGCATGGTGACCAGGCCGTGGCTCGGGTGGCTGAGGTCCTTGATTATCTTCTAGATGGTAGCGAGGTGAACAGGCCGTGGCTCGGGTAGCTGAGGTCCTTGATTATCTTCTAGATGGTAGCAGGGTGACCAGGCCGTGGCTCGGGTGGCTGAGGTCCTTGATGAACTTCTAGATGGTAGCGTGGTGAACAGGCCGTGGCTCGGGTGGCTGAGGTCCTTGATTATCTTCTAGATGGTAGTGGGGTGAACAGGCCGTGGCTCGGGTGGCTGAGGTCCTTGATTATCTTCTAGATGGTAGCGGGGTGACCAGGCCATGGCTCGGGTGGCTGAGGTCCTTGATGATCTTCTAGATGGTAGCATGGTGACCAGGCCGTGGCTCGGGTGGCTGAGGTCCTTGATTATCTTCTAGATGGTAGCAGGGTGAACAGGCCGTGGCTCAGTTGGCTGAGGTCCTTGATTATCTTCTAGATGGTAGCAGGGTGACCAGGCCGTGGCTCGGGTAGCTGAGGTCCTTGATGATCTTCTAGATGGTAGCATGGTGACCAGGCCGTGGCTCGGGTGGCTGAGGTCCTTGATTATCTTCTAGATGGTAGCATGGTGAACAGGCCGTGGCTCAGGTGGCTGAGGTCCTTGATTATCTTCTAGATGGTAGCAGGGTGACCAGGCCGTGGCTCGGGTAGCTGAGGTCCTTGATGATCTTCTAGATGGTAGCGGGGTGACCAGGCCGTGGCTCGGGTAGCTGAGGTCCTTGATGATCTTCTAGATGGTAGCATGGTGAACAGGCCGTGGCTCGGGTGGCTGAGGTCATTAATGATCTTCTTGGCATTCCTGTGACAACAAGTGCTGTAAATGTCCTGGAGGGCAGGCAGTGTGCCCCCGGTGATGTGTTGGGCTGACCGCACCACCCTCTGGAGAGCTCTGCAGTTGCGGGCGGTGCCATTGCCGTACCAGGTGGTGATACAGTCTGACAGGATGCTCTCAATGGTGTATCTGCAGAAGTTTATGAGGTCTTAAGGGCCAAGCCAACACTATCACTGAGAGTTGTGAATGGAATCATTGTGTATATTGTTTAGGTGTCTAAAAACATTATCCTCTATCGTTGTACAGTCGTGGCAAAAAGTTTTGAGAATGACAGAAATATCCTGACTGATGGCAGCCCATTCTTGCATAATCAAGGATTGGAGTTTGTCAGAATTTGTGGGTTTTTGTTTGTCCACCCGTCTCTTGAGGATTGACCATAAATTCTCAATGGGATTAAGGTCTTGGGAGTTAAATGGCCATGGACCCAAAATATCGATGTTTTGTTCCCCGAGCCACTTAGTTATCACTTTTGCCTTATGGCAAGGTGCTCCATCATGCTGGAAAAGGCATCGGTCGTCACCAAACTGTTCCTGGATGGTTGGGAGAAGTTGCTCTCGGAGGATGTGTTGGTACCATTCTTTATTCAGGGCTGTGTTCTTAGGCAAAATTGTGAGTGAGCCCACTCCCTTGGCTGAGAAGCAACCCCACACATGAATGGTCTCAGGATGCTTTACTGTTGGCATGACACAGGACTGATGCTAGCGCTCACCTTGTCTTCTCCAGACAAGTTTTTTTCCGGATGCAACCAAACAATCGGAAAGGGGATTCATCAGAGAAAATGACTTTACCCCAGTCCTCAGCAGCCCAATCCCTGTACCTTTTGCAGAATATCAGTCTGTCCCTGATGTTTTCCTGGAGAGAAGTGGCTTCTTTGCTGCCCTTCTTGACACCAGGCCATCCTCCAAAAGTCTTCGCCTCACTGTGCGTGCAGATGCACTCACACCTGCCTGCTGCCATTCCTGAGCAAGCTCTGTACTGGTGGTGCCCCGATCCCGCAGCTGAATCAACTTTAGGAGACTGTCCTGGCGCTTGATGGACTTTCTTGGGTGCCCTGAAGCCTTCTTCACAACAATTGAACAGCTCTCCTTGAAGTTCTTGATTATCCGATAAATGGTTGATTTAGGTGCAATCTTACTGGCAGCAATATCCTTGCCTGTGAAGCAATGATGACGGCACGTGTTTCCTTGCAGGTAACCATGGTTGACAGAGGAAGAACTATGATTTCAAGCACCACCCTCCTTTTGAAGCTTCCAGTCTGTTATTCAAATTCAATGAGCATGACAGAGTGATCTCCAGCATTGTCCTCGTCAACACTCACACCTGTGTTAACGAGAGAATCACTGACATGATGTCAGCTGGTCCTTTTGTGGCAGGGCTGAAATGCAGTGTTTTTGGGGGATTCAGTTCATTTGCATGGCAAAGAGGGACTTTGCAATTAATTGCAATTCACCTGATCACTCTTCATGACATTCTGGAGTATATGCAAATTGCCATCATACAAACTGAGGCAGCAGACTTTGTGAAAATTAATATTTGTGTCATTCTCAAAACTTTTGGCCACGACTGTACAGTGTAATAGAATGTGTCATCATACATTCTAGCCTACCATTGTATCAAAGTAGGTACGACAGTACCTCCCTGTACCACATGGGGGCAACAAAAGCAAGCATTTGCTCAAGGAGCAGGGATTATGCAGTGAAACGAAAGTCGTTAGAGGAGCCAGCCTTTTGCAGGCGGAGAGTTTGATAGAATATTGTTCTGCTGTATACTGCCTCTCTTGTCCCAAATTAAATGATATGTTAGAAGTGAATGGGTTCTAAAGAGGAAATTTAATGTTCCACTAATCGGGAGTTTAGGGGGCATTGATTTTCTTTATGTGATGAAAGAGTACTTCCCCGGTCCCTGACCTTGAACCAGTCCGGTGCGTTGTGCTAACAGATCGGTTAGATTCAGGGTTTAGGCTCCAGCTGACTTGGGATCAGTGATATAGGGATATTGTTGTGATTGAAACGTGTGCTTTTTAAAACATGGGCATCGAGGAAATAATTATACATACAAAACCATGTGTGATGACGTCAGAGCAGTTTCTGTCAGCAAAGTCATGTTGGATTCTACCTGATGGAACCAAGACCCAATCCCTAACAGTCACACACACACACACACACACACACACACACACACACGGCTCTAAAGTACAACAATTTAGAAATGTGTCCTTTGGGTTCAAATTTTAGATTTTTGGTTCCAACCGCTGTGTCTTTGTGAGACGCAGAGTAGGTGAACGGATGATCTCCAAATTAAATATTTTATCTAGCCAATTCACCCTCTGAATGGCACATATACACAGCCCATGTCTCAATTGTCTCAAGGCTTAAAAATCCTTCTTTAACCTGTCTCTTCCGCTTCATCTACAGCAACAAGGGATCATAGCTTTCACCTGCATTCACCTGGTCAGTCTATGTCATGGAAAGTGAAGGTGTTCCTAATCTTATTGTAGATCTGAGTCTTGAGCTGAACAGGTTAAAGAACACCCTGTATGCAGTAGATTTAAAACAGATGTTATGAAAAGAGACCTATTGGACATAATTCCAACCACATCTATTCACTTCACACTACTCAAGTCATGTCACCATTTGGGTGTATTCACTAGGAACTAAACGGAACCAAACGGGGAGGGACCTATCTGTATTTGTCTCAGGACAAGTCAATTAAAAACTTATTTGGGATTGGTGGGTTCAACGGGACGGCTGAGCTAACGTAGGCTAATGCCATTAGCATGAGGTTGTAAGTAACAAGAACATTTCCCAGGACATAGACGTATCTGATATTGGCAAAAAGCTTAAATTCTTGTTAATCTAACTACACTGTCCAATTTACAGTAGGTATTACGGTGAAAGAATACCACGCTATTGTTTGAGGAGAGTGCACAGTTTTTGAACATGAAAAAATATGAATAAACAAATGAGGCACATTTGGGAAGTCTTGATTCAAAAGACTAAAAACACCAATAAATCAGCTCTAAATTATTTTAATTTTGGATATCTGCTCCCAAGTATTCCCACGCATAAATAGAGATACGTGATGATTGTGAACACGTGGTGATTTGAAATGATTAAGTTTTAGTCAAATATTTTATCTGTTTCGGTTTCTTGCGGTCAATTTTCAGTCTACAAATTGTTTGTAATTATGTCCTGGCCTGCCGATTATCCACTCAAGAAAAGAAAAAAAATCAGCCTGCGGCTGAATCTAACTAATGAATCCTAGGGTAGGGTTTAGGATTAGGTGGAAGAATTGAGTTTGGGTCTTTGACTCAGGACACTTTTGGTGCAGTGGCTCCCTCTACTGGTATGAAGAGCTAAACTAAATCTGGTGTTAAGAAGTCTGTAAAAATTGAATGTTTTGACTTTTACTCATTATTTCTATGTTCACTAAACTCTCTAATCTTGATTCAAAATCAGATTACTTATGAATGAATACAACAGTTAAACCTCTAAAGTACCAAGGGAATGTGAACACGGACTCACTTGTCCCATTACGGTGATACAACAGTGATGCACACCAACTGTATAGGAACAACACACCTGGTCTGTACTGTGTTAGGGTAAAGGAACAACACACACCTGGTATGTACTGTGTTAGGGTAAAGGAACAACACACCTGGTCTGTACTGTGTTAGGGTAAAGGAACAACACACCTGGTCTGTACTGTGTTAGGGTAAAGGAACAACACACACCTGGTATGTACTGTGTTAGGGTAAAGGAACAACACACCTGGTCTGTACTGTGTTAGGGTAAAGGAACAACACACCTGGTCTGTACTGTGTTAGGGTAAAGGAACAACACACACCTGGTCTGTACTGTGTTAGGGTAAAGGAACAACTCACCTGGTCTGTACTGTGTTAGGGTAAAGGAACAACACACCTGGTCTGTACTGTGTTAGGGTAAAGGAACAACACACCTGGTCTGTACTGTGTTAGGGTAAAGGAACAACTCACCTGGTCTGTACTGTGTTAGGGTAAAGGAACAACACACACCTGGTCTGTACTGTGTTAGGGTAAAGGAACAACACACCTGGTCTGTACTGTGTTAGGGTAAAGGAACAACACACACCTGGTCTGTACTGTGTTAGGGTAAAGGAACAACACACCTGGTCTGTACTGTGTTAGGGTAAAGGAACAACTCACCTGGTCTGTACTGTGTTAGGGTAAAGGAACAACACACCTGGTCTGTACTGTGTTAGGGTAAAGGAACAACTCACCTGGTCTGTACTGTGTTAGGGTAAAGGAACAACACACACCTGGTCTGTACTGTGTTAGGGTAAAGGAACAACACACCTGGTCTGTACTGTGTTAGGGTAAAGGAACAACACACACCTGGTCTGTACTGTGTTAGGGTAAAGGAACAACTCACCTGGTCTGTACTGTGTTAGGGTAAAGGAACAACACACACCTGGTCTGTACTGTGTTAGGGTAAAGGAACAACACACCTGGTCTGTACTGTGTTAGGGTAAAGGAACAACACACCTGGTCTGTACTGTGTTAGGGTAAAGGAACAACACACATCTGTACTGTGTTAGGGTAAAGGAACAACACATCTGGTCTGTACTGTGTTAGGGTAAAGGATGGTTTTACACTCACTGTGACCTAAAGACAAGGCTTGTTTTAGAGTGAATACTGTTGGGTTTCACCGTTGGCTGTTCTCTCTCTGTCTTCACTAGGTGTGTCTCCTTGAGAGGTCTCAGAAATCCCATAATGCCTCTCTTCATATGAGGCCGATGTCATCACTGGCCATTGTTCCACGGTGGTGGTTATTCAGGAGGAAGCTCAAATTCATTGTGTGTGTGTGTGTGTGTGTGTGTGTGTGTGTGTGTGTGTGTGTGTGTGTGTGTGTGTGTGTGTGCGTGCGTGCGTGCGTGCGTGCGCGCGTGCGCGCGTGCGTGTATGTACAATCATCACCTGTGGCTGTTGCAATCAAGACGCACAGTGATTCAATTAGGACAGTGAAGTCTTCAATAAGCCTTATTGTCTACCATTACTTCTGATGAAGAACACACAAATCAGCCACTGAATTCATCCCAAAAATACAAAAATCGGATAAATGAAAGGGCTTGATTAAGGTTAACGGACTTCATTTATGATGAACTTCACCAACGGTGAATCGCCGAGCCGAGACCGTCCTGTGTATGGCTCAGCAGGTAGAGCATGGTACTTGGGTTGTGGGACCGTCCTGTGTATGGCTCAGCAGGTAGAGCATGGTACTTGGGTTGTGGGACCGTCCTGTGTATGGCTCAGCAGGTAGAGCATGGTACTTGGGTTGTGGGACCGTCCTGTGTATGGCTCAGCAGGTAGAGCATGGTACTTGGGTTGTGGGACCGTCCTGTGTATGGCTCAGCAGGTAGAGCATGGTACTTGGGTTGTGGGACCGTCCTGTGTATGGCTCAGCAGGTAGAGCATGGTACTTGGGTTGTGGGACCGTCCTGTGTATGGCTCAGCAGGTAGAGCATGGTACTTGGGTTGTGGGACCGTCCTGTGTATGGCTCAGCAGGTAGAGCATGGTACTTGGGTTGTGGGACCGTCCTGTGTATGGCTCAGCAGGTAGAGCATGGTACTTGGGTTGTGGGTTCGATTCCCGCGTGGGACCCGTACGAATGAAAATGTTTGCCCTCACTACTTTAAGTCGCTCTGGATAAGAACGTCTTCTAAATGACTAAAATGTAAAATGAAACCAGGATTTGTGAAATCTCGTTCAGACGACATCGGTTTCGCCTGAGGTCAATACTTTAAAAAAAACAGGCGACATCGATTCGCCTGAGGTCAATACTTAAAGGAAAAACACACCTGGTCGTTTGAGCTAGATTCCACAAAGCCTGGTCTTGGCTCCACTCCGTCGGTGACGTTCTTCAGAAAAGTACACTAGATTAAGAGAAAACAATCGATCACACAGAAAACATCTCAACTCCTCCAAATCAGTCTGCAGAATTGTCTGGCACTGAAGGGATACTTAGAAAATGTCTTCCTTGACATAATCACTGATCTGAATAGTAACTAAGATTCAGGACAGGTGAACGTGTGGTGAGTAACTAGATACAGGACAGGTGAACGTGTGGTGAGTAACTAGATTCAGGACAGGTGAACGTGTGGTGAGTAACTAGATTCAGGACAGGTGAGCGTGTGGTGAGTAACTAGATTCAGGACAGGTGAGCGTGTGGTGAGTAACTAGATTCAGGACAGGTGAACGTGTGGTGAGTAACTAGATTCAGGACAGGTGAGCGTGTGGTGAGTAACTAGATTCAGGACAGGTGAACGTGTGGTGAGTAACTAGATTCAGGACAGGTGAACGTGTGGTGAGTAACTAGATTCAGGACAGGTGAACGTGTGGTGAGTAACTAGATTCAGGACAGGTGAACGTGTGGTGAGTAACTAGATTCAGGACAGGTGAACGTGTGGTGAGTAACTAGATTCAGGACAGGTGAGCGTGTGGTGAGTAACTAGATTCAGGACAGGTGAACGTGTGGTGAGTAACTAGATTCAGGACAGGTGAACGTGTGGTGAGTAACTAGATACAGGACAGGTGAGCGTGTGGTGAGTAACTAGATTCAGGACAGGTGAGCGTGTGGTGAGTAACTAGATTCAGGACAGGTGAAGCGTGTGGTGAGTAACTAGATTCAGGACAGGTGAACGTGTGGTGAGTAACTAGATTCAGGACAGGTGAACGTGTGGTGAGTAACTAGATTCAGGACAGGTGAACGTGTGGTGAGTAACTAGATTCAGGACAGGTGAACGTGTGGTGAGTAACTAGATTCAGGACAGGTGAACGTGTGGTGAGTAACTAGATTCAGGACAGGTGAACGTGTGGTGAGTAACTAGATTCAGGACAGGTGAGCGTGTGGTGAGTAACTAGATTCAGGACAGGTGAACGTGTGGTGAGTAACTAGATTCAGGACAGGTGAACGTGTGGTGAGTAACTAGATTCAGGACAGGTGAACGTGTGGTGAGTAACTAGATTCAGGACAGGTGAACGTGTGGTGAGTAACTAGATTCAGGACAGGTGAACGTGTGGTGAGTAACTAGATTCAGGACAGGTGAACGTGTGGTGAGTAACTAGATTCAGGACAGGTGAACGTGTGGTGAGTAACTAGATTCAGGACAGGTGAACGTGTGGTGAGTAACTAGATTCAGGACAGGTGAACGTGTGGTGAGTAACTAGATTCAGGACAGGTGAACGTGTGGTGAGTAACTAGATTCAGGACAGGTGAGCGTGTGGTGAGTAACTAGATTCAGGACAGGTGAACGTGTGGTGAGTAACTAGATTCAGGACAGGTGAACGTGTGGTGAGTAACTAGATTCAGGACAGGTGAGCGTGTGGTGAGTAACTAGATTCAGGACAGGTGAACGTGTGGTGAGTAACTAGATTCAGGACAGGTGAACGTGTGGTGAGTAACTAGATTCAGGACAGGTGAACGTGTGGTGAGTAACTAGATTCAGGACAGGTGAACGTGTGGTGAGTAACTAGATTCAGGACAGGTGAACGTGTGGTGAGTAACTAGATTCAGGACAGGTGAACGTGTGGTGAGTAACTAGATTCAGGACAGGTGAACGTGTGGTGAGTAACTAGATTCAGGACAGGTGAACGTGTGGTGAGTAACTAGATTCAGGACAGGTGAGCGTGTGGTGAGTAACTAGATTCAGGACAGGTGAACGCGTGTGGTGAGTAACTAGATTCAGGACAGGTGAACGTGTGGTGAGTAACTAGATTCAGGACAGGTGAACGTGTGGTGAGTAACTAGATTCAGGACAGGTGAGCGTGTGGTGAGTAACTAGATTCAGGACAGGTGAACGTGTGGTGAGTAACTAGATTCAGGACAGGTGAGCGTGTGGTGAGTAACTAGATTCAGGACAGGTGAACGTGTGGTGAGTAACTAGATTCAGGACAGGTGAACGTGTGGTGAGTAACTAGATTCAGGACAGGTGAACGTGTGGTGAGTAACTAGATTCAGGACAGGTGAGCGTGTGGTGAGTAACTAGATTCAGGACAGGTGAGCGTGTGGTGAGTAACTAGATTCAGGACAGGTGAGCGACACCTGAGTAACTAGATTCAGGACAGGTGAACGTGTGGTGAGTAACTAGATTCAGGACAGGTGAACGTGTGGTGAGTAACTAGATACAGGACAGGTGAACGTGTGGTGAGTAACTAGATTCAGGACAGGTGAACGTGTGGTGAGTAACTAGATTCAGGACAGGTGAACGTGTGGTGAGTAACTAGATTCAGGACAGGTGAACGTGTGGTGAGTAACTAGATTCAGGACAGGTGAACGTGTGGTGAGGATTTCTATATTTTATTTAACCTTACGTTACCTACGCAAGTCAGATGAGATCAAAATTATCAATGACAACGACGGCCTACCTCGGGCCAAACCCTAACCCGGACGACGCTGGGCCAAATGTGCACCGCCCTATGGGACTCACAACCGGTTGTGATACAGCATGGAGTCAAACCAGGGTCTGTAGTGACGCCTCTAGAACTGAGATGCAGCGCCTCAGACCGCTGCGCCACTCGGGAGCGATATATTCAGTATATCAATATACTCTCAGTAGAGGAGTGAGTCCGTCAGTCAGTTAGTTACTTGTATTATTATTTATTTATTTCACCTTTATTTAACCAGGTAGTTCTATATGATGTCATAATACACCTTTATTTAACCAGGTAGTTCTATATGATGTCATAATACACCTTTATTTAACCAGGTAGTTCTATATGATGTCATAATACAGGTAGGCCAGTTGAGAACAAGTTCTTATTTACAACTGCGACCTGGACCAAGATAAAGCAAAGCAGTTCGACACATACAACAACACAGAGTTACACATTGGAGTAAAACAAACATACAGTCAATAATACAGTAATACACAAACATACAGTCAATAATGCTGACACCCAGCAGTGTGACTCAGCGGAGGAGTCAGTCAGTCAGTCAGTTAGTTAATACTGACACCCAGCAGTGTGACTCAGTGGAGGAGTCAGTCAGTCAGTCAGTTAGTTAATGCTGACACCCAGCAGTGTGACTCAGCGGAGGAGTCAGTCAGTCAGTCAGTTAGTTAATGCTGACACCCAGCAGTGTGACTCAGTGGAGGAGTCAGTCATTCAGTCAATAATGCTGACACCCAGCAGTGTGACTCAGTGGAGGAGTCAGTCAGTCAGTCAGTTAATGCTGACACCCAGCAGTGTGACTCAGTGGAGGAGTCAGTCATTCAGTCAGTCAGTTAATGCTGACACCCAGCATTGTGTGACTCAGTGGAGGAGTCAGTCATTCAGTCAGTTAATGCTGACACCCAGCAGTGTGACTCAGTGGAGGAGTCAGTCAGTCAGTCAGTTAATGCTGACACCCAGCATTGTGTGACTCAGTGGAGGAGTCAGTCAGTCAGTCAGTTAGTTAATGCTGACACCCAGCAGTGTGACTCAGCGGAGGAGTCAGTCAGTCAGTCAGTTAGTTAATGCTGACACCCAGCAGTGTGACTCAGTGGAGGAGTCAGTCAGTCAGTCAGTCAGTCAGTTAGTTAATGCTGACACCCAGCAGTGTGACTCAGTGGAGGAGTCAGTTAGTCAGTCAGTCAGTCAGTTAATGCTGACACCCAGCAGTGTGACTCAGCGGAGGAGTCAGTCAGTCAGTCAGTTAGTTAATGCTGACACCCAGCAGTGTGACTCAGTGGAGGAGTCAGTCAGTCAGTCAGTCAGTCAGTCAGTTAATGCTGACACCCAGCAGTGTGACTCAGCGGAGGAGTCAGTCAGTCAGTCAGTTAGTTAATGCTGACACCCAGCAGTGTGACTCAGTGGAGGAGTCAGTCAGTCAGTCAGTCAGTCAGTCAGTTAATGCTGACACCCAGCAGTGTGACTCAGCGGAGGAGTCAGTCAGTCAGTCAGTTAGTTAATGCTGACACCCAGCAGTGTGTGACTCAGAGGAGGAGTCAGTCAGTCAGTCAGTCAGTCAGTTAGTTAATGCTGACACCCAGCAGTGTGACTCAGTGGAGGAGTCAGTCAGTCAGTCAGTTAGTTAATACTGACACCCAGCAGTGTGACTCAGCGGAGGAGTCAGTCAGTCAGTCAGTCAGTCAGTTAGTTAATGCTGACACCCAGCATTGTGTGACTCAGAGGAGGAGTCAGTCAGTCAGTCAGTCAGTCAGTTAGTTAATGCTGACACCCAGCAGTGTGACTCAGCGGAGGAGTCAGTCAGTCAGTCAGTCAGTCAGTTAGTTAATGCTGACACCCAGCAGTGTGACTCAGCGGAGGAGTCAGTCAGTCAGTCAGTTAGTCAGTCAGTTAGTTAATGCTGACACCCAGCAGTGTGACTCAGTGGAGGAGTCAGTCAGTCAGTTAGTTAATGCTGACACCCAGCAGTGTGACTCAGTGGAGGAGTCAGTCAGTCAGTCAGTCAGTCAGTTAGTTAATGCTGACACCCAGCAGTGTGACTCAGTGGAGGAGTCAGTCAGTCAGTTAGTTAATGCTGACACCCAGCAGTGTGACTCAGTGGAGGAGTCAGTCAGTCAGTTAGTTAATGCTGACGCAGCAGTGTGACTCAGTGGAGGAGTCAGTCAGTCAGTTAGTTAATGCTGACACCCAGCAGTGTGACTCAGTGGAGGAGTCAGTCAGTCAGTCAGTCAGTCAGTTAGTTAATGCTGACACCCAGCAGTGTGACTCAGTGGAGGAGTCAGTCAGTCAGTCAGTCAGTCAGTTAGTTAATGCTGACACCCAGCAGTGTGACTCAGCGGAGGAGTCAGTCAGTCAGTCAGTTAGTCAGTCAGTTAGTTAATGCTGACACCCAGCAGTGTGACTCAGTGGAGGAGTCAGTCAGTCAGTTAGTTAATGCTGACACCCAGCAGTGTGACTCAGAGGAGGAGTCAGTCAGTCAGTCAGTTAGTTAATGCTGACACCCAGCAGTGTGACTCAGCGGAGGAGTCAGTCAGTCAGTCAGTCAGTCAGTTAGTTAATGCTGACACCCAGCAGTGTGACTCAGTGGAGGAGTCAGTCAGTCAGTCAGTCAGTCAGTCAGTCAGTCAGTTAGTTAATGCTGACACCCAGCAGTGTGACTCAGTGGAGGAGTCAGTCAGTCAGTCAGTCAGTTAGTTAATGCTGACACCCAGCAGTGTGACTCAGTGGAGGAGTCAGTCAGTCAGTCAGTTAGTTAATGCTGACACCCAGCAGTGTGACTCAGTGGAAGTGTCAGTCAGTCAGTCAGTTAATGCTCACAACCTTAACCACAATACCAACCTTATGCCTAACCTCAAATGAAGACCATCACATCTCATATTTGTTTTCATTAATTTAAAAAAATATTGCTGATGTTGACAATGTGGCTGTGATGACTAGTGGAAACCGCCCAGCTACCACGGACAGAACAGGGGTTGCCAACCCTACTCCTGGGAAGATACCCTCCTGGCTTGTTGTAGCCTCTAACACGTCTCTAACACACCTGATTATACTAATCTCATTGGGACCTTGACTAGCTGAATCAAATGTGTTATAGTAAGGACTAGAGAAGAAAAAAACCGTGCACACTCAACGGCTGCAGGCCACCCCTGGTCTACAAATGTAATACCCACTACCCTCACTATTCTCTCTCTGGTCAAAAATATATTACACATCTGTTACAAAATACATACATTACATATCTAGATGGGAGACACGCTCTTACCGCACTGTCCTGTGTCCCTCCCTGTGTCTCCGTGTGGGGTGAACGGTGGCTGACGGGGTATTTAAAAATCATGTAAAAAATTAAATCAAAACGTTCTTTATTTCAGCAAGTCAGTTAAGAACCAATTCTTATTTACAATGACAGCCTACCACGGCCAAACCCGGACGACGCTGGGACAGTAGTGCGCCGCCCTATTGGTACTCCCAATCACGGACAGATGTGATACAGCCTGTATTCGAACCAGGGTCTGTAGTGAAGCCTCTTAGTACTAGAGACTTCAGGAGCCCTAAGTATGCACCGTGTGGGATGCGTCTCCTCACGTTCCCTCTCTCAGTGCCGGCGCCTCTGGGCTCTAATCCCTGTGGCGTACCTGGCAGATCGCTACGGCGACACCAGCTCACAGCGCTGCCTCACTCCGGCCCACCACGGCACCACCATGCAGATAATCCGTCCCCAAGGCCCCGGAGTCATGGAAATTAACCACAGGAGGGGGCCCACAACAAGTCACTCAAACACAGGAGGGGGCGTCACAACAAGTCACTCAAACACAGGAGGGGCGTCACAACAAGTCACTCAAACACAGGAGGGGCGTCATAACAAGTCACTCCAACACAGGAGGGCCGTCACAACAAGTCACTCAAACACAGGAGGGGCGTCACAACAAGTCACTCAAACACAGGAGGGGCGTCACAACAAGTCACTCAAACACAGGAGGGGCGTCATAACAAGTCACTCAAACACAGGAGGGGCGTCACAACAAGTCACTCAAACACAGGAGGGGCGTCATAACAAGTCACTCCAACACAGGAGGGCCGTCACAACAAGTCACTCCAAACACAGGAGGGGCGTCACAACAAGTCACTCAAACACAGGAGGGGCGTCACAACAAGTCACTCAAACACAGGAGGGGCGTCATAACAAGTCACTCAAACACAGGAGGAGCGTCACAACAAGTCACTCAAACACAGGAGGGCCGTCATAACAAGTCACTCAAACACAGGAGGGTCGTATTAACAAGTCACTCAAACACAGGAGGGGCGTCATAACAATTCTCTCTCTCTCTCTCTCTCTCTCTCTCTCTCTCTCTCTCTCTCTCTCTCTCTCTCTCTCTCTCTCTCTCTCTCTCTCTCTCTCAGATATGAGGAGGAGTTGATGAAAGTCTGTAGGTGTCCCTGAAAGGCTTCAGGGTTTTTGTGTGTCTGTGTGTTTCTCTCATTCAATCTGAAGAAAGCCACCCTCCACTCCTTCCCTATCAGTCTGGAATTAGCTTCTTTTTTTTTTAATTGGACCAGGAATCATAAATTGAGAGAACAAATCATTATCTTCCAATCCACAAATGGTGTTTTCTTTCTCCAGGCCCGAAGTCACAATGTTTGAGGCTGGCCATCAAGATGAAAGCTGTTGTTTACTTTGGTGGTAGTTCAAACGATTGTCTTTGGGCAATTACCATGACATTTCATCCTGTGCCGAGGCCTGAGTCCTTAAAATTCCAAATTCCTGTGCTGGCGGAGTTGGAACATTAGTATTGAAGAATGTGCTGTCTCCATTGTCGAGAGAGCCAAGTTGGCTGGACTCATTAGTACAGTTCCAGTAATGGGAGGAATCCCAGGCCACAATGAAGCCAAATACCTGATGGCTACCAATCATGCCCCTCCTTCCTTCAGTTCACCATGGGAAAACGTGTCTTCACATCTTATGTTTCAAGGCCAGTTATCTGTCACGGGGGATACTAATTAATAGAGTTGATTGGATTTATTTCATTCACAGGTCGAACAAGACAAAAAGAATAAGCACAATGTACTACATTTAGACAATAAATTAAAAAAAAATAAAAAAAAAACACAAGATATTACATGTAATTAAAAAGGTCCTTAGTTAACAAGACATGCCAGTTTAAAGTCACCTTCAGCTGGCTCTGAGGAGGGAAGTTCACACCATCATGTCCCATTCAGACCAGGGAGACTGGGGGGGTTATTGGTACACTCTCCCTCCTTTCTGCGTAATATTATCTCCCTCTCTTCTGTTCTCCTCATATTTTCGTTCTGGTTTCACCATAATAAAATAAAATTTAGCATACGCTTTTCATCCAAAGCGACTTTGTCATGCGTGCGTACTATTTTTGTAGTTTTACTCTACATATGGGGGGGTTGCCCCAGTGGGAATCAACCCATGACCCCCTGTGGCATTGCAAGCACCATGCTCTACCGACTGAGCTACATAATACCACAACGACAACAACAACAACAACAAAAAATAAGATATTTCTGTTAGGGTTGATTGGGTCAGAAATGTAGAGAGACGATGGGTGAGATGAGTGTCCTAACAAGACTCACAAATCAATCATTACTAGATCATTTAAATGGCACATTCCGTAGTGTCTCCCAATTAGAAGCGCTGACACAGCACTTCGATGGTCAGCGTGTTGTTGTAACTCTTGTTGGTGGGTGGCTTTTGATCATCACAACAAAAGGGCAAGCTGCCTGAATAAGGGGACCGACTTGTCTTTTGTGAAATGTGTTGTGAGTCTTTTTTTCTCAGCTCGTTTTGGGATTTGCTGGTTGGTGACATGCCTCCCTCCGCCTGGCTCCTTATAGTGCCGGACCGGGTAGGGTTAGGGAGGTAGGAATTCTAGCCGAGTCGAATGGTACGGACATCGCCGACAGAGACCGCAAACACGGAGCACTCCCTTTAAACACGGTCTTATGACTGAGAACCCGCTCAATCAGCTGGCTACACAGACAGGAGTAGCCTACAAACACCGGGACAGGAGAGCTGAGAGAAACATAGGCGCACACAAGCTCTCCAGTGACAGCCGACATTTTTGGGCATCGGATATTTGGCGATAACTGCCTGGAATTGGAACGGAAAAAACCCGAAATAATTGTAGCCTTTCTCTGTACCTGTCTTCCAGGTAAGTTTCTTGCAGGTGAATTATTCATGATTAGGGCCGTGATAAATTATAACAGACCTATAACTGCGATGAGTTTTAACTTTAAAATGATTTCAGATCCTAAAAGTTTCTTATTTGTTGTCTCTTTGGTTTCCATTAGCTTGGGCTCGTTAACATATGTATAGGCTACAATATATACAAGTCCAGTTTGGAAGGAACATAATAAAAACTACTACTAAAACCACTAATACAACTAATAAAAAGAACTACCTATAATATATACATACATAAATATATGCATATATATTCATATACAGTGCATTCGGGAAAGTGTTCAGACCCCCTTTTACTTTACAGCCTTATTATAAAATGGATTTTTTTTAATTACTGTAATCGCTGCCAAAGGTGCTTCAACAAAGTACTGAGTAAAGGTTCTGAATATTTATGTAAATGTGTTATTTCAGTTTTTTGCTTGTAATACATTTTCAAAAATGTCTAAAAAACTCTTTTTGCTTTGACATTATGGGGTATTGTGATGTCATTATGGGGTATTGTGATGTCATTATGGGGTATTGTGATGTCATTATGGGGTATTGTGTGTAGATTGGTGAGGAAAAAAATCGATTTAATACATTTTTGAATAAGGCTGTAACGTAACAACATGTGGGAAAAGTCAAGAGGTCTGAATACTTTCCAAATGCACTGTACATATACAAAAGTATGTGGAAACCCTTCAAATGAGTGGATTTAGCTATTTCAGCCACACCCGTTGCGACAGATGTATAAAAAACAAGCACACAGCCATGCAATCTCCATAGACAAACATTGGCAGAATAATGGCCTTACTAAAGAGCTCAGTGACTTTCAACGTAGCACCGTCATAGGATGCCACCTTTCCAACAAGTCAGTTCGTTGAATTTCTGCCCTGCTAGAGCAACTGTAAGTGCTGTTATTGTGAAGTGGAAACGTCTAGGAGAAACAACGGCCCAGCCACGAAGTGGTAGGTCACACAAGCTCACAGAACTGGACTGCAGAGTGCTGAAGCGCGTAGCATGTACAAATGAAGCGCGTAGCATGTACAAATCGTCTGTCAGCACAATAATTGTTCCTCGGGAGCTTCATTAAATGGGTTTCCTTGGCCGAGCGGCCGCACACAAGTCTTAGATCACCATGCCCAATGCCAAACGTCGGCTGAAGTGGTGTAAAGCTTGCCGCCATTGGACTCTGGAGCAGTGGAAACGTGTTCTCTGGAGTGATGAATCACTCTTCACCATCTGCCCCAATGCAGATGAAGGAGGACTAATGGTCTGGTGCTATTTTTCATGGTTAGCACTAGGCCCCTTAGTTCCAGTGAAGGGAAATCTTAACGCTACAGCATACAATGACATTCTAGATTATTCTGTGCTTCCAAATTTGTGGCAACAGTTTGGGGAAGGTCCTGTTTCAACATGACAATGAGCCCATGCAAAAAGCGAGGTCCATACAGGAATGGTTTGTTGAGATCGATGTGGAAGAACTTGACTGGCCTGCACAGAGCCCCGACCTGAACCCCATCGAACACCTTTGGGATGAATGGAACGCAGACTGCGAGCCAGGCCTAATCGATCGCCCAACATCAGTGCCCGACCTCACAAATGCTCTTGTACCTGAATGTCCCCGCAGCAATGTTCCAACATCTAGTGGAAAGCCTTCCCAGAATAGTGGAAGCTGTTATAGCAGCAAAGAGGGAGGACAACTCCATATTAATGCCCATGATTTTGTAATGAGATGTTTGACGAGCAGGTGTCCACGTACTTTTGATCATGTAGTGTATGTGTATGTATGTATAAAATATATATATATATATATATATATATAATACTGTATAACATTAACTCTGAATGTGCGTGCAATTTCCTGGCCACAAAATAGCATGAATACATTTATTGGGTCAAGAGGTTTATATTTTCTGCAGGTCAACGTTGCTCTTTAATTGATTTAATTGAACGGGGATGGACAGTGCCCCACAATGGCACTTGGCCTTCTCTGGAAAGAGCGGGCACGTGGGGAAGCTTAGGATCAGAGAGAGCCAGGCAGTAATTGAACAAATTTTTTTTTACAATGAAAAGTTCTTCCATGATTCCATCGAGACCGATTCATGAATGTATCTTACGCAACACTTGATATCATCGGGGACAACAATGGAAATAAGTCATTGGATTTATTGTGCCATCCCTGTCGTAACGCTGCTGTGGATATGCTTGCTTTTTAAACTGGCAAATAAAATAAATACTTTTGTCAATGTATTGAAACATCACAATAGGCCTCCATGCCTTGGATTGTTATGAAGTTATATCACCCACCCTTGGATTGTTATGAAGTTATATCACCCACCTTTGAATTGTTATGAAGTTATATCACCCACCCTTGGATTGTTATGAAGTTATATCACCCACCCTTGGATTGTTATGAAGTTATGTCACCCACCCTTGGATTGTTATAAAGTTATATCACCCACCCTTGGATTGTTATGAAGTTATATCACCCACCCTTGGATTGTTATAAAGTTATATCACCCACCCTTGGATTGTTATAAAGTTATATCACCCACCCTTGGATTGTTATGAAGTTATATCACCCACCCTTGGATTGTTATAAAGTTATATCACCCACCCTTAGATTGTTATGAAGTTATATCACCCTTGGATTGTTATAAAGTTATATCACCCACCCTTGGATTGTTATAAAGTTATATCACCCACCCTTGGATTGTTATGAAGTTATATCACCCACCCTTGGATTGTTATAAAGTTATATCACCCACCCTTGGATTGTTATGAAGTTATATCACCCACCCTTGGATTGTTATAAAGTTATATCACCCACCCTTGGATTGTTATGAAGTTATATCACCCACCCTTGGATTGTTATAAAGTTATATCACCCACCCTTGGATTGTTATAAAGTTATATCACCCACCCTTGGATTGTTATGAAGTTATATCACCCACCCTTGGATTGTTATAAAGTTATATCACCCACCCTTGGATTGTTATGAAGTTATATCACCCTTGGATTGTTATAAAGTTATATCACCCACCCTTGGATTGTTATGAAGTTATATCACCCACCCTTGGATTGTTATAAAGTTATATCACCCAGCCTTGGATTGTTATGAAGTTATATCACCCACCCTTGGATTGTTATAAAGTTATATCACCCACCCTTGGATTGTTATAAAGTTATATCACCCAACCTTGGATTGTTATAAAGTTATATCACCCACCCTTGGATTGTTATAAAGTTATATCACCCACCCTTGGATTGTTAGGAAGTTATATCTCCCACCCTTGGATTGTTAGGAAGTTATATCACCCACCCTTGGATTGTTATAAAGTTATATCACCCACCCTTGGATTGTTATAAAGTTATATCACCCACCCTTGGATTGTTATGAAGTTATATCACCCTTGGATTGTTATAAAGTTATATCACCCACCCTTGGATTGTTATAAAGTTATATCACCCAACCTTGGATTGTTATAAAGTTATATCACCCACCCTTGGATTGTTATAAAGTTATATCACCCACCCTTGGATTGTTATGAAGTTATATCACCCACCCTTGGATTGTTAGGAAGTTATATCTCCCACCCTTGGATTGTTAGGAAGTTATATCACCCACCCTTGGATTGTTATAAAGTTATATCACCCACCCTTGGATTGTTATAAAGTTATATCACCCACCCTTGGATTGTTATGAAGTTATATCACCCTTGGATTGTTATAAAGTTATATCACCCACCCTTGGATTGTTATAAAGTTATATCACCCACCCTTGGATTGTTATTAAGTTATATCACCCACCCTTGGATTGTTATAAAGTTATATCACCCACCCTTGGATTGTTATAAAGTTATATCACCCACCCTTGGATTGTTATGAAGTTATATCACCCACCCTTGGATTGTTATAAAGTTATATCACCCACCCTTGGATTGTTATAAAGTTATATCACCCACCCTTGGATTGTTATGAAGTTATATCACCCACCCTTGGATTGTTATGAAGTTATATCACCCACCCTTGGATTGTTATGAAGTTATATCACCCTTGGATTGTTATAAAGTTATATCACCCACCCTTGGATTGTTATGAAGTTATATCACCCACCCTTGGATTGTTATTAAGTTATATCACCCACCCTTGGATTGTTATAAAGTTATATCACCCACCCTTGGATTGTTATGAAGTTATATCACCCACCCTTGGATTGTTATGAAGTTATATCACCCAGCCTTGGATTGTTATGAAGTTATATCACCCACCCTTGGATTGTTATAAAGTTATATCACCCACCCTTGGATTGTTATAAAGTTATATCACCCAACCTTGGATTGTTATAAAGTTATATCACCCACCCTTGGATTGTTATAAAGTTATATCACCCACCCTTGGATTGTTAGGAAGTTATATCTCCCACCCTTGGATTGTTAGGAAGTTATATCACCCACCCTTGGATTGTTATAAAGTTATATCACCCACCCTTGGATTGTTATAAAGTTATATCACCCACCCTTGGATTGTTATGAAGTTATATCACCCTTGGATTGTTATAAAGTTATATCACCCACCCTTGGATTGTTATAAAGTTATATCACCCAACCTTGGATTGTTATAAAGTTATATCACCCACCCTTGGATTGTTATAAAGTTATATCACCCACCCTTGGATTGTTATGAAGTTATATCACCCACCCTTGGATTGTTAGGAAGTTATATCTCCCACCCTTGGATTGTTAGGAAGTTATATCACCCACCCTTGGATTGTTATAAAGTTATATCACCCACCCTTGGATTGTTATAAAGTTATATCACCCACCCTTGGATTGTTATGAAGTTATATCACCCTTGGATTGTTATAAAGTTATATCACCCACCCTTGGATTGTTATGAAGTTATATCACCCACCCTTGGATTGTTATAAAGTTATATCACCCAGCCTTGGATTGTTATGAAGTTATATCACCCACCCTTGGATTGTTATAAAGTTATATCACCCACCCTTGGATTGTTATAAAGTTATATCACCCAACCTTGGATTGTTATAAAGTTATATCACCCACCCTTGGATTGTTATAAAGTTATATCACCCACCCTTGGATTGTTAGGAAGTTATATCTCCCACCCTTGGATTGTTAGGAAGTTATATCACCCACCCTTGGATTGTTATAAAGTTATATCACCCACCCTTGGATTGTTATAAAGTTATATCACCCACCCTTGGATTGTTATGAAGTTATATCACCCTTGGATTGTTATAAAGTTATATCACCCACCCTTGGATTGTTATAAAGTTATATCACCCAACCTTGGATTGTTATAAAGTTATATCACCCACCCTTGGATTGTTATAAAGTTATATCACCCACCCTTGGATTGTTATGAAGTTATATCACCCACCCTTGGATTGTTAGGAAGTTATATCTCCCACCCTTGGATTGTTAGGAAGTTATATCACCCACCCTTGGATTGTTATAAAGTTATATCACCCACCCTTGGATTGTTATAAAGTTATATCACCCACCCTTGGATTGTTATGAAGTTATATCACCCTTGGATTGTTATAAAGTTATATCACCCACCCTTGGATTGTTATAAAGTTATATCACCCACCCTTGGATTGTTATTAAGTTATATCACCCACCCTTGGATTGTTATAAAGTTATATCACCCACCCTTGGATTGTTATAAAGTTATATCACCCACCCTTGGATTGTTATGAAGTTATATCACCCACCCTTGGATTGTTATAAAGTTATATCACCCACCCTTGGATTGTTATAAAGTTATATCACCCACCCTTGGATTGTTATGAAGTTATATCACCCACCCTTGGATTGTTATGAAGTTATATCACCCACCCTTGGATTGTTATGAAGTTATATCACCCTTGGATTGTTATAAAGTTATATCACCCACCCTTGGATTGTTATGAAGTTATATCACCCACCCTTGGATTGTTATAAAGTTATATCACCCAGCCTTGGATTGTTATGAAGTTATATCACCCACCCTTGGATTGTTATAAAGTTATATCACCCACCCTTGGATTGTTATAAAGTTATATCACCCAACCTTGGATTGTTATAAAGTTATATCACCCACCCTTGGATTGTTATAAAGTTATATCACCCACCCTTGGATTGTTATGAAGTTATATCACCCACCCTTGGATTGTTAGGAAGTTATATCTCCCACCCTTGGATTGTTAGGAAGTTATATCACCCACCCTTGGATTGTTATAAAGTTATATCACCCACCCTTGGATTGTTATAAAGTTATATCACCCACCCTTGGATTGTTATGAAGTTATATCACCCTTGGATTGTTATAAAGTTATATCACCCACCCTTGGATTGTTATAAAGTTATATCACCCACCCTTGGATTGTTATAAAGTTATATCACCCACCCTTGGATTGTTAGGAAGTTATATCACCCACCCTTGGATTGTTATAAAGTTATATCACCCACCCTTGGATTGTTAGGAAGTTATATCACCCACCCTTGGATTGTTTTAAAGTTATATCACCCACCCTTGGATTGTTATAAAGTTATATCACCCAGCCTTGGATTGTTATAAAGTTATATCACCCACCCTTGGATTGTTATAAAGTTATATCACCCACCCTTGGATTGTTATAAAGTTATATCACCCACCCTTGGATTGTTATGAAGTTATATCACCCTTGGATTGTTATAAAGTTATATCACCCACCCTTGGATTGTTAGGAAGTTATATCACCCACCCTTGGATTGTTATAAAGTTATATCACCCACCCTTGGATTGTTATAAAGTTATATCACCCACCCTTGGATTGTTATAAAGTTATATCACCCACCCTTGGATTGTTAGGAAGTTATATCACCCACCCTTGGATTGTTATAAAGTTATATCACCCAGCCTTGGATTGTTATAAAGTTATATCACCCACCCTTGGATTGTTATAAAGTTATATCACCCACCCTTGGATTGTTATAAAGTTATATCACCCAGCCTTGGATTGTTATAAAGTTATATCACCCACCCTTGGATTGTTATAAAGTTATATCACCCACCCTTGGATTGTTATAAAGTTATATCACCCACCCTTGGATTGTTATGAAGTTATATCACCCTTGGATTGTTATAAAGTTATATCACCCACCCTTGGATTGTTAGGAAGTTATATCACCCACCCTTGGATTGTTATAAAGTTATATCACCCACCCTTGGATTGTTATGAAGTTATATCACCCTTGGATTGTTATAAAGTTATATCTCCCATCCTTGGATTGTTATAAAGTTATATCACCCACCCTTGGATTGTTATAAAGTTATATCACCCACCCTTGGATTGTTATGAAGTTATAGCACCCTTGGATTGTTATAAAGTTATATCACCCACCCTTGGATTGTTATAAAGTTATATCTCCCACCCTTCTTTGCAGTGACCCCATCTCTGCAGACCCGCCCACTCTGACATCATCAGCTCTATTTCACCTTTGACCCTGCACCTCCAAGGCCATGTGTCGCCTGTCGATGACCTCACTATTCGTCTGCTTCTGGTTGGTGGAGAGGGGTCAGTGTGACGCTAGCTTTCAGGACTCCATGGGAGAGCTGCACACAGAGTTCGCCGTCAGCCTCTACCAAACGCTCAAAGAGACAGAGAATAACTCCAACCTGATCGTGTCGCCGGTGAGCGTCTCACTGTCCTTGGGACTTCTGCAGCTGGGCGCTCGTGGCAACACGCTGGCACAACTGGAGGCGGCACTGGGATATGACGTCAACGGTAAGAACCCCACCACGAGTGGCCTGTGTGCCCCAGCAGTTACAGCCTCTGACCCCCGGGAACACATGTATGCCAGAGTCGGCATGGGTTCAAATCCGTCCCACTGCCCTTTGACTCACCCTCCCCATGTTCCCCATCTTTCACAATGTACTATATTTTCAATAAAATATATATATATAAAGGAGTGGGACTCCCCCAGAAGCCACCACCAAGCAGAGCCCCCTTAGCTAATAGTTCAAAAGGCATCCAGAGGAGTGCAGTAGGCTACTGGGCGGTCAGGTTACTGGGTGGTCAGGCTACTGGGTGGTCAGGTTACTGGGTGGTCAGGCTACTGGGTGGTCAGGTTACTGGGTGGTCAGGTTACTGGGTGGTCAGGCTACTGGGTGGTCAGGTTACTGGGCGGTCAGGTTACTGGGCGGTCAGGCTACTGGGCGGTCAGGCTACTGGGCGGTCAGGCTACTGGGCGGACAGGGTACTGGGCGGTCAGGTTACTGGGTGGTCAGGCTACTGGGTGGTCAGGTTATTGGGTGGTCAGGTTACTGGGTGGTCAGGTTACTGGGTGGTCAGGCTACTGGGTGGTCAGGGTACTGGGTGGTCAGGCTACTGGGCGGTCAGGCTACTGGGCGGTCAGGCTACTGGGCGGTCAGGCTACTGGGTGGACAGGGTACTGGGCGGTCAGGTTACTGGGCGGTCAGGCTACTGGGCGGTCAGGTTATTGGGCGGTCAGGTTACTGGGCGGTCAGGATACTGGGCGGTCAGGTTACTGGGCGGTCAGGCTACTGGGCGGTCAGGTTACTGGGCGGTCAGGTTACTGGACGGTCAGGTTACTGGGCGGTCAGGCTACTGGGCGGTCAGGTTACTGGGCGGTCAGGCTACTGGGCGGTCAGGTTACTGGGCGGTCAGGTTACTGGACGGTCAGGTTACTGGGCGGTCAGGCTACTGGGCGGTCAGGCTACTGGGCGGTCAGGTTACTGGGCGGTCAGGCTACTGGGCGGTCAGGTTACTGGGCGGTCAGGCTACTGGGCGGTCAGGCTACTGGGTGGTCAGGCTACTGGGTGGTCAGGCTACTGGGCGGTCAGGTTACTGGGTGTGTAGGCTTGTGTTCAAAGCCCATTATCAACACACCTTGATCAACCAATCAAGGTATTGATGAGAAGTCGATTCTAAAGCAGTTTTAGTGCTGGGGTGGAACAAAACCTTGCATTTGTTTGCATACCCCTATAACTCTCCAGGACCAGTCAGTGGGGATGGGGGCCACAGCTGTTGAGTGCTGGTATAACATGCTGTGCTGGTACAAAGACAGAGCACTTTAAGAAACATCTAAGTGTGGGTTTATTTTGCTCTCCATTACTGTGAGTTCTAGTGTTTCTGGGTGTGTATATACCATTCCCTTAAACTGGTGCTGGGCTACACCGCTGCTACGGGGCCCTGGGGGCCGGTCGCTACGGGGCCCTGGGGGCCGGTCGCTACGGGGCCCTGTGGGGCCGGTCGCTACGGGGCCCTGGGGGCCGGTCGCTAAGGGGTCCTGGGGGGGCGGTCGCTACGGGGCCCTGTGGGGCCGGTCGCTACGGGGCCCTGGGGGCCGGTCGCTAAGGGGCCCTGTGGGGCCGATCGCTAAGGGGCCCTGTGGGGCCGGTCGCTAGGGGCCCTGTGGGGCGGTCGCTACGGGGCCCTGTGGGGCCGGTCGCTACGGGGCCCTGTGGGGCCGGTCGCTACGGGGCCCTGTGGGGCCGGTCGCTCTGAGGCCCTGGGGCCGGTCGCTAAGGGGCCCTGTGGGGCCGGTCGCTCACGGGCCCTGGGGGGGGCGTCGCTCACGGGCCCTGGGGGCGGTCGCTACGGGGCCCTGTGGGGCCGGTCGCTAAGGGGCCCTGTGGGGCCGGTTGGCCAGGCAAGGTAGAGAAGAGTGGTGTCTGGAGCTCTAATACCTGCCCCTGCTCTATAATCTGATTATTCTGAGGGTAATACTGAGACTCTGGGGTCGAAAGGTCACTGTGTTACACTGCATAGTGACAGCAGACACTAAAACCAGTAGAGTTCATACTTGATTGAATAACATTTTCTCTTGATTTATAAGCATACTTGATTGAATAACATATTCTCTTGATTTATTAGCATACTTGATTGAATAACATATTCTCTTGATTTATTCGCATACTTGATTGACTAACATATTCTCTTGATTTATTAGCATACTTGATTGACTAACATTTTCTCTTGATTTATAAGCATACTTGATTGAATAACATATTCTCTTGATTTATTAGCATACTTGATTGAATAACATATTCTCTTGATTTATTAGCATACTTGATTGAATAACATATTCTCTTGATTTATTAGCATACTTGATTGAGAAAAGGTGCAGGTGCAAGGTGTCAGAGTGAATAAAACCAAGTGTGCTATAAATGTGGTATGAATCTGGTACCTCAAGTAGGCCTAAATGCACTTACCACTGCAGACCTGGATTAAATGGGTTGTTGTTGGACGCCTAGTCGCTTTTTCACTCATGTTTCTAGTGGGAACCTTTCCACTTTGCCTAGCCACTGATTCCACTTCCTGTATCTCCAGACATGCAGGTGCAGGACTTCCTGTTGCGGTCGCAGGGAGACGTGGGTAACTCCAGTCACGGGGTGCGGCTCCAGCAGGCCTGCGCCCTATTCATCCAGACCGGCGTCCAGCTCCTTCCTGTTTTTACCCAGCATGCAGCAGCCCTGAGAAACAGCAGTCTGGTCCGAGCCAACTTCAGTAAGCCCAACCACACCCACCTCCAGCTGCAACAGTGGGGACGCACCCACGGCACCGGTGAGCCCCTCCAGTCCGGTGGCAGCGGGGAGGTGTTTGGGTCTGGCGAGGCCCAGGGAGAGGCCTCATTGTGGGGCAAGCGGCTGCAGATGGCCCTGGTCAACACAGTGAACTTCCGGGGAGTGTGGCAGAAACAGTTCCTCTTCACAGACACCCAGAACCTTCCCTTCACCCTGTCGGACGGCAGCACCATCAAGGTGCCCATGATGCACCAGGCCACAGAGGTCAACTTTGGTAAGTAGTAGTTTATTTTAAAGGGACCATGTGGAATTAAAAGCACATTTCAGACGGTGAAATATGCACCAAAGTTCATTTTCATCCACAGTCCCTAGTGAGAACAGAACAGCAATAGTTTTCTGTTTTTTGCTGTAATTGAACTTGTCAGTTCATCCCTTACATACTTATCGATTCATTACCTACATACTTATCGGTTCATCCCTTACATACTTATCGATTCATGACCTACATACTTATCGATTCATTACCTACATACTTATCGGTTCATCCCTTACATACTTATCGATTCATTACCTACATACTTATCGGTTCATCACTTACATACTTATCGGTTCATCCCTTACATACTTGTCGGTTCATTACCTACATACTTATCGATTCATTACCTACATACTTATCGATTCATTACCTACATACTTATCGGTTCATCACTTACATACTTATCGGTTCATCACTTACATACTTATCGGTTCATCACTTACATACTTATCAATTCATTACCTACATACTTGTCGGTTCATCACTTACATACTTATCGGTTCAACACTTACATACTTGCCAGACCATCACTTACATACTTATCGGTTCATCACTTACATACTTATCGGTTCATCACTTACATACTTATCGGTTCATCACTTACATACTTGCCGGTTCATCACTTACATACTTGCCAGACCATCACTTACATACTTATCGGTTCAATACTTACATACTTATCGGTTCATTACCTACATACTTGTCGGTTAATCACCTACATACTTGTCGGTTAATCACCTACATACTTGTCGGTTCAATACTTACAGTGGAAGTCGTTTAAAAACATTTACTTCGTTTTTCACAATTCCTGACATTAAATCCTAGTAAAAATTCCCTGTCTTAGGTGACTTAGGATCACAACTTTATTTTAAGAATGTGAAATGTCAGAATAATAGTAGAGAGAAGGATTTATTTCAGCTTTTATTTCTTTCATCACATTCTCAGTGGATCAGAAGTTTACATACACTCAATTAGTATTTGGTAGCATTGCCTTTAAATTGTTTCACTTAGGTCAAAAGTTTTGGGTTGCCTTCCACAAGCTTCCTACAATAAGTTGGGTGAATTATGGCCCATTCCTCCTGACAGAGCTGGTGTAACTGAGTTAGGCTTGTAAGCCTCCTTGCTCGCACACACTTTTTCAGTTCTGCCCACACATTTTCTATAGGATTGAGGTCAGGGCTTTGTGATGGCCACTCCAATACCTTGACTAAGTTGTCCTTAAGCCATTTTGCCACAACTTTGGAAATATGCTTGGGGTCATTGTCCATTTGGAAGACCCATTTGCAACCAAGCTTTAACTTCCTGACTGATGTCTTGAGATGTTGCTTCAATATATCCACATCATTTTCATTCCTCATGATGCCATCTATTTTGTGAAGTGCACCAGTCCCTCCTGCACCAAAGCACCCCCACAAGTTCTTCAGCTTACAAGCCTCCCCCTTTTTCCTCCAAACATAACAATAGTCGTTACAATAGTCATGGCCAAACAGTTCTATTTTTGTTTCATCAAACCAGAGGACATTTCTCCAAAAAGTGCGATCTTTGTCCCCATGTGCAGTTGCAAACCGTAGTCTGGCTTTTTTGGGCGGTTTTGGAGCAGTGGCTTCTTCCTTGCTGAGCGGCCTTTCAGGTTATGTCGATATAGGACTCGTTTTGACTGTGGATATAGATAATTTTGTACCTGTTTCCTCTAGCATCTTCACAAGGTCCTTTGTTGTTGTTCTGGGATTGATTTGCACTTTTCGCACCAAAGTACATTCATCTCTAGGAGACAGAACGCATCTCCTTCCTGAGCGGTATGACGGCTGCGTGGTCCCATGGTGTTTATACTTGCGTACTATTGTTTGTACAGATGAACGTGGAACCTTCAGGCGTTTGGAAATTGCTCCCAAGGATGAACCAGACTTGTGGAGGACTCTATTATTTTTTGTCTGAGGTCTTGACTGATTTATTTTGATATTCCCATAATGTCAAGGCACTGAGTTTGAAGGTAGGCCTTGAAATACATCCACAGGTACACCTCCAATTGACTCAAACGATGTCAATTAGCCTATCAGAAGTTTCTAAAGCCAAGACATAATTTTCTGGAATTTTCCAAGCTGTTTAAAGGCACAGTCAACTTAGTGTACGTAAACTTCTGACCCCCTGGAATTGTGATTTGGTGAGTTATAAGTGAAATAATCTGTCTGTAAACAATTGTTGGAAAAATTACTTGTGTCATGCACAAAGTAGATGTCCTAACCGACTTGCTAAAACTATAGTTTGTTAACAAGAAATTTGTGGAGTAGTTGAAAAACGAGTTTTAATGACTCCAACCTAAGTGTATGTAAACGTCCGACTTCAACTGTAGATTGGATTGTGGGTTTACTAACGCGTTTGTTCTAGTTTGTTGACTATAACGTCAATATGTCAGTTCATCACTTAGATATTTGTCAGTTCATCACTTAGATACCTGTCAGTTCATCACTTAGATACCTGTCAGTTCATCACTTAGATACCTGTCAGTTCATCACTTAGATACCTGTCAGTTCATTACTTAGATACCTGTCAGTTCATTACTTAGATACTTGTCAGTTCATCACTTAGATACCTGTCAGTTCATCACTTAGATACCTGTCAGTTCATTACTTAGATACCTGTCAGTTCATCACTTAGATACCTGTCAGTTCATTACTTAGATACCTGTCAGTTCATTACTTAGATACCTGTCAGTTCATTACTTAGATACCTGTCAGTTCATCACTTAGATACCTGTCAGTTCATTACTTAGATACCTGTCAGTTCATCAATTAGATACTTGTCAGTTCATTACTTAGATACTTGTCAGTTCATTACTTAGATACTTGTCAGTTCATCACTTAGATACTTGTCAGTTCATCACTTAGATACCTGTCGGTTCATTACTTAGATACCTGTCAGTTCATCACTTAGATACCTGTCAGTTCATTACTTAGATACCTGTCAGTTCGTCAATTAGATACCTGTCAGTTCATCACTTAGATACCAGTCAGTTCATCACTTAGATACCTGTCAGTTCATCACTTAGATACTTGTCAGTTCATCACTTAGATACTTGTCAGTTCATTACTTAGATACCTGTCAGTTCATTACTTAGATACTTGTCAGTTCATTACTTAGATACTTGTCAGTTCATCACTTAGATACCTGTCAGTTCATCACTTAGATACTTGTCAGTTCATTACTTAGATACCTGTCAGTTCATCACTTAGATACCTGTCAGTTCATTACTTAGATACTTGTCAGTTCATTACTTAGATACTTGTCAGTTCATTACTTAGATACCTGTCAGTTCATCACTTAGATACTTGTCAGTTCATCACTTAGATACCTGTCAGTTCATCACTTAGATACTTGTCAGTTCATTACTTAGATACTTGTCAGTTCATCACTTAGATACTTGTCAGTTCATTACTTAGATACTTGTCAGTTCATCACTTAGATACCTGTCAGTTCATCACTTAGATACTTGTCAGTTCATCACTTAGATACTTGTCAGTTCATTACTTAGATACTTGTCAGTTCATCACTTAGATACCTGTCAGTTCATCACTTAGATACTTGTCAGTTCATCACTTAGATACCTGTCAGTTCATTACTTAGATACTTGTCAGTTCATTACTTAGATACCTGTCAGTTCATCACTTAGATACCTGTCAGTTCATCACTTAGATACCTGTCAGTTCATCACTTAGATACTTGTCAGTTCATTACTTAGATACTTGTCAGTTCATCACTTAGATACCTGTCAGTTCATCACTTAGATACTTGTCAGTTCATTACTTAGATACTTGTCAGTTCATCACTTAGATACTTGTCAGTTCATTACTTAGATACTTGTCAGTTCATCACTTAGATACCTGTCAGTTCATCACTTAGATACTTGTCAGTTCATCACTTAGATACCTGTCAGTTCATCACTTAGATACTTGTCAGTTCATTACTTAGATACTTGTCAGTTCATCACTTAGATACCTGTCAGTTCATCACTTAGATACTTGTCAGTTCATCACTTAGATACCTGTCAGTTCATTACTTAGATACTTGTCAGTTCATTACTTAGATACCTGTCAGTTCATCACTTAGATACCTGTCAGTTCATCACTTAGATACCTGTCAGTTCATCACTTAGATACTTGTCAGTTCATTACTTAGATACTTGTCAGTTCATCACTTAGATACCTGTCAGTTCATCACTTAGATACTTGTCAGTTCATCACTTAGATACCTGTCAGTTCATTACTTAGATACTTGTCAGTTCATCACTTAGATACCTGTCAGTTCATCACTTAGATACTTGTCAGTTCATCACTTAGATACCTGTCAGTTCATTACTTAGATACTTGTCAGTTCATTACTTAGATACCTGTCAGTTCATCACTTAGATACCTGTCAGTTCATCACTTAGATACCTGTCAGTTCATCACTTAGATACTTGTCAGTTCATTACTTAGATACTTGTCAGTTCATCACTTAGATACCTGTCAGTTCATCACTTAGATACTTGTCAGTTCATCACTTAGATACAGTCAAATCAAATCATCAAGAACAAAACAACACAATTAGAGTTTTGACTCATAGTATAGTAGACATTATACACAACATTGTTTAGTATTAATGTTTAGTGCTTCTGCCTCTGCATTGCTTTCTCTCTGGGGTTTTAGGCTGGGTATCTGTAAAGCACTTTGTGACAACTGCTGATGTAAAAAAAGGGCTTCATAAAATAAATGTGCATGATTGATTATATCCTGTGGTCTTATTTAAAACTGTCCCTCCCTTGGTTTCCCCTTCTCTATGTGCAGGTCAGTTCCGCACCTCGTCAGACCTGCGCTACACAGTCCTGGAGCTGCCGTACCTGGGCCGCTCCCTCAGTCTGCTGGTGGCTCTGCCCAGTGACAGGAAGACACCTCTGTCCTCGCTGGAATCCCAGATAACCCCCCGCGCTGTGGCCACTTGGGACACTGGCCTCCGCAGAACCAAGATGGATGTCTTCCTCCCGAGGTACATATTGATCTCATTGATGTATTTATCTTAACTTTAGTTATACCAGGGTAGTCGCTATATATTTCCGAGCACAAAGTGTCCTAAATCTCCATTGTGTCTGATCTACTGTAGCATGGCCAAACAGGTGAATGGTAGTGTCATGGACTGGCTTTTACTTACAGGTTTAAAATGCAGAACAGGTTCAACCTGAGGGTGGTTCTGCCATCAATGGGGGTCAGTGACGCCTTCAACCCAATGGCAGCAGACTTCACCGGCATGTCAGGTACAGTACACTCATTCAACTGCCTTATTCTGGTTTTATATGAGATCAATTTGGCTGATCCTAGATCAGTTTGCGCTATTGCCTAGTCCATTGTCAAGCCAATGTTTTTGCATGACAATTCCCTAAGGAACTGGCTGGAGAGCAGGAAACAGACTGGCACCCGGGCTAGAGAGCCATGTCATCCTCAGGACAGATGACTGTCCAGTATTTACAGCATTGTGTTTGTTATCTCTCCACAGCAGAGGAAGGCCTGTATGTGTCAGATGCCTTCCATGAGGCCAGGATAGAGGTAACAGAGGACGGGACCAAGGCAGCTGCAGCCACAGCTATGGTGCTACTCAAACGATCCCGAGCTCCCGTCTTCAAAGCAGACCGACCTTTCTTCTTCCTCCTGCGACAAGTCAACACAGGTAGGGCTACAATCCAAAAAATGAACAGATAGCTAATGTTACGCGTGATCACTGACGTCACAGGGAAAGGAGAGCAGCCACTGTTTTGGCGTTTTATTGCCGTTACAGTATCACCTTGTTAGTTTGGTCTAATATTTATCCTCTCTCTCTCTCTCTCTCTCTCTCTCTCTCTGTCTCTCTCTGTCTCTCTCTGTCTCTCTCTGTCTCTCGCTCTCTCTCTCTGTCTCTCTCTCTCTCTGTCTCTCTCTCTCTCCAGGATCTGTTCTATTTATGGGGCGTGTGGCGAATCCAGCTGAACAGGCACCCTAGGACCCCCTTACCCTCTCCATTACCCTAGGATCCCCTTACTCCCTCCCTAGGACCCCGTTACCCCCACCCTAGGACCCCCTCCACCACACCACCACCCCTACCCTAGGACACCCTTACCCCCTACACCACCCTAGGATACCCTTACCCCCATCCACCACACCTTACCCAATCCACCACCCAGGACCCCCTCTATCACCCTAGGACACCATTACCACCACCACCACCATAGGACACCCTTACCACCCTAGGACCCCCTCTACCACGCCCCTTAACCCCTCCACCACCCTAGGACCCCCTCTACCACCCTAGGACTCCCGTAACCACCCTGGGACCCACTCCACCATACCGTACCTCATATTCAACCTCAACCATTCTAAAGATCTACTTTAACTGTATATAACAATATGAATATGTATATATGAAGTGTGTAAATAGTATTTTTGTTGTCTCTTGGTGTCTTTGCTATATACAACTGTTCAGTGTAACATCTTCTGTTGTTCTGGTCTATAACTGTTCTGTACTTTGTCATGTATTTGTACGTTTTATGTGGACCCCAGGAAGAGTAGCTGCTGCCTGTGCAGTAGCTAATGGGGATCCTAACTGAACTAAACTACCCCGTATTTATTGGGGACCAACACGAGGGTCTGGACACTTCAGGAAGAGGAACAATATTTTTGTACATTGTAAATAAAATGTTGATACTTTGTGTTTTTCACCCAAAGTGTTTTGGTCTTTTTTTCCACCTCCTCCCACTGTATTATATTATGTATTATATTAAAGGCCTTCCACCTCCTCCCACTGTATTATATTATGTATTATATTATTATATTAAAGGCCTTCCACCTCCTCCCACTGTATTATATTATGTATTACATTATTATATTATAGGCCTTCCACCTCCTCCTACTGTATTATATTATGTATTATATTATTATATTAAAGGCCTTCCACCTCCTCCCACTGTATTATATTATGTATTACATTATTATATTATAGGCCTTCCACCTCCTCCCACTGTATTATATTATGTATTATATTATTATATTAAAGGCCTTCCACCTCCTCCCACTGTATTATATTATGTATTATATTATTATATTAAAGGCCTTCCACCTCCTCCCACTGTATTATATTATTATATTAAAGGCCTTCCACCTCCTCCCACTGTATTATATTATGTATTATATTAAAGGCCTTCCACCTCCTCCCACTGTATTATATTATTATATTAAAGGCCTTCCACCTCCTCCCACTGTATTATATTATATTATGTATTATATTATTATATTAAAGGCCTTCCACCTCCTCCCACTGTATTATATTATGTATTATATTAAAGGCCTTCCACCTCCTCCCACTGTATTATATTATGTATTATATTATTATATTAAAGGCCTTCCACCTCCTCCCACTGTATTATATTATGTATTATATTATTATATTATAGGCCTTCCACCTCCTCCCACTGTATTATATTATGTATTATATTATTATATTAAAGGCCTTCCACCTCCTCCCACTGTATTATATTATGTATTATATTATTATATTATAGCCCTTCCACCTCCTCCCACTGTATTATATTATGTATTATATTATTATATTATAGCCCTTCCACCTCCTCCCACTGTATTATATTATGTATTATATTATTATATTAAAGGCCTTCCACCTCCTCCCACTGTATTATATTATGTATTATATTATTATATGAAAGGCCTTCCACCTCCTCCCACTGTATTATATTATTATATTATAGGCCTTCCACCTCCTCCCACTGTATTATATTATGTATTATATTAAAGGCCTTCCACCTCCTCCCACTGTATTATATTATGTATTATATTAAAGGCCTTCCACCTCCTCCCACTGTAATACATTATGTATTATATTATTATATTATAGGCCTTCCACCTCCTCCCACTGTATTATATTATGTATTATATTATAGGCCTTCCACCTCCTCCCACTGTATTATATTATGTATTATATTATTATATTAAAGGCCTTCCACCTAGGGTGGCAGGTAGCCTAGTGGTTAGAGCGTTGGACTTGTAACCGGAGGGCAAGTTCGAATCCCTGAGCTGACATGGCTGACATGTCCTTCTGCCCCTGAACAAGGCAGTTAACCCACTGTTCCCCGGGTGCTGAAGATGTGGATGTTGATTAAGGCAGCCCCCCGCACCTCTCTGATTCAGTTGAAGGCATTTGGTTGTACAACTGACTAATAATGGTGACTTTGACTTTGATGGAGGGGGTATTGGACAAGAGAGAGAGACCCTTTGAGGGAGGGGGTATTGGACAGAGAGAGAGACCCTATGAGGGAGGGGGTATTGGACAAGAGAGAGCCTAGTCTACTGTAGCCCCTCCCCCGTAAGTGTGTCTAGTCTACTGTAGCCCCTCCCCTAAGTGTGTCTAGTCTACTGTGGCCCCTCCCCTAAGTGTGTCTAGTCTACTGTAGCCCCTCCCCTAAGTGTGCCTAGTCTACTGTAGCCCCTCCCCTAAGCGTGTCTAGTCTACTGTAGCCCCTCCCCCCTAAGTGTGTCTAGTCTACTGTAGCCCCTCCCCCCTAAGTCTACTGTGTTTTTGTGTGACTGGTTTGCACCTTTTACTATGTTTATGTAGGTATTTAACGCAGCTGCGTTCATCTGTATGTTCCTCCAGTTTAACTTCTTAGGGAGCGGTGGGGCGCTAGACACTACCCGGTGAAATGCAAGGCGCCAAATTCAAAATCCAAAAGTTGAATTATTAAACACGCATCAATATACAAGTGTTGCATAGTCATCAAAAGCTCTGCTTCTTGGCAATATCACAGCGTTGTCAGATTTCAAAAAGGCTTTAAGGCGAAAGCACCACATTTGATTGTTTGAGGATAGCACCCCACATATTTAACCATTACCATAAATTCATAAGCCTTCACGGTTCACACATAACACATTTCACAGCGAAAACAAATCAATTACCTTTTGAAGAACTTCTGCTGAGGGCTTCCCAAGTGTCCAACGAAGACAATCCATGGTTCTTTTGTTAAAAAAAAGTAAGGTATTATATCCATAAATCTCAGTTTGGTTGGCGCGTTATAATGAGAAAATACAGCGTCGACTCCTCCATTGAAACGTGAAGAGAACTCGTTCAACTTAAACCTATAAACTTGTCCAAGAACAATCAAACATAATTGTAAATGTATCCTTAGGAACACTTTTATGTATAAATAGTATAATATTTCAACCGGAATATAAACTGGGCGATAAGAAAGGAAAAAAACGCGCCAGCCGGGAACGCGCATTTTCTTCTATTGACATCTGTGTGGCCACTTCCTTATTCGTCTTCTTCTACAATCTAAAAGCAGCTAAGAAGAATCAAAACACTTACTCGAGACTGTTGACATCCAGAGGAAGCGATAGGTACTGCATTCATATGCCCTTATATAGGCATTTTCATAAGGGAGGGGTTCCAAATGAGGCCATGTGTCAAAACCACTTTTTCCAGGACAGAAATTCCTCTGGTTTTTGCCTGCCATATCCGTTCTGTTCTACTCACAGACAAAATGTTAACACTTTTAGAAACTTCAGAGTGTGTCCTATCCAATGATACTACATATGTGCATATCCTATTTTCTGGGCCTGAATGGGAGGCATTTTACTTTGGGCACGCCAGGCTCTCCAAAACGGTCACCTCGTGCGCTGCTCCCAAAGAAGTTAACTAAAGTGTGCGCCTGTTCACAACACTCTGCTCTCTTGCGCCTTGACACAATTCCACACCCAACCAGTCACACAAAAACACAGTGTAACAAAATAACCAACTTCGTGCAAACACACGGAAAATAAAGCACACTAGTATAGCGCGTCAAAACCAAAATGACACGTGACACAAAACAATTCCAAACAAAGACATGATGGGGAACAGAGGAATAAATACATGCAGTAATGAATGGGAAATGAAAACCAGGTGTGCGGGGAACAAGACGAAAACAAATGCATCAATGAAAAATGGAGCGGCGATGGCTAGAAAGCGGGTGACGTCGACCGCCGCCCGAAACAAGGAGAGGAGCCAACTTCGGCTGAAGTCGTGACAGGCGAAGTGTTACTCTGGATGAAATTCCTTTTTTAAATAGAAAACAGACACAATATACTGTAAAAAAACAAAAAATAACTATACCGGTACATAAATAACCATTACATTTTTATTTTTGTTGGAAGTTGGAACTCCTACCACACTGTTGGTTCGTGTCATTATCACTTGTCACTCAAAGGGGGGGAAGTGGACAATGTACAGGAGTGTGGTGCTTGTAAGACTGAGATTGGCAGAGGGGGGACAGGGTGGGGACAAAAGATGGGGGTCCTATCTCTGAGTACAACATACCTGTCCATAGTTGTCTATCCCAGACAACTAATCTATTGAGACTGAACAAATAAAAAAACGGTCCTCAAAGACCATATAGTTGTGAGTCCTGCTGCTTGAAGGTTCCTCAACTCTGTCATGAATGTGGCATGGCTCTCTTTTCATCCAGCCTTTTGAAGTAGGGAAAGAGACACTTTTGTCATCCAGCAACAACATGCACGCAACAAGATAGGCCTTATATTGTGTCTGACACAACAATGATGGATTTCTAGAATCAGATCATCGATACACTTTTACAATGTAATTGCCTTGATAAACATCTCAAAGAATGTCATTTGCCTTGTAATTCTTTATTTTAATTTGCCTTAAACATTGTCAACAGATATACAGCTTATTGCTTGCTACTGGATCATATTAACCATAATAAACTGTACAGACAAAATGGTAAACTAGTAACAACAATTTAGTTCTCTGCTGGCAAGTTGGCAGCAACCCCTCTCTCCAAGTTGACACCACCTCGTTAAATCGCAATCTAATTTGTATAAATATCACTCAGAACTGAAACAACACGTGGGCCATGTTTTAAAGGGGGGTGTGAAAGCTCTGTCTGAAGATTTCACACAATTGACTTGGTGATCGGAATGTGAGAAGACAATCGGACTAAACTGTACCTTTATTCCGAGGGGGACGTCTTCAAGATATATCAACATGCCGGATCTCTGCCCTCTACGCTGTGGAAAAAATAATAGACGGTTATCGAGTGATTATTTTGTCAGGGTTAGTTAGAAAATTTAACACAAGATGATCGAAATGGGGTCTTGTAGGGTGCGCTGGTTCATTGAAGAGGACGTGTCTTATCAGGAAAAAGGTAACACTGGGCATTGTGTCGGTAATGACCCGTTCTGCATGGACTTGGTGTCAGTGCTACCGGTCAAAACGCAACAAAAAAATACATGTTGTTCTCCTGCCTCCTCAGCCAGCTAGTGTAACCGGTGTGAAATGGCTAGAGGGTCCCTGGTTCGAGCCCAGGTAGGGGCCGAGGAGAGGGACAGAAGCAACACTGTTACACTAGCTAACGAGTCAGAATAGTGTGTGATGCCTTTGTTTGTTTTTTATAAATGTTATTTAGTCAACAGCCCTAAGTTTCCCAGTCACAGCTCGTCCCTGTTTCTCCTGCTCCTTAACTCCGCCCCCCCCCTAACCAAAACGATCTTTATGCGTCACATGCCAACACATTCGGCTACTGATTGGCTCTTTGAAGTTTTCGAATTATACCATCTTCCAATAAGGTAACGGACATTAAGATCCGTCTACCGCGTCACGGTTGCCATGTTGGAGGTTTTCCGAATTAATTTGGGCATAATTTGAAAAAGTTTTATGTTGCGGGTTTTTTGGGGCAATTTCTAAATTGCAATGCGGCTAACATTGTCATTTCTCTTAGAAAAATATATTTATATTTCACTGTGACCTGCTGCTGACTGTCAGGCTGCTGCTGAGCGAGTGAGTGAAGAACCATTGGAAGATCAAAATCCATTGGAAATAAAACCTATATTTAGGTTTATTTATTTTCCCTTTTATACTTTAACTATTTGCACATCGTTACAACACGGTATATAGACATAATATGTCATTTTTTTGTGAGTTTTAATATTTACTGTAAATTTGTTATTGTTTATTTCACTTTTTGTTTATTATCTATTTCACTTGCTTTGGCAATGTAAACATATGTTTCCCGTGCCAATAAAGCCCCTTAAATTGAAATTGAGTGGTGGGGAGGGCCGGAGGTGTGTGTGTGTGTGTGTGTGTGTGTGTGTGTGTGTGTGTGTGTGTGTGTGTGTGTGCTATTTAGATTGCAATGGAAAATGACTTTGGGCGCACTAGAGCGCCTTACATAAATTCGCTCGGGGGTGGTTTATATTGCATTCTAATGTTGACTGCTTAAAGAGAACGGTATCAAGCGAAGTGCTTTATGCATGCTCAGTTCTTGGGTCTCGGGGGCTGCCCGAGTGTAAATTTGATATGGATGTTATTGAACTCCCTCGCGTAGTTATTTGTATGGGGAGAAGTCTTCAATGAAACTGACATTAGGCTCTGTGGGCTCCGGAGTGGCACAGCGGTCTAAGGAACTGTCTCACATCTGGCGGTGATTGGGAGTCCCATAGGGCGGCGCATAATTGTCCCAGCGTCGTCCAGGTTTGGCCGGGGTAGGTCGTCATTGTAAATAAGAACGTGTTCTTAACTGACTTGCCTAGTTATAAAGGTTAAATAAATTAACAGTATCCTGTTCATAGATAAATGGATGGTTGAGCCATGAGTGTCTCTCTGATTCAGAGGCGTTGGGTTAAATGCGGAGGGCACATTTCGGTTTAATGCATTCAGTTGTGCAACTGACTAGGTTTCCCTTTCATATTCCAATGGTAATATACTCTTAAGGCACAATTTATAGCTCTGTTAAATATAGTTTTTGTTTTGTTTTAATGCATTTGTGCCTGTTTGCCTTTAGTTCAACTACTGTTGCACATAAATCTATTGGTATGATTAATAAATAAAGACGTGTTCAGGCTGGGCTGAAGTACATTCTGGTAAGCTTTCATTCCATCACAACAATTTACAAATGTTACATTTTGGGGATTGTGAAAAGTGCTTTATTAATGAAAAACTGTTTTTAAGCAATGTCAGTCATTAGTCCATGTCCTTAGTAGGGGTGACCTTCAAACGTAATATTTTACACTTGTTCTCTGTTTGACCTAAATGTAGACCTTTATTGTACGGCAAAATAACATGATGTGTGTGTGCTAGCACCTAACATGGCCTAATATAGCTGAAGTGTGTCAGTGAATGTGCTAATATATTGATTATCCCTGGCACTGTCTGATAGACACATCTGTTTTATTAATACCTGTCACGCCCAGATATGTTTCACCTGTTCCTGTGATTGTCTCCACCCCCTCTAGGTGTCGCTTATTTTACCCCAGTGTATTTATCCCTGTGTTTCCTGTCTCTCTGTCCTAGTTCGTCTTACATGTTTAGTCAAGTCAACGAGTGTTGTTGTCCCGTACTCCTTTTCTATTCTCTTTTTATAGTCCTCCCGGTTCTGACCCCTGCCTGACTCTGGATTACTTTCCTGCCTGATCATCCTGCCTGCCCTGACCTTGATTCTGCCTGCCCTTCGGTACCTCCTGGACTCTGATCTGGTTTTGACCTCTTTTAGCCTGTCCACCACCATTCTCTTGCCCACCCCTTTGGATGAATAAACATTGTAAGACTTCAACCATCTGCCTAGTGTGTCTGCATCTGAGTCTCGCCTTGTGCCTTGATACTACCATTTATGACAGACTGTGTCTTGCACACGCATGCTTTGTTCTTCTCAGATTACAATCTGAGTGTGCACGTCAAATTCAACTGAGGCTTTAATCTGATGTTTGGACTGTTTGGTTCATGAACTAATAGAAATACATTTTAATAATCAATCCTATTTTATGAAATCTTATCTTAAGACATAACAGATACTTAGACAATACGGCTTTTGCTTCAATTTGCTATTTACATTTGTTATTCTTGTACATAGTGGACAATTCTCTGACGTGCTGCGATGTAAATTCTGAAATGCAGTCAATACAAATTATTTGTTTATTTTATATATTTTTATTAATTATTTATTATGAATCAACTTTGGTTCTTGATCGTGCTAAAGGAAAAGGAGGGGTTGAGGTGGTAGAGAAGGCACAAATATATATATAAGCAAAATTGAAGTTAGGATTACACTGAAAATAACCCAAGGTTAACAAAAAATGACCCAGCTGCTGGGTCAATCCCCCAACCCAGTTATGTCACAACTCAACACACTTGGTTGTTTTAACCCAGCAATATGGTCTAATTTACCCAGCAGCTGAAGCAAGCGCTCAACTTGAAGGCACTGGAGTAGAAGCACAACCCAACGCTGGGTTGATTTGAGTTGTCGAAATGACCCAAATTGAGTTCATTTCAACCCCGCATTTTGTAGTGACAAATTCCTTTTGGAAAAATAATAGGAATTGTCGTATTAGAAATAACTTAATTTCTACCTTTTTAAGATGTCAAAACAATGTATTCAGTGTCCTCATTTTGTCTTTTAGTGTTTTCTGATTGTTTCAGTTCATATATTTTATATTTGGCGTATACAGTAACAATATATAAATAAATGGTTTGAAATGTTTGGTAAATCAACAGGGTAAATCCTATAGAGAGAAATAGTAAAGGTGTCTTTTTTGTAGACATGGTTCGTTGGACAAAGCCTATGGGGAAATTAATGGGTTTTTTGGATAAACGCCGAAAATAAGGTCTGTGGTAAACACAGGCTAAGGAGATTTGCTACATTTTGTTCGGTGAGATAATCTTAATTAGCCAACGTCACTTTGTTTGTGAATTTTGATGCACTTATATAATAAAAAAAATGCACATAAAGCTCTTAAAGGCTTCACAATTCATACAGGTCATTGGTAACTGACTGATATTATCTCATATAACAAAACGTATTAAAATCTCCTAAACCTGTGTTAATCTCAGACCTTTGTCCCAAAACACTATTCTTTCGCCATTCATTCCCCCCCATAGGGAAAACTGAACTAACCACACATTTCTTGATTTTAGAACTACAAGCGGGCGATATCTATAGCACAGCGTTTCAAAACCCCAGCCACAGGGGGTTGGTGGCGCCTTCATCGGGGAGAACGGAACCAGTGGAATGGGTCGTTACAGTATCATATATACACATCAAACACATGGTTTCCAGGTGTTTGATGCCGTTCCGTTTGTTCCGTTCAGGCCATTACTGAGAGATATTCTCCCCTCACCAGCCTCCTGTGCCAGAGGGCAACACCGAGACACTTCCGGGGAACACTTGTCAAAAACAGACCAGACCCGGACTTTGAGAAGTCAACAAGACAAGTTAAAACATTTCCCCCCCTTGGTTCTTAACGTTATTACTCCAACCTCTTGAAAGTCACAAACTGACACGTTTTCAACATTTCGCCGCCCAAACACACCGACAATATATCGGTCGGCTAATACAGGACTAGTAAAGGCCCAATGCACTACTTTTATGAAGGGGGGGAAAACAAATCTATATATATATATATATATATTCAGATTTATCAGGGGTTACTGCAGCACCCTTCCCCCCAGCGGCTTTACACTTTCTGTAAACGGTTAGTTTGTAGATAATAAATCAGTGTTTATTTGCCAGTCCAGCGCATTTGTGTGAATAGAGAAAGACAGACGGTGAAGGAGCCAGCCCAGACGGTGAAGGAGCCAGCCCAGGCGGTGAAGGAGCCAGCCCAGGCGGTGAAGGAGCCAGCCCAGACGGTGAAATAGCCAGCCCAGCGCATGTGTGTGAATAGAGAAAGACAGACGGTGAAGGAGCCAGCCCAGACGGTGAAGGAGCCAGTCCAGCGCATTTGTGTGAATAGAGAAGGACAGACGGTGAAGGAGCCAGCCCAGACGGTGAAGGAGCCAGCCCAGGCGGTGAAGGAGCCAGCCCAGGCGGTGAAGGAGCCAGCCCAGACGGTGAAATAGCCAGCCCAGCGCATGTGTGTGAATAGAGAAGGACAGACGGTGAAGGAGCCAGCCCAGACGGTGAAGGAGCTAGAGAAGGACAGACGGTGAAGGAGCTAGAGAAGGACAGACGGTGAAGGAGCCAGTCCAGCGCATGTGTGTGAATAGAGAAGGACAAGCGGAGAAGGAGCCAGCCCAGGCAGTGAAGGAGCTAGAGAAGGACAGACGGTGAAGGAGCTAGAGAAGGACAGACGATGAAGGAGCCAGTCCAGCGCATGTGTGTGAATAGAGAAGGACAGGCGGTGAAGGAGCCAGCCCAGACGGTGAAGGAGCCAGTCCAGACGGTGAAGGAGCCAGCCCAGGCGGTGAAGGAGCTAGAGAAGGACAGACGGTGAAGGAGCCAGTCCAGCGCATGTGTGTGAATAGAGAAGGACAGGCGGAGAAGGAGCCAGCCCAGACGGTGAAGGAGCCAGCCCAGACGGTGAAGGAACCAGTCCAGACGGTGAAGGAGCCAGCCCAGACGGTGAAGGAGCTAGAGAAGGACAGACGGTGTAGGAGACAGCCCAGGCAGTGAAGGAGCTAGAGAAGGACAGACGGTGAAGGAGCCAGTCCAGCGCATGTGTGTGAATAGAGAAGGACAGGCGGTGAAGGAGCCAGCCCAGACGGTGAAGGAGCCAGTCCAGACGGTGAAGGAGCCAGCCCAGACGGTGAAGGAGCCAGCCCAGACGCTGAAGGAGCTAGAGAAGGACAGACGGTGAAGGAGACAGCCCAGGCGGTGAAGGAGCTAGAGAAGGACAGACGGTGAAGGAGCCAGCCCAGGCGGTGAAGGAGCTAGAGAAGGACAGACGGTGAAGGAGCCAGTCCAGGCGGGGAAGGAGCTAGAGAAGGACAGGCGGGGAAGGAGCCAGTCCAGGCGGGGAAGGAGCTAGAGAAGGACAGGCGGTGAAGGAGCCAGCCCAGCGCATGTGTGTGAATAGAGAAAGACAGACGGTGAAGGAGCCAGCCCAGACGGTGAAGGAGCCAGTCCAGGCGGTGAAGGAGCTAGAGAAGGACAGACGGTGAAGGAGCCAGCCCAGCGCATGTGTGTGAATAGAGAAGGACAGACGGTGAAGGAGCTAGAGAAGGACAGACGATGAAGGAGCCAGTCCAGCGCATGTGTGTGAATAGAGAAGGACAGGCGGTGAAGGAGCCAGCCCAGACGGTGAAGGAGCCAGTCCAGACGGTGAAGGAGCCAGCCCAGGCGGTGAAGGAGCTAGAGAAGGACAGACGGTGAAGGAGCCAGTCCAGCGCATGTGTGTGAATAGAGAAGGACAGGCGGAGAAGGAGCCAGCCCAGGCGGTGAAGGAGCCAGCCCAGGCGGTGAAGGAACCAGTCCAGGCGGTGAAGGAGCCAGCCCAGGCGGTGAAGGAGCTAGAGAAGGACAGGCGGTGTAGGAGACAGCCCAGGCAGTGAAGGAGCTAGAGAAGGACAGGCGGTGAAGGAGCCAGTCCAGCGCATGTGTGTGAATAGAGAAGGACAGGCGGTGAAGGAGCCAGCCCAGGCGGTGAAGGAGCCAGTCCAGGCGGTGAAGGAGCCAGCCCAGGCGGTGAAGGAGCCAGCCCAGACGCTGAAGGAGCTAGAGAAGGACAGGCGGTGAAGGAGACAGCCCAGGCGGTGAAGGAGCTAGAGAAGGACAGGCGGTGAAGGAGCCAGCCCAGGCGGTGAAGGAGCTAGAGAAGGACAGGACGGTGAAGGAGCCAGTCCAGGCGGGAAGGAGCTAGAGAAGGACAGGCGGGGAAGGAGCCAGTCCAGGCGGGAAGGAGCTAGAGAAGGACAGGCGGTGAAGGAGCCAGCCCAGCGCATGTGTGTGAATAGAGAAAGACAGGCGGTGAAGGAGCCAGCCCAGGCGGTGAAGGAGCCAGTCCAGGCGGTGAAGGAGCTAGAGAAGGACAGACGGTGAAGGAGCCAGCCCAGCGCATGTGTGTGAATAGAGAAGGACAGACGGTGAAGGAGCTAGAGAAGGACAGACGATGAAGGAGCCAGTCCAGCGCATGTGTGTGAATAGAGAAGGACAGGCGGTGAAGGAGCCAGCCCAGACGGTGAAGGAGCCAGTCCAGACGGTGAAGGAGCCAGCCCAGGCGGTGAAGGAGCTAGAGAAGGACAGACGGTGAAGGAGCCAGTCCAGCGCATGTGTGTGAATAGAGAAGGACAGGCGGAGAAGGAGCCAGCCCAGACGGTGAAGGAGCCAGCCCAGACGGTGAAGGAACCAGTCCAGACGGTGAAGGAGCCAGCCCAGACGGTGAAGGAGCCAGCCCAGACGGTGAAGGAGCTAGAGAAGGACAGACGGTGTAGGAGACAGCCCAGGCGGTGAAGGAGCTAGAGAAGGACAGACGGTGAAGGAGCCAGTCCAGCGCATGTGTGTGAATAGAGAAGGACAGGCGGTGAAGGAGCCAGCCCAGACGGTGAAGGAGCCAGTCCAGACGGTGAAGGAGCCAGCCCAGACGGTGAAGGAGCCAGCCCAGACGCTGAAGGAGCTAGAGAAGGACAGACGGTGAAGGAGCCAGCCCAGGCGGTGAAGGAGCTAGAGAAGGACAGACGGTGAAGGAGCCAGCCCAGGCGGTGAAGGAGCTAGAGAAGGACAGACGGTGAAGGAGCTAGAGAAGGACAGACGATGAAGGAGCCAGTCCAGCGCATGTGTGTGAATAGAGAAGGACAGGCGGTGAAGGAGCCAGCCCAGACGGTGAAGGAGCCAGTCCAGACGGTGAAGGAGCCAGCCCAGGCGGTGAAGGAGCTAGAGAAGGACAGACGGTGAAGGAGCCAGTCCAGCGCATTTGTGTGAATTTTTTATTTTTATTTATTTCACCTTTATTTAACCAGGTAGGCAAGTTGAGAACAAGTTCTCATTTACAACTGCGACCTGGCCAAGATAAAGCAAAGCAGTTCGACACACAACAACACAGAGTTACACATGGAATAAAACAAACATACAGTCAATAATACAGTAGGAAAAAAAGAAATCTATATACAAAGAGTGCAAATGAGGTAGGATAAGGAAGGTAAGACAATAAATAGGCCATGGTGGCAGAGTAATTACAATATAGCAATTTAACACTGGAATGGTAAAAGAAAACTGTGCAGTAGATGAATGTGCAATGTAGAAAAACTGGGGTGCAAAGGAACAAGATAAATAAATAAATACGGTAGGGGATGAGGTAGTTGGTTGGGCTATTTACAGATGGGCTATAAACAGGTACAGTGGTCTGTACACTGCTCTGACAGCTGGTGCTTAAAGCTGTTGAGGGAGATAAGTGTCTCCAGTTTCAGAGATTTTTGAAGTTCGTTCCAGTCATTGGCAGCAGAGAACTGGAAGGAGAGTCGGCCAAAGGAGGAATTGGCTTTGGGGGTGACCAGTGAGATATACCTGCTGGAGCGCGTGTGCTACGGGTTGGTGCTGCTAAGGTGACCAGCGAGCTGAGATAAGGTGGGACTTTACCTAGCAGGGACTTGTAAATGACCAGGAGCCAGTGGATATGGCGGCGAGTGTAAAGTGAAGGCCAGCCTACGAGAGTGTACAGGTCGCAGTGGTGGGTGGTATATGGGGCTTTGGTAACAAAGCGGATGGCACTGTGATAGACTGCATCCAGTTTGTTGAGTAGAGTATTGGAGGCTATTTTGTAAATTACATCACCGAAGTCGAGGATCGGTAGGATGGTCAGTTTTCACGAGGGTAAGTTTGGCAGCATGAGTGAAGGAAGCTTTGTTGCGAAATAGGAAGCCAATTCTAGATTTAATTTTAGATTGGAGATGTTTGATGTGAGTCTGGAAGGAGAGTTTACAGTCTAACCAGACACCTAGGTATTTGTAGTTTTCCACGTAATCTAAGACAGAACCGTCCAGAGTAGTGATGCTGGGCGGGGACAGGTGCGGGTAGCGATCGGTTGAAGAGCATGCATTTAGTTTTACTTGCGTTTAAGAGCAGTTGTAGGCCACGGAAGGAGAGTTGTATGGCATTGAAGCTCGTCTGGAGGGTAGTTAACACAGTGTCCAAAGAGGGGCCAGAAGTATACAGAATGGTGTCGTCTGCATAGAGGTGAATCAGAGACTCACCTGCAGCAAGAGCGACATCATTGATGTATACAGAGAAAAGAGTCGGCCCAAGAATTGAACCCTGTGGCACCCCATGGAGACTGCCAGAGGCCCGGACAACAGGCCCTCTGATTTGACACACTGAACTCTGTCGGAGAAGTAATTGGTGAACCATGCGAGGCAGTCATTTGAGAAACCAATGCTGTCGAGTCTGCCGATAAGGATGCGGTGATTGACAGAGTCGAAAGCCTTGGCCAGATCAATGAAAACAGCTGCACAATAATGTCTCTTGTCGATGGCGGTTATGATGTCATTTAGGACCTTGAGCGTGGCTGAGGTGCACCCATGACCAGCCCTGAAACCAGATTGCATAGCGGAGAAGGTACGGTGGGATTGAAATGGTCGGTAATTTGTTTGTTAACTTGGCTTTCAAAGACCTTAGAAAGGCAGGGAAGGATGGATATAGGCCTATAACAGTTTGGGTCAAGAGTGTCTCCCCTTTGAAGAGGGGATGACCGCAGCTGCTTTCCAGTCTTTGGGAATCTCAGACGTCACGAAAGAGAGGTTAAACAGGCTAGTAATAGGGGTTGCAACAATTTCGGCAGATAATTTTAAAAAGAAAGGGTCCAGATTGTCTAGCCCGGCTGATTTGTAAGGGTCCAGATTTCGCAGCTCTTTTAGAACATCAGCTGACTGGATTTGGGAGAAGGAGAAGTGGGGAGGCTTTGGCGAGTTGCTGAGGGGGTGCAGGGCTGTTGACCGGGGTAGGGGTAGCCAGGTGGAAAGCATGGCCAGCCATAGAAAAATGCTTATTGAAATTCTCAATTATTGTGGGTTTATCGGTGGTGACAGTATTTCCTATCCTCAGTGCAGTGGGCAGTTGGGAGGAGGTGCTCTTATTCTCCATGGACTTAACAGTGTCCCAGAACTTTTTGGAGTTTGTGTTACAGGAGGCAAATTTCTGCTTGAAAAAGCTAGCCTTGGCTTTCCTAACTTCCAGCGTATATTGGTTTCTGACTTCCTGAAAAGTTGCATATCACGGGGCTGTTCGATGCTAATGCAGAACGCCACAGGATGTTTTTGCGCTGGTCAAGGGCAGTCAGGTCTGGAGAGAACCAAGGGCTATATCTATTCTTCCTGGTTCTAAATTTCTTGAATGGGGCATGCTTATTTAAGATGGTGAGGAAGGCACTTTTAAAGAATAACCAGGCATCCTCTACTGACGGGATGAGGTCAATATCCTTCCAGGATACCCTGGCCAGGTCAATTAGAAAGGCCTGCTCGCTGAAGTGTTTTAGGGAACGTTTAACAGTAATGAGAGGAGATCGTTTGACTGCAAACCCATTACGGATGCAGGCAATGAGGCAGTGATAGTGAAGGACAGGCGGAGAAGGAGCCAGCCCAGACGGTGAAGGAACCAGTCCAGACGGTGAAGGAGCCAGCCCAGACGGTGAAGGAGCCAGCCCAGACGGTGAAGGAGCCTAGAGAAGGACAGACGGTGTAGGAGCCAGTCCAGCGCATGTGTGTGAATAGAGAAGGACAGGCGGTGTAGGAGACAGCCCAGGCGGTGAAGGAGCTAGAGAAGGACAGACGGTGAAGGAGCCAGTCCAGCGCATGTGTGTGAATAGAGAAGGACAGGCGGTGAAGGAGCCAGCCCAGACGGTGAAGGAGCCAGTCCAGACGGTGAAGGAGCCAGCCCAGACGGTGAAGGAGCCAGCCCAGACGCTGAAGGAGCTAGAGAAGGACAGACGGTGAAGGAGCTAGAGAAGGACAGACGGTGAAGGAGCCAGCCCAGGCGGTGAAGGAGCTAGAGAAGGACAGACGGTGAAGGAGCCAGTCCAGGCGGGGAAGGAGCTAGAGAAGGACAGGCGGTGAAGGAGCCAGCCCAGCGCATGTGTGTGAATAGAGAAAGACAGACGGTGAAGGAGCCAGCCCAGACGGTGAAGGAGCCAGTCCAGGCGGTGAAGGAGCTAGAGAAGGACAGGCGGTGAAGGAGCCAGCCCAGCGACCAGACGCGCCTTCTCAGACCGCTTGGAAACGGCAGCAGCTTCTCTAGGGGGCTTGTTTCATCCTGCCAGCCTTAGTAGGTTTACGATGGAAAGTCAAGGTGGGTAAAATAGTCCTTTTTTTGTTTGTTGTTGTTGCTTGTTTCCTCAGTCTAGCAAGCTAAAGAAAAACAACAACAACAACAACCAGGTAACAGAAACATTGCTAGTTAAATTATAAAGCGAACTAGGCTAGCTAACCGACGTTAGCATTGACACACGAGTTAGCCAACGAGTTGAGTTTTCTGGGACCGCTATAACCTACCGTTTTACTGGGCTTTAAAGTACAGTGTGTTGTTTGTTTTTTGTTTTTTTACTTTTGAGCTACCGCTGTCAACTTATTACAAAACGTATTTACAAGCTAACTAACGTTAGGTAACGTCCAGACAATGTCAACAAAGAAGCAATTCGCTCCGTGGGCAAAGTTAGCTAGCTACCGCGCTTGGCATGGCGACTGGTCCAGTTCGCTAGATAACTAGTTGTTGTTGAAATGTGTTTTTTTTTTTATAGATAACTAGCTGGCAAAATCAACTACTAAGTTAGTAACTTTTGACGATTTAGCTTAAAAGGCAAGAGTTTTTTTGAAATCGACCAGCTGATCTCTTTTTGCTAACAGTTGTGTGAGGAATGCTAGGCTATAGACTAAGTGAACTTAGTTAGCTAATAACCAAAGAGCCATTTTTCTATTTATTTATTTAACCTTTTATTTATACAGGTTTTTCCTCATTTGAGATAACATCTCTTTTGTCCAAGAGAGACCTGGTCCAACAGCAGCAGGAGGGGAACAACGTTTCAGACAAAACCACTTACCTACACTAATACTACATTAAACACAACTATGAACACACATACAGTACAACAAAAAAAACATTTTAGGTCTTGACTAAAAAAATAAATAAAGCTGGCCATAACTAGGTAGCTTAGCTTAGCTTAATGTATTTATTAACTTCCCTAACTAACGTCGTCTGCCAATCTGTCCCTAGGCACCGAACCAATGACTCTGGGCTCCCCGACATCACCCAAGCCCGGCCCGGGGGCCCAGTTTCTCCCCGGGTTTTTAATGGGGGATCTGCCAGCACCTGTCACACCCCAGCCTCGGTCATTTGGGGTCATGGATATGAGGTCGCCACTTCAAACAGGTGTGTGATAGTTTGCTTTTAGGCGTAATTTATCAATCGCCTAAAAACAAATTATTTGCTAGCTGACTTTCTAATCTGTCAAATCGAATGATCTACCCCCTTCATAGCGTGATAGGCCTAATTTGGTTTAAAACAACTGCTATTTGGTTACTATCAGATCTGTTACTTTCTGTGTTGTAATATGACAAAGGGCCGTCTCTCCTCTCAGCGATTCCTGACTGTTTCCTGACTGTTTCTCTCTCTCTCTGTCTCTGTCTCTCTGTCTCTCTCTCTGTCTCTCTCTGTTAGGTGGTTCTCCCCCTCAACCTGTGGTTCCTACACCCAAAGACAAGAGTGGGGCCCCTCCAGTCAGGAGTATCTATGATGACCTCTCCAGTCCTGCTGTGGGGATGTCCCCTATGGGTGCACATAAACAGGTATGTGTTAACCGAGTAGGTTTCATCCCTCTCTTGACATGGGCACAAACCCAGAACCTTTATGTACAACAACACTTTACACTCACGGAGCAGTGTTCTAATAGCCTGGTCACTGGTCTGGACACTTTACACTCACAGAGCAGTGTTCTAATAGCCTGGTCACTGGTCTGGACACTTTACACTCACAGAGCAGTGTTCTAATAGCCTGGTCACTGGTCTGGACACTTTACACTCACAGAGCAGTGTTCTAATAGCCTGGTCACTGGTCTGGACACTTTACACTCACAGAGCAGTGTTCTAATAGCCTGGTCACTGGTCTGGACACTGTACACTCACAGAGCAGTGTTCTAATAGCCTGGTCACTGGTCTGGACACTGTACACTCACAGAGCAGTGTTCTAATAGCCTGGTCACTGGTCTGGACACTTTACACTCACAGAGCAGTGTTCTAATAGCCTGGTCACTGGTCTGGACACTTTACACTCACGGAGCAGTGTTCTAATAGCCTGGTCACTGGTCTGGACACTTTACACTCACAAAGCAGTGTTCTAATAGCCTGGTCACTGGTCTGGACACTTTACACTCACAGAGCAGTGTTCTAATAGCCTGGTCACTGGTCTGGACACTGTACACTCACAGAGCAGTGTTCTAATAGCCTGGTCACTGGTCTGGACACTTTACGCTCACAGAGCAGTGTTCTAATAGCCTGGTCACTGGTCTGGACACTTTACACTCACAGAGCAGTGTTCTAATAGCCTGGTCACTGGTCTGGACACTTTACACTCACAGAGCAGTGTTCTAATAGCCTGGTCACTGGTCTGGACACTTTACACTCACAGAGCAGTGTTCTAATAGCCTGGTCACTGGTCTGGACACTTTACACTCACAGAGCAGTGTTCTAATAGCCTGGTCACTGGTCTGGACACTTTACACTCACAGAGCAGTGTTCTAATAGCCTGGTCACTGGTCTGGACACTTTACACTCACGGAGCAGTGTTCTAATAGCCTGGTCACTGGTCTGGACACTTTACACTCACAAAGCAGTGTTCTAATAGCCTGGTCACTGGTCTGGACACTTTACACTCACAGAGCAGTGTTCTAATAGCCTGGTCACTGGTCTGGACACTGTACACTCACAGAGCAGTGTTCTAATAGCCTGGTCACTGGTCTGGACACTTTACGCTCACAGAGCAGTGTTCTAATAGCCTGGTCACTGGTCTGGACACTTTACACTCACAGAGCAGTGTTCTAATAGCCTGGTCACTGGTCTGGACACTTTACACTCACAGAGCAGTGTTCTAATAGCCTGGTCACTGGTCTGGACACTTTACACTCACAGAGCAGTGTTCTAATAGCCTGGTCACTGGTCTGGACACTGTACACTCACAGAGCCGTGTTCTAATAGCCTGGTCACTGGTCTGGACACTTTACACTCACAGAGCAGTGTTCTAATAGCCTGGTCACTGGTCTGGACACTTTACACTCACAGAGCAGTGTTCTAATAGCCTGGTCACTGGTCTGGACACTTTACACTCACAGAGCAGTGTTCTAATAGCCTGGACACTTTACACTCACAGAGCAGTGTTATAATAGCCTGGTCACTTGTCTGGACAGTGAGCAGGAAAGCTGTGGACCCACTGGTCTGGTAACCCTTACTTTTGGCTTTGAAGCGGGCGCATTGATTGGTTCTCTGACTTTTTTTCCTCCATGGGGGATTGAAGCCTCTCGCTGTTTTGATTTGTAAAAGCAAAGGGGGTGGAACTCAGGCGCTGTGTTGGTTTTTGAGTGAGAGCGACACAGAGGAGAACCAATAGGACAGCGCCCTTCATTTTCGATCCCGTTGTGCAGATCCCGACAAAGAGCCTCGTCAGACTCTGGAGTCTTGTCGCTTTAGCCAGGGAAGTGTTCTAACCGATCGCTAGTGATTCTACGCCTGCCACATTAGCATGTCACCAGAAGCGTTTTGATTTTGAGTAGTGTATCTACATCAAGAGGACACGTGATAATCTGGATGTTATCTTCTCTCAGCCCTTCTCAGTGATGCACACCCCACTGTCTGGCTATATGGCAGTTACACCAGGAACAGGTGAGATATATACATAATTATTATTATTTATTTTTTTCTTCTTCTTCAAACTTTGTTTGTACCAACTGGTCTTAGATTTACTAAAGGGAGGGAATTCATAGGTATTGTCCTGATGTCGTCTTCTGTTCAGCGTCCGGTCTATTTAGTCCTGCTACCGTCGGGCAGCAGGCGAAGTCAACGATGTCTCCAGCCCAAGTAGACCCTTTCTTCACCCAGGGAGATGCACTGTCTTCCGAAGACCGTCTAGATGATACTTGGATCACTGTATTTGGGTAAGTTCCTAGTATTGTAACCTCTAATATCTACAGGCAACTCTCGGGAGCGAAATGCACTGATTCCCACATGTGTTTCTCTGTTGCTCATTAAGAAGATTTTTTTTGTTGTTGTTTTGATTTCAGTCTTGTGGGTGTAGTTCAATGTGACAGTTACTGATGTTTGTCCACCGTGAGACACCGTTGGAACAAAGCCAGTATTACTTCCTCAAAATAGTCAGAATCTAAGATAAGGCCACGGCTGACGGGCAGGACCGTCTCACTGCGGCAGGTAGCCTAGTGGTTAGAGTGTTGGACTTGTAACCGGAGGGTTACAAGTTCGAATCCCCGAGCTGACAAGGAGAAAAAAAATCTGCCGTTCTGCCCCTGAACAAGGCCGTTAACCCACTGTTCCCCGGGGCGCCGAAAGACGTGGATGTCGATTAAGGCAGCCCCCCCGCACCTCTCTGATTCTGAGGGGTTGGGTTAAATGCGGAAGACACATTTCGGTTGAAGGCATTCGGTTGTACAACTGACTAATAATGGTGACTTTGACTTTGACACTGTCTAGTATTCTGCAGTAGGATTGGATAGCACACACACTCATGCAGCTGTGTAACCCTTGTTGGTGAGCATTGAATAAAATTATCCTATTCACACTTGGTAGTCAATTTGGACAATGGAATACATTTTTCTGGCTAATATTCGATGCCACATAGAAAACGGCCTTATTAGTAGAATGTTTATTGCGTTTTAGTAGGACGTTAGGCCCACCACGAGCCAGAACAGCTTACAATGAACCGTGGCATAGATTCTACAAGTGTCTGGAACTCTACTGGAGGGATGTGACACCGTTCTTCCACAAGATATTCCATCGTTTAGTGTTTTGTCGATGGTGGTGGAAAACACTGTCTCAGAGAGGCGCCGCTCCACAATCTCCCATTAGTGTTCAATTGGGTTGAGATCTGGTGACTGAGAAGGCCAGAACATGTGGTTTACATCGTTTTCATGCTCATCAAAACCATTCAGTGACCAATCGTGCCCTGTGGATGGGGGGGGCATTGTCATCCTATGTAGGGCATAGCTATGATATCCAAAGTAATGACTCGTCCAGCATTTTATACATGACCCCCAAGCATGTATAATTAACTCAGGAAACTCCACCTGTGTGGAAATCCCTCCTTTTCAATTTACTTTGTATCCCTCATTTACGCGAGTGTTTCCTTTATTTGGACAGTTGCCTGTAGCTTTAACCGTTGAAATAATAGGTGCATTCTTTTAAAGAGAGAAATTATCTCAACCTGGTTTCCCCAGATGGCTGGAGTTTTCCACCGTAGGACCAATCAAATTGTCTCCCAGTGTGTAAACTCCGCTCACCTGCTACCCTCCTGGGTGACCCTTTAAACAGAATGCACCGAATGTGTCTGATCTGTAGGTCACAATGCTGCACCCCCACCCCCTCTCTATAATGGATATCTATTGTTGAGGTGAACAGCTTCCTGATTGAATAATACTCGTTCGTTTTAAACAGGTTCCCTCCTGCCTCAGCGTCTTATATTCTGTTGCAGTTCGCCCAGTATGGGAACGTAATGAAGCACGTGGTAAGAATATATATATATATATATATATATATATATATATATATATATATATATATTTAATTTTCTTTGCATTCTTTTGAAAATGACATTTTTTTTTTTTTTAAGTGTGGTGCGTGTGTTCTGTCACACCGTTGTGTTTTCTCTCGGTCTGCTAGATGTCCAACACCGGCAACTGGATGCACATCCAATATCAGTCTAGACTTCAAGCCAGAAAAGCTCTCAGTAAAGATGGGAAGATTTTTGGCGAGGCTATAATGATTGGTGTTAAACCGTGCATCGACAAGGTAAGTCGCTCTGGGTACATTTTTTAAATTTGGATAAGATTTAGTTTTTTAAAGTAAAAAAAAAAAAAAACATTTAGAAATGGATGGATGTCTTTTAATCACTATGTAAACAACATCTAATCATTTTAATTAAGATTTGTGTGTCTCTCTCTCAGAATGTGATGGAGAGCTTAGACCGAGGCTCTACCTCCTCTGGCTCAGTATTTACTCCTCCAGTCAGAAATGGGACCCCCAGCCATCATGTCTCTACACCTCGCTCCTCTATGAGGCCCCTCAGTGCAGCCTACAAGGCCTCCAGCAGTGACTACCAGGTAGGATCGGGGGGTTTCGTCATTTTTAAATACTTTGCCAAACCAACAGAAGTTGTAAGGCCATCGAAAAGACGAGGACCAAGGCACTCTTCGTATAATTAAAATGCAGTTATTGTCACGGCATGTACAAGGAACAAAAATATTTGTTAAAACTCTTGACGTGTTTCGACCGCGTTGCCCTGGTCAGGGAGTACAATAACGCATGTATTTTTTAACGAATCATGTTCCAATCAACCCTGATTGGAGAGGGAGTGGTCACATGGTCATGTTCCAATCAATCCTGATTGGAGAGGGAGTGGTCACATGGTCATGTTCCAATCAATCCTGATTGGAGAGAGAGTGGTCACACGGTCATTGGTGGACACGACATAGTAAACAATAGGCAGTGTACACTCTAAAAAGGTGAAATGGAAATATTAGCCTCGATTAGAAGAGAGACAAAATGGAGAGCAGGAGAGTCATACATGAAAAAAGTATGCTAGCTAAAACTAGGTTCCCTGTAGATACGCCATAGAGGACTACAGTAGATACGCCATAGAGGACTACAGTAGATACGCCATAGAGGACTACAGTAGATACGCCATAGAGGACTACAGTAGGTACGGCATAGAGGACTACAGTAGGTACGGCATAGAGGACTACAGTAGGTACGCCATAGAGGACTACAGTAGGTACGCCATAGAGGACTACAGTAGGTACGCCATAGAGGACTACAGTAGTGCATCATGAGGACTACAGTAGGTACGCCATAGAGGACTACAGTAGGTACGCCATAGAGGACTACAGTAGGTACGCCATAGAGGACTACAGTAGGTGCACGCCATAGAGGACTACAGAGCTACAGTAGATACGCCATAGAGGACTACAGTAGATACGCCATAGAGGACTACAGAGCTACAGTAGATACGCCATAGAGGACTACAGTAGATACGCCATAGAGGACTACAGAGCTACAGTAGATACACCATAGAGGACTACAGTAGATACAGTAGATACACCATAGAGGACTACAGAGCTACAGTAGATACACCATAGAGGACTACAGTAGATACAGTAGATACACCATAGAGGGCTACAGAGCTACAGTAGATACGCCATAGAGGACTACAGTAGATACAGTAGATACACCATAGAGGACTACAGAGCTACAGTAGATACACCATAGAGGACTACAGTAGATACACCATAGAGGACTACAGAGCTACAGTAGATACACCATAGAGGACTACAGAGCTACAGTAGATACACCATAGAGGACTACAGTAGATACACCATAGAGGGCTACAGAGCTACAGTAGATACACCATAGAGGACTACAGTAGATACAGTAGATACACCATAGAGGACTACAGAGCTACAGTAGATACACCATAGAGGACTACAGTAGATACGCCATAGAGGGCTACAGTAGATACGCCATAGAGGGCTACAGTAGATACGCCATAGAGGGCTACAGTAGATACGCCATAGAGGGCTACAGTAGATACGCCATAGAGGGCTACAGTAGATACGCCATAGAGGACTACAGTAGATACAGTAGATACACCATAGAGGACTACAGAGCTACAGTAGATACACCATAGAGGACTACAGTAGATACAGTAGATACACCATAGAGGGCTACAGAGCTACAGTAGATACGCCATAGAGGGCTACAGTAGATACGCCATAGAGGGCTACAGTAGGTACGCCATAGAGGACTACAGTAGATACGCCATAGAGGACTACAGTAGATACGCCATAGAGGGCTACAGTAGATACGCCATAGAGGGCTACAGTAGATACACCATAGAGGACTACGAGCTACAGTAGATACACCATAGAGGACTACAGTAGATACAGTAGATACACCATAGAGGGCTACAGAGCTACAGTAGATACGCCATAGAGGGCTACAGTAGATGCGCCATAGAGGACTACAGTAGATGCGCCATAGAGGACTACAGTAGATGCGCCATAGAGGACTACAGTAGATCAGCCATAGAGGACTACAGTAGATGCATATAGAGGACTACAGTAGATGCGCCATAGAGGACTACAGTAGATGCGCCATAGAGGACTACAGTAGATGCGCCATAGAGGACTACAGTAGATGCGCCATAGAGGACTACAGTAGATGCGCCATAGAGGACTACAGTAGATGCGCCATAGAGGACTACAGTAGATACGCCATAGAGGACTACGAGCTACAGTAGATACGCCATAGAGGACTACAGTAGATGTGCCATAGAGGACTACAGTAGATGCGCCATAGAGGACTACAGTAGATGCGCCATAGAGGACTACAGTAGATGCGCCATAGAGGACTACAGTAGATGCGCCATAGAGGACTACAGTAGATGCGCCATAGAGGACTACAGTAGATGCGCCATAGAGGACTACAGTAGATACGCCATAGAGGACTACAGTAGATGCGCCATAGAGGACTACAGTAGATGCGCCATAGAGGACTACAGTAGATGCGCCATAGAGGACTACAGTAGATGCGCCATAGAGGACCACAGAGCTGTGTGTCCACTAGAGGACAGTAAAGCGACGGCTCTGGATAAAATGATTCACGAACCTCAATACGTACAATACTGCATGATCTGAAAGAGTTGAAGAAGTGCACGGATAGGTTGCCTTTTACATTTCAGTCGTAATGCCATTGAGTGATCGCTGTTTCTATGAGCATGGACCCATGTGGAATTCCCCCAACCATGTTCCGTGTTTTGATTTCAGGTGGTGGCGGACGAACAGACCCCAAGGAAAGACGACAGTTTGGTTTCTAAAGCGATGGAGTACGTGTTTGGCTGGTGAGACGCTTCCTCCTCCGGGGAATGGGCCCCGGGCGGCTTTTGTATTAAAACCCCGAATGACCCACAGGAGCCTTCTGTCGTCGCCGTGTTACGGAGTCGGTGGTCGTGCGTCCTAAATTGGTACCCCCTAATTAGCCCAATTGACCCTGGTCAAAAGTAGTGCACTTACCATAGGGAATAGGGTGCATTACGTAGGGAATATAAGTGCCATTTGGGAATCATCCAGTGTGTTACCGATTTGGTTTTTTGGGTGAAACCAAGCCGTGTGGATTTCTTCAACCCTGTGACAACTACGCGTTACGTGGTGGTTTTTGAGTGAACGGGATTTTGACTAGACGGACACCCGATATTGTATGTTGGCATTGAATGAAGTGTGGTGTTTTTGTTGTTGTTGTTGTTGTTGTTGGTGCAGACGTCACAGTGCTGACCTGACAAAACGCAGACCTACACAAACTACGTCTTTCTTTTTTGCTACTCATTTTAAAGGCTCTTTTTTCACATGAGCTGATGTTGAGTGAATCACACGTAGTCAAGACATGGGGTTATTTCCCAAATGTCCCCATGTCCTATGCAGTGTACTACTTTTGACCAGTGCCCACAAGGGAACAAGGGTGCCATTTTTAAGGAATACCAAACATGGCCTGTCTACTACTATCTTAACTAAGTGCCGCTTTGACAGTTAGAAGTCACAGCGGCGCATCCGTATCCTCTGTTTGAGATGGTGCAGGTTATTTTTCTTATTTCTTCTTCTAAAAAAAAAAAAAAATCCCCCCCTGAGTGGTTCATTATTAAACAACGGTAAATATAACACGATCAGAGTTAAGAATTGTGACTTATAAGAAATGCCTTTTGTGTTTTGCTTTTTCAAAACAATTTAATTTAAAAAAAAAGATGAACTCTGTCGGTGTACCAAATGTCTCGTCTCATATCCATTTAAAACTGTTTGTCTACTGGCTACTATTTCGTCTGTCTCTACTATTTTGTCTGTCTCCTATGTCAGATGTCTCTACTATGTCTGCTATTTCTACTGTCTCTGTCACTTGCTTACTATTTTTGTCAAATAAATGTCACATAATTTGAATACCAGTTTGGTAGTTTTTATATGCCACAATGAACTATATAAATGGGACACCGTGTTCACTTTTACCATGAACACTTCTGACTCCTTTCCAGTGTTAGTCTGTCTGTAAACACTCATGACATTTGTAGTTAGTGTTCCAGCCAGAGGAGTAAGGAAGAGTGCTTTATATTTGAGACACCGTCTGGTGCCTATTCAGAGTAAAAGTGCTTTTATATTTGAGACACCGTCTGGTGCCTATTCAGAGTAAGAGTGCTTTATATTTGAGACACCGTCTGGTGCCTATTCAGAGTAAAAGTGCTTTATATTTGAGACACCGCCTGGTGCCTATTCAGAGTAAAAGTGCTTTATATTTGAGACACCGTCTGGTGCCTATTCAGAGTAAGAGTGCTTTATATTTGAGACACCGTCTGGTGCCTATTCAGAGTAAGAGTGCTTTATATTTGAGACACCGTCTGGTGCCTATTCAGAGTAAGAGTGCTTTATATTTGAGACACCGTCTGGTGCCTATTCAGAGTAAGAGTGCTTTATATTTGAGACACCGTCTGGTGCCTATCCAGAGTAAAAGTGCTTTTATATTTGAGACACCGTCTGGTGCCTATTCGGAGTAAGAGTGCTTTATATTTGAGACACCGTCTGGTGCCTATTCAGAGTAAGAGTGCTTTATATTTGAGACACCGTCTGGTGCCTATTCAGAGTAAAAGTGCCTTTTTATATTTGAGACACCGTCTGGTGCCTATTCAGAGTAAGAGTGCTTTATATTTGAGACACCGTCTGGTGCCTATTCAGAGTAAGAGTGCTTTATATTTGAGACACCGTCTGGTGCCTATCCAGAGTAAAAGTGCTTTTATATTTGAGACACCGTCTGGTGCCTATTCGGAGTAAGAGTGCTTTATATTTGAGACACCGTCTGGTGCCTATTCAGAGTAAGAGTGCTTTATATTTGAGACACCGTCTGGTGCCTATTCAGAGTAAAAGTGCCTTTTTATATTTGAGACACCGTCTGGTGCCTATTCAGAGTAAAAGTGCCTTTTTATATTTGAGACACCGTCTGGTGCCTATTCAGAGTAAAAGTGCTTTTATATTTGAGACACCGTCTGGTGCCTATTCAGAGTAAGAGTGCTTTATATTTGAGACACCGTCTGGTGCCTATTCAGAGTAAGAGTGCTTTATATTTGAGACACCGTCTGGTGCCTATTCAGAGTAAGAGTGCTTTATATTTGAGACACCGTCTGGTGCCTATTCAGAGTAAAAGTGCTTTTATATTTGAGACACCGTCTGGTGCCTATTCAGAGTAAGAGTGCTTTATATTTGAGACACCGTCTGGTGCCTATTCAGAGTAAGAGTGCTTTATATTTGAGACACCGCCTGGTGCCTATTCTAAAGTAGTGCGTTTCTATAGGGAATAGGGTTCCATTTGAGGTGTGACCATAATATGCATGTTTTAAAGCCTCCTCTTGTTTTGGGTGTAAGTCCTACGTCTGTATTTGTAGGTTATGCAGGTGAGTCTAGAGGCGCGTTGTGCTAGTCTCCCTGCTTCAGTCTGAGATGTGTTGGAACGAGTGGTGCTGATCTGATCTGTTGTTCTCTCTCTCTCCTCTCTCGCTCTCTCTCTCTCTCTCTCTCTCCTTCTCTCTCTCTCTCTCTCTCTCTCTCTCTCTGTCCTCTCTCTCTTTCTCTCTGTCCTCCTCTCTCTCTGTCCTCCTCTCTCTCTCTATCCTTCTCTCTCGATCTCTCTCTCGCTCTCTCTCTCTCCCTACGAGGCTAATTCGCCTCCCTCTCTCTCCCTACGAGGCTAATTCGCCTCCCTCTCTCTCCCTGCTTCATCCCTCTCCCTCACTACCTCCTGAGACTCATTTACCCTCCCGTTATCTCTCCCTCTCTCCCTCTGAGGTTGATTCAGAGTGCCAGGTCCAGTCCAGGTGAGATGTTTAGGGATGCAGCGGTACCTTGAGGGGATGCTGTAGCGAGAATTCATCCTGATCAGTTGTCTTGTCTTTTTTATTTTCCTTCCCTTCCTTCCTGGGGCTGATGGTCGGCGAGACGACATACAACCTTGAAATAAGTGTTTTCACCTCAACACACGATTTTCCAGTAAAACATTAGTTGAAGCCTGCAGGTATTCACTATGATGCATACTATAGACCATACTATCTACTGTACTATAGACCATACTATCTACTGTACTATAGACCATACTATCTACTGTACTATAGACCATACTATCTACTGTACTATAGACCATACTATCTACTGTACTATAGACCATACTATAGACCATACTATCTACTGTACTATAGACCATACTATAGACCATACTATCTACTGTACTATAGACCATACTATAGACCATACTATCTACTGTACTATAGACCATACTATAGACCATACTATCTACTGTACTATAGACCATACTATAGACCATACTATCTACTGTACTATAGACCATACTATATAGACCATACTATCTACTGTACTATAGACCATACTATATACCATACTATCTACTGTACTATAGACCATACTATAGACCATACTATCTACTGTACTATAGACCATACTATATAGACCATACTATCTACTGTACTATAGACCATACTATAGACCATACTATCTACTGTACTATAGACCATACTATAGACCATACTATCTACTGTACTATAGACCATACTATAGACCATACTATCTACTGTACTATAGACCATACTATAGACCATACTATCTACTGTACTATAGACCATACTATATAGACCATACTATCTACTGTACTATAGACCATACTATATAGACCATACTATCTACTGTACTATAGACCATACTATAGACCATACTATCTACTGTACTATAGACCATACTATATAGACCATACTATCTACTGTACTATAGACCATACTATAGACCATACTATCTACTGTACTATAGACCATACTATAGACCATACTATCTACTGTACTATAGACCATACTATAGACCATACTATCTACTGTACTATAGACCATACTATAGACCATACTATCTACTGTACTATAGACCATACTATAGACCATACTATCTACTGTACTATAGACCATACTATAGACCATACTATCTACTGTACTATAGACCATACTATAGACCATACTATCTACTGTACTATAGACCATACTATAGACCATACTATCTACTGTACTATAGACCATACTATAGACCATACTATCTACTGTACTATAGACCATACTATAGACCATACTATCTACTGTACTATAGACCATACTATAGACCATACTATCTACTGTACTATAGACCATACTATAGACCATACTATCTACTGTACTATAGACCATACTATATAGACCATACTATCTACTGTACTATAGACCATACTATAGACCATACTATCTACTGTACTATAGACCATACTATAGACCATACTATCTACTGTACTATAGACCATACTATAGACCATACTATCTACTGTACTATAGACCATACTATAGACCATACTGTCTACTGTACTATAGACCATACTATCTACTGTACTATAGACCATACTATATAGACCATACTATCTACTGTACTGTAGACCATACTATAGACCATACTATCTACTGTACTATAGACCATACTATAGACCATACTATCTACTGTACTATAGACCATACTATAGACCATACTATCTACTGTACTATAGACCATACTATAGACCATACTATCTACTGTACTATAGACCATACTATAGACCATACTATCTACTGTACTATAGACCATACTATAGACCATACTATCTACTGTACTATAGACCATACTATAGACCATACTATCTACTGTACTATAGACCATACTATATAGACCATACTATCTACTGTACTATAGACCATACTATATAGACCATACTATCTACTGTACTATAGACCATACTATAGACCATACTATCTACTGTACTATAGACCATACTATAGACCATACTATCTACTGTACTATAGACCATACTATAGACCATACTATCTACTGTACTATAGACCATACTATAGACCATACTATCTACTGTACTATAGACCATACTATAGACCATACTATCTACTGTACTATAGACCATACTATAGACCATACTATCTACTGTACTATAGACCATACTATAGACCATACTATCTACTGTACTATAGACCATACTATAGACCATACTATCTACTGTACTATAGACCATACTATAGACCATACTATCTACTGTACTATAGACCATACTATAGACCATACTATCTACTGTACTATAGACCATACTATAGACCATACTATCTACTGTACTATAGACCATACTATAGACCATACTATCTACTGTACTATAGACCATACTATAGACCATACTATCTACTGTACTATAGACCATACTATAGACCATACTATCTACTGTACTATAGACCATACTATAGACCATACTATCTACTGTACTATAGACCATACTATAGACCATACTATCTACTGTACTATAGACCATACTATAGACCATACTATCTACTGTACTATAGACCATACTATAGACCATACTATCTACTGTACTATAGACCATACTATAGACCATACTATCTACTGTACTATAGACCATACTATAGACCATACTATCTACTGTACTATAGACCATACTATAGACCATACTATCTACTGTACTATAGACCATACTATAGACCATACTATCTACTGTACTATAGACCATACTATAGACCATACTATCTACTGTACTATAGACCATACTATAGACCATACTATCTACTGTACTATAGACCATACTATAGACCATACTATCTACTGTACTATAGACCATACTATAGACCATACTATCTACTGTACTATAGACCATACTATAGACCATACTATCTACTGTACTATAGACCATACTATAGACCATACTATCTACTGTACTATAGACCATACTATAGACCATACTATCTACTGTACTATAGACCATACTATAGACCATACTATCTACTGTACTATAGACCATACTATAGACCATACTATCTACTGTACTATAGACCATACTATAGACCATACTATCTACTGTACTATAGACCATACTATAGACCATACTATCTACTGTACTATAGACCATACTATAGACCATACTATCTACTGTACTATAGACCATACTATAGACCATACTATCTACTGTACTATAGACCATACTATAGACCATACTATCTACTGTACTATAGACCATACTATATAGACCATACTATCTACTGTACTATAGACCATACTATATAGACCATACTATCTACTGTACTATAGACCATACTATATAGACCATACTATCTACTGTACTATAGACCATACTATAGACCATACTATCTACTGTACTATAGACCATACTATAGACCATACTATCTACTGTACTATAGACCATACTATATAGACCATACTATCTACTGTACTATAGACCATACTATAGACCATACTATCTACTGTACTATAGACCATACTATAGACCATACTATCTACTGTACTATAGACCATACTATAGACCATACTATCTACTGTACTATAGACCATACTATAGACCATACTATCTACTGTACTATAGACCATACTATAGACCATACTATCTACTGTACTATAGACCATACTATAGACCATACTATCTACTGTACTATAGACCATACTATAGACCATACTATCTACTGTACTATAGACCATACTATAGACCATACTATCTACTGTACTATAGACCATACTATAGACCATACTATCTACTGTACTATAGACCATACTATAGACCATACTATCTACTGTACTATAGACCATACTATAGACCATACTATCTACTGTACTATAGACCATACTATAGACCATACTATCTACTGTACTATAGACCATACTATAGACCATACTATCTACTGTACTATAGACCATACTATAGACCATACTATCTACTGTACTATAGACCATACTATAGACCATACTATCTACTGTACTATAGACCATACTATAGACCATACTATCTACTGTACTATAGACCATACTATAGACCATACTATCTACTGTACTATAGACCATACTATAGACCATACTATCTACTGTACTATAGACCATACTATAGACCATACTATCTACTGTACTATAGACCATACTATAGACCATACTATCTACTGTACTATAGACCATACTATATAGACCATACTATCTACTGTACTATAGACCATACTATAGACCATACTATCTACTGTACTATAGACCATACTATAGACCATACTATCTACTGTACTATAGACCATACTATAGACCATACTATCTACTGTACTATAGACCATACTATAGACCATACTATCTACTGTACTATAGACCATACTATAGACCATACTATCTACTGTACTATAGACCATACTATAGACCATACTATCTACTGTACTATAGACCATACTATAGACCATACTATCTACTGTACTATAGACCATACTATAGACCATACTATCTACTGTACTATAGACCATACTATAGACCATACTATCTACTGTACTATAGACCATACTATAGACCATACTATCTACTGTACTATAGACCATACTATAGACCATACTATCTACTGTACTATAGACCATACTATAGACCATACTATCTACTGTACTATAGACCATACTATAGACCATACTATCTACTGTACTATAGACCATACTATAGACCATACTATCTACTGTACTATAGACCATACTATAGACCATACTATCTACTGTACTATAGACCATACTATAGACCATACTATCTACTGTACTATAGACCATACTATAGACCATACTATCTACTGTACTATAGACCATACTATAGACCATACTATCTACTGTACTATAGACCATACTATAGACCATACTATCTACTGTACTATAGACCATACTATAGACCATACTATCTACTGTACTATAGACCATACTATAGACCATACTATCTACTGTACTATAGACCATACTATAGACCATACTATCTACTGTACTATAGACCATACTATAGACCATACTATCTACTGTACTATAGACCATACTATAGACCATACTATCTACTGTACTATAGACCATACTATAGACCATACTATCTACTGTACTATAGACCATACTATATAGACCATACTATCTACTGTACTATAGACCATACTATAGACCATACTATCTACTGTACTATAGACCATACTATATAGACCATACTATCTACTGTACTATAGACCATACTATATAGACCATACTATCTACTGTACTATAGACCATACTATATAGACCATACTATCTACTGTACTATAGACCATACTATAGACCATACTATCTACTGTACTATAGACCATACTATCATAGACCATACTATCTACTGTACTATAGACCATACTATATAGACCATACTATCTACTGTACTATAGACCATACTATAGACCATACTATCTACTGTACTATAGACCATACTATAGACCATACTATCTACTGTACTATAGACCATACTATAGACCATACTATCTACTGTACTATAGACCATACTATAGACCATACTATCTACTGTACTATAGACCATACTATAGACCATACTATCTACTGTACTATAGACCATACTATAGACCATACTATCTACTGTACTATAGACCATACTATAGACCATACTATCTACTGTACTATAGACCATACTATAGACCATACTATCTACTGTACTATAGACCATACTATAGACCATACTATCTACTGTACTATAGACCATACTATAGACCATACTATCTACTGTACTATAGACCATACTATAGACCATACTATCTACTGTACTATAGACCATACTATAGACCATACTATCTACTGTACTATAGACCATACTATATAGACCATACTATCTACTGTACTATAGACCATACTATATAGACCATACTATCTACTGTACTATAGACCATACTATATAGACCATACTATCTACTGTACTATAGACCATACTATATAGACCATACTATCTACTGTACTATAGACCATACTATATAGACCATACTATCTACTGTACTATAGACCATACTATATAGACCATACTATCTACTGTACTATAGACCATACTATATAGACCATACTATCTACTGTACTATAGACCATACTATAGACCATACTATCTACTGTACTATAGACCATACTATATAGACCATACTATCTACTGTACTATAGACCATACTATAGACCATACTATCTACTGTACTATAGACCATACTATAGACCATACTATCTACTGTACTATAGACCATACTATAGACCATACTATCTACTGTACTATAGACCATACTATATAGACCATACTATCTACTGTACTATAGACCATACTATATAGACCATACTATCTACTGTACTATAGACCATACTATATAGACCATACTATCTACTGTACTATAGACCATACTATAGACCATACTATCTACTGTACTGTAGACCATACTATATAGACCATACTATCTACTGTACTATAGACCATACTATAGACCATACTATCTACTGTACTATAGACCATACTATAGACCATACTATCTACTGTACTATAGACCATACTATATAGACCATACTATCTACTGTACTATAGACCATACTATATAGACCATACTATCTACTGTACTATAGACCATACTATAGACCATACTATCTACTGTACTGTAGACCATACTATATAGACCATACTATCTACTGTACTATAGACCATACTATAGACCATCCTATCTACTGTACTATAGACCATACTATAGACCATACTATCTACTGTACTATAGACCATACTATAGACCATACTATCTACTGTACTATAGACCATACTATAGACCATACTATCTACTGTACTATAGACCATACTATATAGACCATACTATCTACTGTACTATAGACCATACTATAGACCATACTATCTACTGTACTATAGACCATACTATAGACCATACTATCTACTGTACTATAGACCATACTATAGACCATACTATCTACTGTACTATAGACCATACTATATAGACCATACTATCTACTGTACTATAGACCATACTATATAGACCATACTATCTACTGTACTATAGACCATACTATAGACCATACTATCTACTGTACTATAGACCATACTATAGACCATACTATCTACTGTACTGTAGACCATACTATATAGACCATACTATCTACTGTACTATAGACCATACTATAGACCATACTATCTACTGTACTATAGACCATACTATAGACCATACTACACTGCTCAAAAAAATAAAGGGAACACTAAAATAACACATCCTAGATCTGAATGAATGAAATAATCTTATTCAAATACTTTTTTCTTTACATAGTTGAATGTGCTGACAACAAAATTACACAAAAATTATCAATGGAAATCAAATGTATCAACCCATGGAGGTCTGCATTTGGAGTCACACTCAAAATTAAAGTGGAAAACCACACTACAGGCTGATCCAACTTTGATGTAATGTCCTTAAAACAAGTCAAAATGAGGCTCAGTAGTGTGTGTGGCCTCCACGTGCCTGTATGACCTCCCTACAACGCCTGGGCATGCTCCTGATGAGGTGGCGGATGGTGTCCTGAGGGATCTCCTCCCAGACCTGGACTAAAGCATCCGCCAACTCCTGGACAGTCTGTGGTGCAACGTGGCGTTGGTGGATGGAGCGAGACATGATGTCCCAGATGTGCTCAATTGGATTCAGGTCTGGGGAGCAGGCGGGCCAGTCCATAGCATCAATGCCTTCCTCTTGCAGGAACTGCTGACACACTCCAGCCACATGAGGTCTAGCATTGTCTTGCATTAGGAGGAACCCAGGGCCAACCGCACCAGCATATGGTCTCACAAGGGGTTTGAGGATCTCATCTCGGTACCTAATGGCAGTCAGGCTACCTCTGGCGAGCACATGGAGGGCTGTGCGGCCCCCAAAGAAATGCCACCCCACACCATGACTGACCCACCGCCAAACCGGTCATGCTGGAGGATGTTGCAGGCAGCAGAACGTTCTCCACGGCGTCTCCAGACTCTGTTACGTCTGTCACATGTGCTCAGTGTGAACCTGCTTTTATCTGTGAAGAGCACAGGGCGCCAATGGCGAATTTGCCAATCTTGGTGTTCTCTGGCAAATGCCAAACGTCCTGCAGGTGTTGGGCTGTAAGCACAACCCCCACCTGTGGACGTCGGGCCCTCATACCACCCTCATGGAGTCTGTTTCTGACCGTTTGAGCAGACACATGCACATTTGTGGCCTGCTGGAGGTCATTTTGCAGGGCTCTGGCAGTGCTCCTCCTGCTCCTCCTTGCACAAAGGCAGAGGTAGCGGTCCTGCTGCTGGGTTGTTGCCCTCCTACGGCCTCCTCCACGTCTCCTGATGTACTGGCCTGTCTCCTGGTAGCGCCTCCATGCTCTGGACACTACGCTGACAGACACAGCAAACCTTCTTGCCACAGCTCGCATTGATGTGCCATCCTGGATGAGCTGCACTACCTGAGCCACTTGTGTGGGTTGTAGACTCCGTCTCATGCTACCACTAGAGTGAAAGCACCGCCAGCATTCAAAAGTGACCAAAACATCAGCCAGGAAGCATAGGAACTGAGAAGTGGTCTGTGGTCACCACCTGCAGAACCACTCCTTTATTGGGGGTGTCTTGCTAATTGCCTATAATTTCCACCTGTTGTCTATTCCATTTGCACAACAGCATGTGAAATTTATTGTCAATCAGTGTTGCTTCCTAAGTGGACAGTTTGATTTCACAGAACTGTGATTGACTTGGAGTTACATTGTGTTGTTTAAATGTTCCCTTTATTTTTTTGAGCAGTGTATATAGACCATACTGTCGACTGTACTATAGACCATACTATATAGACCATACTGTCGACTGTACTATAGACCATACTATATAGACCATACTATCTACTGTACTATAGACCATACTATAGACCATACTGTCGACTGTACTATAGACCATACTATATAGACTATACTGTCGACTGTACTATAGACCATACTATATAGACCATACTATCTACTGTACTATAGACCATACTATAGACCATACTGTCGACTGTACTATAGACCATACTATATAGACCATACTATCTACTGTACTATAGACCATACTATAGACCATACTATCTACTGTACTGTAGACCATACTATATAGACCATACTATCTACTGTACTATAGACCATACTATATAGACCATACTATTGTAGATCGCACTGTCGGCCGTATTGTAGATCGCACTGTCGGCCGTACTGTAGATCGCACTGTCGGCCGTACTGTAGATCGCACTGTCGGCCGTACTGTAGATCGCACTGTCGGCCGTACTGTAGATCGCCAGTATGGCTGGTGGCATTGTCATGTCAGGATGAGCCTGTAGGAAGGGTACCACAAGAGAGAGGAGGATGTCTTCCCTGTAACGCACAGCGTTGAGATTGCCTGCAATGACAACCAGCTCAGTCCGATGATGCTGTGACACACTGCCCCAGACCATGACGGACCCTCCACCTCCAAATCGATCCCGCTCCAGAGTACACGCCTCGGTGTAATGCGCATTCCTTCGACGATAAACGTGAATCCGACCATCACCCCTGGTGAGACAAAACCGCGACTCGTCAGTGAAGAGCACTTTTTGCCAGTCCTGTCTGGTCCAGCGACGGTGGGTTTGTGCCCATAGGCGACGTTGTTGCCAGTGATGTCTGGTGAGAACCTGCCTTACAACAGGCCTACAAGCCCTCAGTCCAGCCTCTCTCAGCCTATTGCGGACAGTCTGAGCACTGATGGAGGGATTGTGCGTTCCTGGTGTAACTCGGGCAGTTGTTGTTGCCATCCTGTACCTGTCCGGTAGGTGTGATGTTCGGATGTACCGATCCTGTGCAGGTGTTGTTACACGTGGTCTGCCACTGCGAGGACAATCAGCTGTCCGTCCTGTCTCCCTGTAGCGCTGTCTTAGGCATCACACAGTACGGACATTGCAATTTATTGCCTCCTTGCAGCATGCCTAAGGCACGTTCACACAGATGAGCAGGGACCCTGGGCATCTTTGTTTTGGTGTTTTTCAGAGTCAGTAGAAAGGCCTCTTTAGTTTCCTAAGTTTTTATAACTTTCATAACATAACTTAATTGCCTACTGTCTGTAAGCTGTTAGTGTCTTAGCGACCGTTCCACAGGTGCATGTTCATTAATTGTTTTATGGTTCATTGAACAAGCATGGGAAAACAGTGTTTAAACCCTTTACAATGAAGATCTGTGAAGTTATTTGGATTTTTATGAATTATCTTTGAAAGACAGGGTCCTGAAAAAGGGACATTTCTTTTTTTTTTTTTGCTGAGTTTATAAGATGTTGCTTGACTCCCAAACATCAACATGACCAATCCATGTTGGAAAATTCAAGTGTCCACTAGATGGCAGTAACGCCTTTACTGAGCCGTACCCCCCCACCCCTCCCATCCAGACATAGTTGAACACGATGTAATCTTTAAGTGTCCACTAGATGGCAGTATCTCCATCACTGAGCAGGTGGTCTGTAGTTGGATCAATTGCCTCTTCCACCTACTGTATTACAATACAACTCAATGGGTAAATTTGTACCTGATGTGGATATGGCCTGTGTTACTTTTATAGCATACTCTATTTTTTGTTTCCTCACTGTAAGGAGACATTGGATTTATGAAGTACCTAGGCTCCAAGCCTTCTGTGATTTAGAATTAATAAATTCATATCCATCTATATTGCATCCCAGATTTATTATCAGTCTTGGCATGCCAGGGGCGGCCCCCCATTGACCTGGGGGTCGTAGAGGGGTGCTCCCTACCCGGGAATGGACCCACAGCACCCCCCTAAATGCATTTTAAAACCCTTTTGAAAATCTACCCCTGGTAACCCAAAAATAATACCAGGTGCACGGAGAAACATATGAGGTCATATGAGGGTTTTTTTTTTCTCCAAAAGTCAAAAATGCTACCGTTCATATAAAATGAGTGTTAAATTACTAATCATTTAGCTTGCATAATTACTCCTCAGTCTATCTATAGCCAAACCCACTGTCTTAACTCTCAATGTCTCCCAATACATTTCCAGGGGGAAATTAAAGACTTTACTTATCAGAAAAGCAACTAGCTTTTGACACGACGACTGCAGTTCAATTGAATGTTTTTTTTTTTTCTAAGATGTTCTGGTAAGCACAAAGAAACGGGAACCACTAAAACACCAGGGGGAGAACATTTATGATTTTAATACAAAGAGAAGGGAGGTAAGATATAGGATATTCATTCTACGCTGACGTAGCCTAATATGTGTCACCAAAAGCTAAATTACACACGGCATGTACATGAAGAGAAAACAAAACAAGCATGGTATAATTTTAGCATCGTGACCCGGCAGGGACATCAAGATGTCAGTGTCTGCCATCCATCTCCTTCCATATGGGACCTAATTGACAGTAAGTGTGCTTTTGGGGGGGGGATATATGAGCTCTAATACGAAACAGGCAGGATGCAAGGCCTTGTTAGGCTAGGACTAATCTTATATGAGAGTGATCGCAATTAAATTAAAGGAAGTTTACTGCTGCATTAACATTAGGCCCGTATTATGCCGACTGCTGATGTAATGGCATCTGGAAATACATTAATTCAGTGAGGATGAACACTATGGATTTTATTATCTCAAGGCTGGATTGGAGGAATCTGAAGCGAGAACACGACACACACACACAGTGTCGTCAACAACAGAACTCTCAGAGGAAATGCCTCAGCAGCCTGAACTCTGTAATGAGGAAAAGTGAATTAAAGTCTGCCAGAGAGAACGAGAGAGAGAGAGAACGAGAGAGAGAGAGCTACCGTACCGTTCCTACGCTGCAATGAAATGATCCTTTATTTAGCACACAATGGAATAAGGTTCCGGAGAAAGGCGATCAATAATTATACCTCCCGATCATAATCGTCAAGATTTACTTCTCTGTTGAAATGATTCTCATCAATTCCCTCAAGAGACCACAGGCTTGTGTGAAAGATCAATACCAACTGTGTGGCTGTGGTTTCTGAGCTTAATTCATTCAGCACTCATATTGGCCTGCCGTTGCCGTGAGAATCATATAATATTACACAGAATCTTAATTTCTAGTGAATCAAATATATGAGCAAGCTAAGGGTTAGAGCGGTAGTCAGGGTAGAGTTACTATACTAGCTGAAGGTAAGGGTTAGAACAGTAGTCAGGGTAGAGTTACTATACTAGCTGAAGGTAAGGGTTAGAACAGTAGTCAGGGTAGAGTTACTATACTAGCTGAAGGTAAGGGTTAGAACAGTAGTCAGGGTAGAGTTACTATACTAGCTGAAGGTCTGGGTAGAGTTACTATACTAGCTGAAGGTAAGGGTTAGAGCAGTAGTCAGGGTAGAGTTACTATACTAGCTGAAGGTAAGGGTTAGAACAGTAGTCAGGGTAGAGTTACTATACTAGCTGAAGGTAAGGGTTAGAACAGTAGTCAGGGTAGAGTTACTATACTAGCTGAAGGTCAGGGTTAGAACAGTAGTCAGGGTAGAGTTACTATACTAGCTGAAGGTAAGGGTTAGAACAGTAGTCAGGGTAGAGTTACTATACTAGCTGAAGGTAAGGGTAGAGTTACTATACTAGCTGAAGGTCTGGGTAGAGTTACTATACTAGCTGAAGGTAAGGGTTAGAGCAGTAGTCAGGGTAGAGTTACTATACTAGCTGAAGGTCAGGGTTAGAACAGTAGTCAGGGTAGAGTTACTATACTAGCTGAAGGTCAAGGGTTAGAACAGTAGTCAGGGTAGAGTTACTATACTAGCTGAAGGTAAGGGTAGTCAGGTACTATACTAGCTGAAGGTCTGGGTAGAGTTACTATACTAGCTGAAGGTAAGGGTTAGAGCAGTAGTCAGGGTAGAGTTACTATACTAGCTGAAGGTCAGGAGTTAGAACAGTAGTCAGGGTAGAGTTACTATACTAGCTGAAGGTAAGGGTTAGAGCAGTAGTCAGGGTAGAGTTACTATACTAGCTGAAGGTAAGGGTTAGAACAGTAGTCAGGGTAGAGTTACTATACTAGCTGAAGGTAAGTGTTAGAACAGTAGTCAGGGTAGAGTTACTATACTAGCTGAAGGTAAGGGTTAGAACAGTAGTCAGGGTAGAGTTACTATACTAGCTGAAGGTAAGGGTTAGAGCAGTAGTCAGGGTAGAGTTACTATACTAGCTGAAGGTAAGGGTTAGAACAGTAGTCAGGGTAGAGTTACTATACTAGCTGAAGGTAAGGGTTAGAGCAGTAGTCAGGGTAGAGTTACTATACTAGCTGAAGGTAAGGGTTAGAACAGTAGTCAGGGTAGAGTTACTATACTAGCTGAAGGTAAGGGTTAGAACAGTAGTCAGGGTAGAGTTACTATACTAGCTGAAGGTAAGGGTTAGAACAGTAGTCAGGGTAGAGTTACTATACTAGCTGAAGGTAAGGTAAGGTAGTCAGGGTAGAGTTACTATACTAGCTGAAGGTAAGGGTTAGAACAGTAGTCAGGGTAGAGTTACTATACTAGCTGAAGGTAAGGGGTTAGAACAGTAGTCAGGGTAGAGTTACTATACTAGCTGAAGGTAAGGGTTAGAGCAGTAGTCAGGGTAGAGTTACTATACTAGCTGAAGGTAAGGGTTAGAGCAGTAGTCAGGGTGGGGAGTTACTATACTAGCTGAAGGTCTGGGTAGAGTTACTATACTAGCTGAAGGTAAGGGTTAGAGCAGTAGTCAGGGTAGAGTTACTATACTAGCTGAAGGTAAGGGTTAGAGCAGTAGTCAGGGTAGAGTTACTATACTAGCTGAAGGTCTGGGTAGAGTTACTATACTAGCTGAAGGTAAGGGTTAGAACAGTAGTCAGGGTAGAGTTACTATACTAGCTGAAGGTAAGGGTTAGAGCAGTAGTCAGGTAGAGTTACTATACTAGCTGAAGGTAAGGGTTAGAGCAGTAGTCAGGGTAGAGTTACTATACTAGCTGAAGGTAAGGGTTAGAACAGTAGTCAGGTAGAGTTACTATACTAGCTGAAGGTAAGGGTTAGAGCAGTAGTCAGGGTAGAGTTACTATACTAGCTGAAGGTAAGGGTTAGAACAGTAGTCAGGGTAGAGTTACTATACTAGCTGAAGGTAAGGGTTAGAGCAGTAGTCAGGGTAGAGTTACTATACTAGCTGAAGGTAAGGGTTAGAACAGTAGTCAGGGTAGAGTTACTATACTAGCTGAAGGTAAGGGTTAGAACAGTAGTCAGGGTAGAGTTACTATACTAGCTGAAGGTCTGGGTAGAGTTACTATACTAGCTGAAGGTAAGGGTTAGAACAGTAGTCAGGGTAGAGTTACTATACTAGCTGAAGGTAAGGGTAGAGTTACTATACTAGCTGAAGGTAAGGGTAGAGTTACTATACTAGATGAAGGTAAGGGTAGAGTTACTATACTAGCTGAAGGTAAGGGTTAGAGCAGTAGTCAGGGTAGAGTTACTATACTAGCTGAAGGTCTGGGTAGAGTTACTATACTAGCTGAAGGTAAGGGTTAGAGCAGTAGTCAGGGTAGAGTTACTATACTAGCTGAAGGTAAGGGTTAGAACAGTAGTCAGGGTAGAGTTACTATACTAGCTGAAGGTAAGGGTTAGAACAGTAGTCAGGGTAGAGTTACTATACTAGCTGAAGGTCTGGGTAGAGTTACTATACTAGCTGAAGGTAAGGGTTAGAACAGTAGTCAGGGTAGAGTTACTATACTAGCTGAAGGTAAGGGTAGAGTTACTATACTAGCTGAAGGTAAGGGTTAGAGCAGTAGTCAGGGTAGAGTTACTATACTAGCTGAAGGTCTGGGTAGAGTTACTATACTAGCTGAAGGTAAGGGTTAGAGCAGTAGTCAGGGTAGAGTTACTATACTAGCTGAAGGTAAGGGTTAGAACAGTAGTCAGGGTAGAGTTACTATACTAGCTGAAGGTAAGTGTTAGAACAGTAGTCAGGGTAGAGTTACTATACTAGCTGAAGGTAAGGGTTAGAACAGTAGTCAGGGTAGAGTTACTATACTAGCTGAAGGTCTGGGTAGAGTTACTATACTAGCTGAAGGTAAGGGTTAGAACAGTAGTCAGGGTAGAGTTACTATACTAGCTGAAGGTAAGGGTAGAGTTACTATACTAGCTGAAGGTAAGGGTTAGAGCAGTAGTCAGGGTAGAGTTACTATACTAGCTGAAGGTAAGGGTTAGAACAGTAGTCAGGGTAGAGTTACTATACTAGCTGAAGGTCTGGGTAGAGTTACTATACTAGCTGAAGGTAAGGGTTAGAGCAGTAGTCAGGGTAGAGTTACTATACTAGCTGAAGGTCAGGGTTAGAGCAGTAGTCAGGGTAGAGTTACTATACTAGCTGAAGGTCAGGGTTAGAGCAGTAGTCAGGGTAGAGTTACTATACTAGCTGAAGGTAAGGGTAGAGTTACTATACTAGCTGAAGGTAAGGGTTAGAACAGTAGTCAGGGTAGAGTTACTATACTAGCTGAAGGTAAGTGTTAGAACAGTAGTCAGGGTAGAGTTACTATACTAGCTGAAGGTAAGTGTTAGAACAGTAGTCAGGGTAGAGTTACTATACTAGCTGAAGGTAAGGGTAGAGTTACTATACTAGCTGAAGGTAAGGGTTAGAGCAGTAGTCAGGGTAGAGTTACTATACTTGCTGAAGGTAAGGGTAGAGTTACTATACTAGCTGAAGGTAAGGGTTAGAGCAGTAGTCAGGGTAGAGTTACTATACTTGCTGAAGGTCAGGGTTAGAACAGTAGTCAGGGTAGAGTTACTATACTAGCTGAAGGTAAGGGTTAGAACAGTAGTCAGGGTAGAGTTACTATACTTGCTGAAGGTCAGGGTTAGAACAGTAGTCAGGGTAGAGTTACTATACTAGCTGAAGGTAAGGGTTAGAACAGTAGTCAGGGTAGAGTTACTATACTAGCTGAAGGTAAGGGTTAGAACAGTAGTCAGGGTAGAGTTACTATACTAGCTGAAGGTAAGGGTTAGAACAGTAGTCAGGGTAGAGTTACTATACTAGCTGAAGGTAAGGGTTAGAACAGTAGTCAGGGTAGAGTTACTATACTAGCTGAAGGTAAGGGTTAGAGCAGTAGTCAGGGTAGAGTTGGGGAGTTGAGCTGAGCGCCTGGCTGTGAATTGATTATACGTGTAGAGGTGCTTTCACAGATGGCGGCTAGCGATAATAAAGAACCCCTTTTTATTTTCCCCAGATATGTGTGTGTGTGTGTCTGTGTGTGTGTGTGTGGTGGGAAAAAGCAGAGGCCCTTCCTGAAAACCAGGAGGGAGGGATGGAAGGTGGGCGACATAGAGGTGAGAGTGTTTGATTCAATACCTCGCTGCTCTCTGAGTGATGGGAAGTGACACCGTTAAGAAAGAGAGAGGAGAGAGAGATTGTGGAGGCACACACAGCAGGAGAGCTCAAGTAACCAGGCACACACAGCAGGAGAGCTCAAGTAACCAGGCACACACAGCAGGAGAGCTCAAGTAACCAGGCACACACAGCAGGAGAGCTCAGGTAACCAGGCACACACAGCAGGAGAGCTCAGGTAACCAGGCACACACAGCAGGAGAGCTCAAGTAACCAGGCACACACAGCAGGAGAGCTCAGGTAACCAGGCACACACAGCAGGAGAGCTCAGGTAACCAGGCACACACAGCAGGAGAGCTCAGGTAACCAGGCACACACAGCAGGAGAGCTCAAGTAACCAGGCACACACAGCAGGAGAGCTCAAGTAACCAGGCACACACAGCAGGAGAGCTCAGGTAACCAGGCACACACAGCAGGAGAGCTCAGGTAACCAGGCACACACAGCAGGAGAGCTCAAGTAACCAGGCACACACAGCAGGAGAGCTCAAGTAACCAGGCACACACAGCAGGAGAGCTCAGGTAACCAGGCAGTTCATCGGCACACCACAGGGCTATGGGTGACTGCTAGTGAACTAGAGCCTGAGAGAGGTAGCAGATTACGTTCAGGTGGACAGGGGAGAGAGAGAGGTAGCAGATTATGTTCAGGTAGACAGGGCCCAGAGAGAGGTAGCAGATTATCTTCAGGTGGACAGGGGAGAGAGAGAGGTAGAATATTATGTTCAGGTAGACAGGGGAGAGAGAGAGGTAGCAGATTATGTTCAGGTGGACAGGGCCCAGAGAGAGAGAAGTAGAAGATTATGTTCAGGTAGACAGGGCCCAGAGAGAGGTAGCAGATTATGTTCAGGTAGACAGGGGAGAGAGAGAGAGTGAGAAGTAGCAGATTATGTTCAGGTAGACAGGGCCCAGAGAGAGGTAGCAGATTATGTTCAGGTAGACAGGGCCCAGAGAGAGGTAGCAGATTATGTTCAGGTAGACAGGGCCCAGAGAGAGGTAGCATATTATGTTCAGGTAGACAGGGCCCAGAGAGAGAGCGCCCATTGCCCTTTAAGGTTGTGAGATCTGGGGTCCGCTCACAAACCAAGAATTCACAAAATGGGACAAACACCAAATTGAGACTGCATGCAGAATTATGCAAAAATATCCTCAGTGTACCACGTAAAACACCAAATAATGCACGCAGAGCAGAATTAGGCCGATACCCGCTAATTATCAAAATCCAGAAAAGAGCCGTTAAATTCTACAACCACCTAAAAGGAAGCGATTCCCAAACCTTCCATAACAATGCCATCACCTACAGAGAGATGAACATGGAGAAGAGTCCCCTAAGCAAGCTGGTCCTGGGGCTCTGTTCACAAACACAAACAGACCCCACAGAGCCCCAGGACAACACAATTAGACCCAACCAAATCATGAGAAAACAAAAAGAGAATTACAGAGTCCAGAAAACAGGCAAAGGTCAAAACCGGGAGGACTAGACATTCTGGTTGACTAGATAAAACAAGACGAACTGGCAACAGACAAACGGAGAACACAGGTATAAATACCCAGGGGATAATGGGGAATATGGGTGACACCTGGAGGCGGTGGAGACAAGCACAAGGACAGGTGAAACAGATCAGGGTGTGATGAAAACAGAGGGTACACAGTGGCAGAATACCTGACCACTGTGACTGACCCAAAATTAAGGAAATATTTGACTCCGTGAGCATAGCCTTGCTATTGAGAAAGGAAGCCGAAGACAGACCTGGCTCTCAAGAGAAGACAGGCTATGTGCACACTGCCCACACAATTGGTGGAAACTGAGCTGCACTTCCTAACATCTTGCCAAATGTATGACCATATTAGAGACACATATTTCCCTATTTCCCTATCCCTATTACACAGACCCACAAAGAATTTGAAAACAAATCCAATTTTGATTAACTCCCATATCTATTGGGTGAAATACCAGTGTGCCATCACAACAACAATATTTGTGACCTGTTGCCACAAGAAAAGGGCAACCAGTGAAGAATACAACCTATATTTATGTTTATTTATTTTCCCTTTTGTACATCATTACAACACTGTATATAGACATAATATGACATTTGAAATGTCTTTATTCTTTTGGAACTTTTGTGAGTGTAATGTTTACTGTTCATTTTGTATTGTTTATTTCACTTTTGTTTATTATCTATTTCACTTGCTTTGGCAAATGTAAACATAGGTTTTCCCATGCTAAATAAAGCTCCTGAAATTGAGAGAGAGACAGAAGGGTAGCAGATTATGTTCAGGTCGACAGGGCCCTGAGAGAGAGAGAGAGAGAGAGAGAGAGAGAGAGAGAGAGAGAGAGAGAGAGAGAGAGAGAGAGAGAGAGAGAGAGAGAGAGAGAGAGAGAGAGAGAGAGAGAGAGAGAGAGAGAGAGAGAGAGAGAGAGAGAGAGAGAGAGAGAGAGAGAGAGAGAGAGAGAGAGAGAGAGAGAGAGAGAGAGAGAGAGAAATCAAACCTAAAATAAGGACAATTTAAAAAAAATTGTCCATCTTACCTTTATTAGAGCCCTATAACACTATAAAGTTATAACACAGTCTATTACCTTGTGATCTTGGAGCAGAGCCCAGAGGAGCATCTATACTGGCTTGCGAAAGTATTTACCCCCCTTTACCCCACCAGCATAGCGGAGCCAATCAGAACATGACAAACATACTGCAGGGCTTCATTTTTAGACAGGGCATAACAGGACTAGTATAACAGGATAAGAGGACTAGTACAGTGGCTTGCGAATGTATTCATTCTCCTTGGCATTTTTCCTATTTTGTTGCCTTACAACCTAGAATTAAAATGGATTTTTTGGGGGGTTGTGTCATTTGATTTACACAACATGCCTACCACTTTGAAGATGCAAATTTTTTTATTATTAAATTTTTTTTATTATTGTGAAACAGACAAGAAATAAGACAAAAAAACATTCACCCTCCCCAAAGTCAATACTTTGTAGAGCCACCTTTTGCAGCAATTACAGCTGCAAGTCTCTTGGGGTATGTCTCTATAAGCTTGGCACATCTAGCTACTGGGATTTTTGCCCATTCTTCAAAGCAAAACTGCTCCAGCTCATTCAAGTTGGATGGGTTCCGCTGGTGTACAGAAATCTTTTAGTCATACCTTCGATTTTAGGTATGGCTTTGACTAGGCTATTCCAAGACATTTAAATGTTTCCCCTTAAACCACTCGAGTGTTGCTTTAGCAGTATGCTTAGGGTCATTGTCCTGCTGGAAGGTGAACCTCTGTCCCAGTCTCAAATCTCTGGAAGACAAACAGGTTTCCCCTCAAGAATTTCCCTGTATTTAGCGCCATTCATCATTCCTTAAATTCAGACCAGTTTCCCAGTCCCTGCCGATGAAAAACATCCCCACAGCATGATGCTGTCACCACCATGCTTCACTGTGGGGATGGTGTTCTCGGGGTGATGAGAGGTGTTAGGTTTGCGCCAGACATACCGTTTTCCTTGATGGCCAAAAAGCTAGTTTTTAGTCTCATCTGACCAGAGTACCTTCTTCCATGTGTTTGGGGAGTCTCCCACATGTCTTTTGGCAAACACTAAACGTGTTTGCTTATTTTTTTCTTTAACCAATGGCTTTTTTTCTGGCCACTCTTCCGTAAAGCCCAGCTCTGTGGAGTGTACGGCTTAAAGTGGTCCTATGGACAGATACTCCAATCTCAGCTGTGGGGCTTTGCAGCTCCTTCAGGGTTATTTTTGGTCTCTTTGTTGCCCCTCTGATTAATGCCTTCCTTGCCTTGTCCATGAGCTTTGGTGGGCGGCCCTCTCTTGGCAGGTTTGATGTGGTGTCATATAATATTTTTTTCTAACGGATTTAATGGGGCTCCGTGGGATGTAAATTTTTTTTTATGACCCAAACCTTATCTGTACTTCTCCACAACTTTGTTTAGAGAGCTCATTGGTCTTCATGGTGCCGCTTGCTTGCTGGTGCCCCTTGCTTAGTGGTGTTGCAGACTCTGGGGCCTTTCAGAACAGGTGTACATATACTGAGATCATGTGACAGATCATGTGACACTTAGATTGCACACAGGTGGACTTTATTTAACTAATTATGTGACTTCTGAAGGTAATTGGTTGTACCAGATCTTATTTAGGGGCTTCATAGCAAAGGGGGTGAATACATATGCACACACCACTTTTCCGATTATTATTATTATTTTATTTTTAAACAAGTATCTATATATTTTTTTCACTTCACCAATTTGGACTATTTTGTGTATGTCCGTTACATGAAATCCAAATAAAAATCTATTTAAATGACAGGTTGTAATGCAACAATATAGGAAAAACGCCAAGGGGGATGAATACTTCTGCAAGACACTGTATCCTCTCTCTTTCTTCTTCTTCTTCTTCTCTCTCTCTCTCTCTCTCTCTCTCTCTCTCTCTCTCTCTCTCTCTCTCTCTCTCTCTCTCTCTCTCTCTCTCGGTCTCCCTTTCATCCCCTTTTGCTGCTGGACGTCAATTAAGGTTGGGTTAAATTCGGAGGACACATTTCAGTTGAAGGCATTCAGTTGGTCAGCTGACTAGGTACCACCCTTTCCCCTTTCCCAGTCACGTGTTTTATCTTGGTCTCCTTTTCATCCCCTTTCCCTTTAATCAATTGGATGTATCAGGTTTTTAAAGCTGGGGATATAACAGGCCCTCTTTGTGGAGGGAGATATGCGTCCCAAATGGCACCCTATTCCCTATGTAGTGCACTACTTTAGACGAGTGCCCTACGGGCCTTGGTCAAAAGTAGTGCATTACAAAGGGAATAGAGTGCCATTTGCGACGCAAACAGTGAAATGGCGCTTTGGAGCCTGTTACTGAGCCGATGCAGGACTGGAGAACCAAGGATGGCTGAGTATGTGTCTGATTATATTCAGATAGTCTCCTGGCAGGCTGACACTAATGGGAGGAAGGTCCACCATGACAGGTTCCGCAGAGCCACTGCCACTTGCCATTCAGGTGATCAGACACCTCACCAACAGCCCCTACACATTACACTCCATGCAGTTCGGCTTCGGAGCAAAAACACTCCACAGAAACGGCCAACTGCTTTCTTCTGGAAAATGTCCAAGATGGACAAAGGGGGCGCTGTTGGGGCTGTGTTTATGGACCTAAGGAAGGCTTTTGATACTGTAAACCAAGAGGTTCTCATCACAAAACTGTCCAAGTTCAACTTTCCCCCGATGACTTAAAAAGGATGATGTCATGCCTTGAAGGCAGAACTCAGTGTGTCAGAGTGAGCAATGAGCTGTCGCCCACTCGTAGCTATGATGTGGGCGTGCCCCAAGGGTCAGTACTGGGGCCCCTCCTGTTCAGCCTGTACATTAATGATCTGCCTTCTGTCTGTACTGGGTCTGTAGTTCAGCCTGTACATTAATGATCTGCCTTTTGTCAGTACTGGGTCTGTAGTTCAGCCTGTACATTAATGATCTGCCTTCTGTCTGTACTGGGTCTGTAGTTCAGCCAGTATATTCATGATCTGCCTTCTGTCTGTACTGGGTCTGTAGTTCAGCCTGTATATTCATGATCTGCCTTCTGCCGGTACAGGGTCTGTAGTTCAGCCTGTACATTAATGATCTGCCTTCTGTCTGTACTGGGTCTGTAGTTCAGCCTGTATATTCATGATCTGCCTTCTGTCTGTACTGGGTCTGTAGTTCAGCCTGTACATTAATGATCTGCCTTCTGTCAGTACTGGGTCTGTAGTTCAGCCTGTACATTAATGATCTGCCTTCTGTCTGTACTGGGTCTGTAGTTCAGCCTGTATATTCATGATCTGCCTTCTGTCTGTACTGGGTCTGTAGTTCAGCCTGTACATTAATGATCTGCCTTCTGTCAGTACTGGGTCTGTAGTTCAGCCTGTACATTAATGATCTGCCTTCTGTCAGTACAGGGTCTGTAGTTCAGCCTGTACATTAATGATCTGCCTTCTGTCTGTACTGGGTCTGTAGTTCAGCCTGTATATTCATGATCTGCCTTCTGTCTGTACTGGGTCTGTAGTTCAGATGTTTGCAGATGATACAGTGATATATGTGCAAAGAGCAAACAACAAGCTGCACAAGAACTCACTACTGTTGTGGTCCAGGTTACAACGTGGCTCAGTGACTCACTACTGTAATAGTCCAGGTTACATAGTGGCTCAGTGACTCACTACTGTAATGGTCCAGGTTACATAGTGGCTCAGTGACTCACTACTGTAATGATCCAGGTTACATAGTGGCTCAGTGACTCACTACTGTAATGGTCCAGGTTACATAGTGGCTCAGTGACTCACTACTGTAATGGTCCAGGTTACAACGTGGCTCAGTGACTCACTACTGTAATGATCCAGGTTACATAGTGGCTCAGTGACTCACTACTGTAATGGTCCAGGTTACAACGTGGCTCAGTGACTCACTACTGTAATGGTCCAGGTTACAACGTGGCTCAGTGACTCACTACTGTAATGGTCCAGGTTACAACGTGGCTCAGTGACTCACTACTGTAATGGTCCAGGTTACAACGTGGCTCAGTGACTCACTACTGTAATGGTCCAGGTTACAACGTGGCTCAGTGACTCACTACTGTAATGGTCCAGGTTACATAGTGGCTCAGTGACTCACTACTGTAATGGTCCAGGTTACATAGTGGCTCAGAGACTCACTACTGTAATGGTCCAGGTTACAACGTGGCTCAGTGACTCACTACTGTAATGGTCCAGGTTACAACGTGGCTCAGTGACTCACTACTGTAATGGTCCAGGTTACAACGTGGCTCAGTGACTCACTACTGTAATGGTCCAGGTTACATAGTGGCTCAGTGACTCACTACTGTAATGGTCCAGGTTACAACGTGGCTCAGTGACTCACTACTGTAATGGTCCAGGTTACATAGTGGCTCAGTGACTCACTACTGTAATGGTCCAGGTTACATAGTGGCTCAGTGACTCACTACTGTAATGGTCCAGGTTACATAGTGGCTCAGTGACTCACTACTGTAATGGTCCAGGTTACATAGTGGCTCAGTGACTCACTACTGTAATGGTCCAGGTTACAACGTGGCTCAGTGACTCACTACTGTAATGGTCCAGGTTACAACGTGGCTCAGTGACTCACTACTGTAATGGTCCAGGTTACATAGTGGCTCAGTGACTCACTACTGTAATGGTCCAGGTTACAACGTGGCTCAGTGACTCACTACTGTAATGGTCCAGGTTACAACGTGGCTCAGTGACTCACTACTGTAATGGTCCAGGTTACAACGTGGCTCAGTGACTCACTACTGTAATGGTCCAGGTTACAACGTGGCTCAGTGACTCACTACTGTAATGGTCCAGGTTACATAGTGGCTCAGTGACTCACTACTGTAATGGTCCAGGTTACATAGTGGCTCAGTGACTCACTATTGTAATGGTCCAGGTTACATAGTGGCTCAGTGACTCGTGTTTGCATCTCAATGTGATAAAACTGTCTGCATGTTCTTCACAAAGAGGGCAGCAGATGCTACTGAGCCAGATGTCTGTGTGTCAGGGGAGAAGCTCCAGGTGGTGTCTGATTTTAAGTACCTTTGCATCATATTTCATTCCAACCTCTCTTTTAAAAATCAGGTGAAAATTGTCACTCAAATAACCAAATTCAACCTCGCTAATTTCCGATTTATACCAAATTGTTTGACTACAGAGGTAGCAAAACTGTACTTCAAATCTATCATACTCCCCCACTTAACCTACTGCTTGACTAGTTGGGCCCGAGCTTGCTGTACAACATGAAAACCCATTCAGTCTGTCTACAAACAGGCTCTCAAAGTGCTTGATAGGAAGCCCCAATGGCCATCATCACTGTTACATCCTCAGAAAGCATGAGCTCCAGAGTTGGACAAATCTTGTGCAATACACAGACGCATGTCTTGTATTCAAGATCCTAAATGGCCTGGCTCCTCCCCCCCTCCACTCAGTACTTTTGTTAGACAGAAAACCCAAACCTATGGCAGCAGATCCACAAAGTCTGCCATGAGAGGTGACTGTATAGTTCCCTTAAGGAAAAGCACCTTTAGTCATTCTGCTTTCCCTGTGAGAGCTTCCCATGTCTGGAATGCACTGCCATCAGACACACATAACCGCACCACCTATCACACTCTAACAAAAAACACGAAGACATGGCAAAAGGCCAATCAGACTTGTGAACATAATCCCTAGCTGTGTATTGTCGCTTTCCATGTTGTCCGTTGTCTGTAGCTTGTGAGGTGTGGAAACACTGTTGTTTTTATGGATTTTGTCTTGTTGCTTTTTGTGCAATGTTGCTCTGTCTGCATGCTACGTGTTGCTTGTCCTATGTTGCTCTGCGGGTGCTCCCTGCTCATTGATTGTCTGTATTGTAATTGTAATTGTTTTTAATAACCTGCCCAGGGACTGCGGTTGTAAATTAGCCGGCTGGCTAAAACCGACACTTTTACTGAAACGTTGATTAATGTGCACTGTCCCTGTAAATATAAAAATAAACTCAAACTCAAGTATAAAATGGCACCCTATTCCTTAAATAGTGCACTATTTTGACAGGGTACCAGACAAAAGTAGTCCACTATGTAGGGAAAAGGGTGCCGGTTGGGACAGAGACAGGGAAAGAGATGTTTTATCTCGGGGCAGACTATAGATCACATACTCTCGTCTCTTCTCCTCTCCTCAACTCTCCTCTCCTCTTTTCTCCTCTTCTATCTTCTCCTCAACTCCTCTCCTCTCTCCTCCTCTCTTCTCCTCTCTTCTCCTGAACTCTTCAGTGTTCCCATCTTGTTCCCAACTAACGGCCCCCTTCTCATTACAGTAAATCAAGAAGTTGTGAACTTAATACAAGTTGTACAGAAGTGACATTAATTAAAGAAAGACTATATCAGGAGAGATCAGAAAGAACCACCTGATCCCGGGTCAGAAAGAACCACCTGATCCTGGGTCAGAAAGAACCACCTGATCCCGGGTCAGAAAGAACCACCTGATCCCGGGTCTCTGAACAAAGTCTTCTGGGTCACAAATGCCGCCCTATCACCTATTCAGTGGGCCCTGGTCCAAAGTAGTGCACTATATAGGGAATAAATCAAATCAAATTTTATTGGTCACATACACATGGTTAGCAGACGTTAATGCGAGTGTAGCGAAATGCTTGTGCTTCTAGTTCCGACTAGATATCTGGATGAGCGATGGCCGAACGGCATAGGCAAGATGCAGTAGATGGTATAGAGTACAGTATATACATATGAGATGAGTATTGTAAACATTATATAAAGCGGCATTGTGTAAAGTGACTAGTGATACATTTAATACATCCAACTTTAATTGTTAAAGTGGCTATAGATTTGAGTCAGTATGTTGGCAGCAGCCACTCAATGTTAGTGAACAGTCTGATGGCCTTGAGATAGAAGCTGTTTTTCAGTCTCTCGGTCCCAGCTTTGATGCACCTGTACTGACCTCGCCTTCTGGATGATAGCGGGGTGAACAGGCAGTGGCTCGGGTGGTTGTTGTCCTTGATTATATTTTTGGCCTTCCTGTGACATCGGGTGGTGTAGGTGTCCTGGAGAGCAGGTAGTTTGCCCCCGGTGATGCGTTGTGCTGTCCTCACTACCCTCTGGAGAGCCTTACGGTTGTGGGCGGAGCAGTTGCCGTACCAGGCGGTGATACAGCCCGGCAGGATGCTCTCGATTGTGCATCTGTAAAAGTTTGTGAGTGTTTTTGGTGACAAGCCGAATTTCTTCAGCCTCCTGAGGTTGAAGAGGCGCTGTTGCGCATTCTTCACCACGCTGTCTGTGTGAGTGGCTCAAGAAGAAGCACATTAAGGTCCTGGAGTGGCCTAGCCAGTCTCCAGACCTTAATCCCATAGAAAATCTGTGGAGGGAGCTGAAGGTTCAAGTTGCCAAACGTCAGCCTCGAAACCTTAATGACTTGGAGAAGATCTGCAAAGAGGAGTGGGACAAAATCCCTCCTGAGATGTGTTTTATACCTGGTGGCCAACTACAAGAAACGTCTGACCTCTGTGATTGCCACCAAGTACTAAGTCATGTTTTTCAGAGGGGTCAAATACTTATTTCCCTCATTAAAATGCAAATCAATTTATAACATTTTTCACATGCGTTTTTCTGGATTTTTTTGTTGTTATTCTGCCTCTCACTGTTCAAATAAACCTACTATTAAAATTATAGACTAATCATTTCTTTGTCAGTGGGCAAAATCAAAATCAGCAGGGGATCAAATACTTTTTTCCCTCACTGTATGTCTTGTGTCTGAGCCGTTGATTTGCGACTCTACATTGTCTCTATACTGACGCTTAGCTTGTTTGATTGCTTTGCGGAGGGAATAGCTATACTGTTTGTATTCGGTCATGTTTCCGGTCGCCTTGCCCTGTTTCATCAGACCAGAGAATCTTGTTTCTCATGGTCTAAATCCTTTAGGTGCCTTTTGGCAAACTCCAAGCAGGCTGTCATGTGCTTTTTACTGACGAGTGGCTTCCATCTGGCCACTCTACCATAAAGGCCTGATTTGTGGAGTGCTGCAGAGATGGTTGTTCTTCTGGAAGGTTCTCCCACCTCCCTGACCAAGGCCCTTCTCCCCCAATTGCTCAGTTTGCCCGGGCGGCCAGCTCTAGGAAAGTCTTGGTGGTTACAAACTTCTTCCATTTAAGAATGATGGAGGCCAGAGTATTGTTGGGGACCTTCAATGCTGCAGAAATGTTTTGGTACCCTTCCCCAGATCTGTGCCTCGACACAATCCTGTCTCGGAGCTCTACGGACAATTCCTCATGGCTTGGTTTTTCTCAAATAACATTTTATTGGTCACATACACGTGTTTAGCAGATGTTATTGTGGGTGTAGCGAAATGCTTGTGCTTCTAGTTCCGACAGTGAAGCAATATCTAACAAGTAATATCTAACAATTTCTAACAATTGGTTTTTGCTCTGACATGCACTGCCAACTGTGGGACCTTATATAGACAGGTGTGTGCCTTTCTAAATAATGTCCAATCAATTGAATTTACCACAAGTGGACTCCAATCATGTTGTAGAAACATCTCAAGGATGATCAATGGAAACAGGATTCACCTGAGCTCAATTTTGAGTCTCACAGCAAAGGGTCTGAATACTTATGTAAGCAAGGTTTTTTTGTTTTGTTTTTTTGCAAAAAAAAATGTTTTTGCTTTGTCATTATGGGGTATTGTGTGTAGATTGATGAGGAAAACATTTAATTTCATCGATTTTAGAATAAGACTGTAACGTAACAAAATGTGGAAAAAGTCAAGGGGTCTGAATACTTTCTGAATGTCAGTAACTAACGGTCAAGATTCTCTCAGCAGCATTTTGTTTCCGTCTCAGTGGTTGCATCCCAAAATGGCACCCTATTCCCTACATAGATGACTGAAAGACACCGTACCTCCCTCACCGTTGTAAAACGTTTTTTTTGTAAGCTATAGAAATGCATTTATTCATGTCTACATTCATTTTTGCCACATTTATTCTATTAGAGACTCATTAATGCATTACTTTTAAATTCTATTATATGAGCTAAACATACAAAAATGATTGTCCTTTAAGTATACATTTTTTTGGGGGGGGATTGCTAATGTTAGTGTCCCCAAAAACCAAAAAAAGACTGAAACTGAGAAAACTGAGATTGCGCCATTTTTGCGAGCTCCGACCCAACTTTGCTATTTTGTGATTCTTTTGCCATTTATATTGACTTTTCTTGTGCTATTTCTTATGATCAACAAGAACTTTCAATTAGATTGGCAGTTCCTAAACTAAATTCTGGCTTCAACTTCAACTTTGACTCATCTGTACTGGGCTTTAAGTGTAATTCAGACTACCCAAGAGGAAACGACTGTGAAAAAGAGGCAGGAGAAGGGCGGCGACCACCTCTTCCCTCCATTCTATTGGCCAATGCCACTTGATAATAAGATGGATGACCTCTGATCGTGGATTTGCTATCAACTGGACCCTCGTAACTGCAATATTCTCTGCTTTTCTGAAACATGGCTTTCGGACAAGATACCCTACCATGGCTATTCTTCTCGATGGATTCTCTAGTGGACAGGACATTTGGTTCAGGAAAATCGAGGAGGGGGGTAGGGTATGCCTCTTCGTCAAACAGCAAATGGTGTACTGACTCTAGCGCAGTGGAAGTCTCAAACCCATTGTTCCCCCGTCTTGAAATACCTGGATGGTCAAATGCCGACCGTTCTACCTACCGAGAGAGATTCATCATGACTGCTGTATATATTCTACCAAGACAAACAACAAGCTAGTACTTAACGAACAGTACGAGGCTATAAACAAGCAGGAAACCATGCACCTGGAGGCTGCTTTTCTGGTTGCCGGTGGTTTTTTCCCCCCCCTCCGAATCAGAAGCTATGTTACAGGACTGGAACTGACTGGAATATGTTATGGGACTCCGGCGATAGCATCGACGACCTAACCACCTCCGTCAGTGGCTTCATTAGGAAATGCATCACTGACATTGTCCCTACAGTGAAGGTTTGCTGTTTCTCCAATCAAAGCCCAGGATTAACACTGAGGTTGGGAATAAACTAAAGGACAGGGCTACCACACACAGAGCTATCGCAGCCAACTCAGAGGCTACGGCTGAGGACATAAACAAGTACAAGAAGTCCTGCTGCGACCTCCGCAGAGCCATCAAACAAGCAAAAGGACAATATAGGAACAAGGTAGCACGGGCTACAGTATTACAAAGGAAAGGACCCAGCTGTGATCTGCCCAACAATGCCTCTCTACCAGACAAACTCAACGCAGGCTTCGACGAAAACAACACAGAGCTGTGCATGAGGGCACCCGACGACCCATAGGACTGGATGATCTCACTCTCAGAGGCAGACGTGAAGTTTTTAATCAGGTACACACTCGCAAGGCAATGGGGCCAAATGGTAGTCCAGGGCACGCGCAGAACAGCTGGCAGGCAAATTATCCAGTCATTTTCAACCTCTCCTTGTCCCAGTCTGTAATCTCAAAGGTCTCAAACTGAACACCATCATTCCTGTTCGCAAGAACTCTAATGCTACCTATCACTCACTTCGGTAATCATGAAGTGCTTTGAAAGGCTGGTTATGGCACACATCACCTCTGTCATTCCCAGACACCCTGGACCCACTCCAATGTACATACCGCCTCAACAGATCCATAGACGACACAATCTCAATTGCGCTCCACACTGCCCTCAACCACCTAGATGAGATGAATACCTATGCGACAGTGCTGTTCATCGACGAAAGCTCCCATCCACATCGACGTTCCTTTCCACATTGATGGGACTGTAGTGGCCCTACATAGAGTGCTTACGGACAGCCTAGTTCATCGCTGGGGCCGAGCTCCCTGCCATCCAGGACCTCTATATCAGGCGGAGTGAAAGGAAGGCCCAGCATTTTCTTTTTTTTTTAAGACACCCAAGCCATAGACTGTTCTATCTGCTTTCACACGGCAAGTGGTACTGGAGCACCAAGTCTGACACCAGCAGGCTCCTGAAGAGCATCTTATCCCCAAGATATTAGACTGCTTAATAGCTGACAAAATGGCTACACAGACTTTCACACACACACACACACACACACACACACACACACACACACACACACACACACACACACACACACACACACACACACACACACACACACACACACACACACACACACACACACTAACATAGAATCATTATATACGCTGCTGCTACTCGGTTTATCATACAGTATATCCAGATACTTAGTCATCTTCCCCCTATACATCTACCTGTACCACTCCGGTATCCCTGCACATTGTAAACATGGCACTGACCCTGTATATAAATTCTCACTTTATTGTGTTCTTCTTCTTTCTCTTTCTTGTGTGTGTTTTTTTTGTTCTGCTTGATATTATTTTATTGTATAATTTTTGTACTACTGATATTGATTACAGCATTGTTGGGGAAGAAAAGGCTTTTCACTTGTCTACCTGACAATAAAACTTGAAACTTAAATTGAAATACTGTAGAGTTCAATTCATTCCAATGGACGGGTTAATTGTTTCGAAACAAAACAGACGGGATAGTAAACTATATTTAATGTTCAATGTTTATTGAAAAAAAATAATAAAGTAAAAATAAAGTTGCACAGTGAGCACTTGTTGTCTCTCAAATACCTTGTTGTACAGTTGTTGGTTAACCAGCTAGCAAATTTAAAAGTAGCTGAAACGAGCTACATACCACTCCCCACATGGCAGTTTCTCGTCATTGTTGCCAGCTATCTGGCCATCCAGAATCATGGCAGTTTCTTGTCATTGTTGCTAGCTATCTGGCCATCCAGAATCAGAACAACACACGGCCTTCTGCCCCACTGAAGCGTGCACATCTTTTTTGTGACGTTCTCAGCTAACCTGTCTTTGGAGGACTGCTGCTACTGGGGAGGCCTCTCAATGGCCTATAAATAGTATGAACAATCTGTCTCCCCTTCTCTCTCTCTCTCTCTCTCTCTCTCTCTCTCTCTCTCTCTCTCTCTCTCTCTCTCTCTCTCTCCCCCCTTGCTTTAGAAAACGCCAGAAGTAAGTGTCAGGTGGAGACTAACTCAATGTATCCCCCGCTTTCATAATTCTAATGGATTTACATTTCCTCTGACCTCTACAATCACTTTGGAATTCATGTTTAACAAAAACCAAATAGATGTTTTTCTTTCTCTACTCTGTTACCATGCAACAGCCCTGCATATAAAAATGGGACTTGACCTTTGCATAGGTAGTGCAACGTTTGTACAGTAGGATAGTACAGTCAATAGGCTTTAGGCCATATGAAAAAGACCTTGACCTTTGGTTCAGTATAGTCAGAGTGCTGCAGAAACAGTTGAAACATGTTATAGAGCAGTCATGATATAGACCAGTCATGTTATAGAGCAGTCATGAAATAGACCAGTCATGATATAGACCAGTCATGTTATAGAGCAGTCATGAAATAGACCAGTCATGATATAGACCAGTCATGTTATGGACCAGTCATGTTATAGACCAGTCATGTTATAGACCAGTCATGATATAGACCAGTCATGATATAGACATGTCATGATTTAGACCAGTCATGATATAGACCAGTCATGTTATAGACCAGTCCTGATATAGACCAGTCATGAAATAGAGCAGTCATGATATAGACCAGTCCTGATATAGACCAGTCATGATATACACCAGTCATGATATACACCAGTCATGATATAGACCAGTCATGATATACACCAGTCATGTTATAGACCTGTCCTGATATAGACCAGTCATGAAATAGAGCAGTCATGATATAGACCAGTCCTGATATAGACCAGTCATGATATACGCCAGTCATGATATAGACCAGTCCTGATATAGACCAGTCCTGATATACACCAGTCATGATATACACCAGTCATGATATAGACCAGTCATGATATAGACCAGTCATGTTATAGACCAGTCGTGATATAGACCAGTCGTGATATACACCAGTCATGTTATAGACCAGTCATGTTATACACCAGTCATGATATACACCAGTCATGATATAGACCAATCATGATATAGACCAGTCATGATATACACCAGTCATGATATAAACCAGTCATGATATAGACCAGTCATGATATAGACCAGTCATGTTATAGACCAGTCATGATATAGACCAGTCGTGATATACACCAGTCATGTTATAGACCAGTCATGTTATACACCAGTCATGATATAGACCAGTCATGATATAGACCAGTCATGATATAGACCAGTCATGATATAGACCAGTCATGTTATAGACCAGTCATGTTATAGAACAGTCATGATATAGACCAGTCATGATATATACCAGTCATGATATACACCAGTCATGATATAGACCAGTCATGATATAGACCAGTCATGTTATATACCAGTCATGTTATAGACCAGTCATGATATAGACAAGACATGATATTGAACAGTCATGATATAGACCAGTCATGTTATAGACCAGTCACGTTATAGACCAGTCACGATATAGACCAGACATGATATAGACCAGTCACGTTATAGACCAGTCACGATATAGACCAGTCATGATATATACCAGTCATGATATACACCAGTCATGTAATAGACCAGTCATGATATAGACCAGTCACGATTTAGACCAGTCACGTTATAGACCAGTCACGATATAGACCAGTCACGCTATAGACCAGTCACGATATAGACCAGTCACATTATAGACCAGTCACGATATAGACCAGTCATGTTATAGACCAGTCATGATATAGACCAGTCATGAAATAGATTAAATAGGCAGTCACCCTCCTATCCTGCCTTGGTATTGGCTCTGAGATTAAATAGACAGTGATGTCACACTCCTATCCTGCCTTGGTATAGGCTCTGAGATTAAATAGACAGTGATGTCACTCTCCTATCCTGCCTTGGTATAGGCTCTGAGATTAAATAGGCAGTGATGTCACCCTCCTATCCTGCCTTGGTATAGACTCTGAGATTAAATACAGTGATGTCACCCTCCTATCCTGCCTTGGTATAGACTCTGAGATTAAATAGGCAGGGATGTCACCCTCCTATCCTGCCTTGGTATAGACTCTGAGATTAAATAGGCAGTGATGTCACTCTCCTATCCTGCCTTGGTATAGGCTCTGAGATTAAATAGACAGTGATGTCACTCTCCTATCCTGCCTTGGTATAGGCTCTGAGATTAAATAGACAGTGATGTCACTCTCCTATCCTGCCTTGGTATAGGCTCTGAGATTAAATAGGCAGTGATGTCACCCTCCTATCCTGCCTTGGTATAGGCTCTGAGATTAAATAGGCAGTGATGTCACCCTCCTATCCTGCCTTGGTATAGGCTCTGAGATTAAATAGGCAGTGATGTCACACTCCTATCCTGCCTTGGTATAGACTCTGAGATTAAATAGGCAGTGATGTCACCCTCCTATCCTGCCTTGGTATAGGCTCTGAGATTAAATAGACAGTGATCTCACTCTCCTATCCTGCCTTGGTATAGGCTCTGAGATTCAATAGGCAGTGATGTCACCCTCCTATCCTGCCTTGGTATAGGCTCTGAGATTAAATAGACAGTGATGTCACCCTCCTATCCTGCCTTGGTATAGGCTCTGAGATTAAATAGACAGTGATGTCACTCTCCTATCCTGCCTTGGTATAGACTCTGAGATTAAATAGGCAGTGATGTCACCCTCCTTTCCTGCCTTGGTATAGACTCTGAGATTAAATAGGCAGTGATGTCACCCTCCTATCCTGCCTTGGTATAGACTCTGAGATTAAATAGGCAGTGATGTCACCCTCCTATCCTGCCTTGGTATAGACTCTGAGATTACATAGGCAGTGATGTCACCCTCCTATTGCACACCAACACGTGGCCTACCCATACACTCTTACATAAAAGGTGTTCCAAAAGGGTTCTTCGGCTGTCCCTGTTTTTTGTTTTACTGTCGTTGATATGTATGGGTTATAATGGGTTATTCAATCTGTTTTTATGGGCTTTAGTAGTAAAGGCCAAATTAATTTTTTTTATCAAATAATTGTTTTATATATATTTTTGATACCTAGAGGGATCCTAAAATTAAAAATCAAATACCTAAATGATCCATGGAATGACCATCTAAAAAAACAATTCCATTTGTCAGCTTAAATGGCGACAAATGGAATTGTTTTAAGAGGGTCATTCCTTGGATAATTTAGGTATTTTATATTTTATTTTAGGATCCCTTTACGTATCATTAAAAAAAACATTGTTCTTTACTACTATAGCCCATAAAAACGCATTCAATAACACATCCATAAATGGCAAGAACAGTAAAAAAAATTATCATAAGGAATACAGTTTTGACGTGTCTGTCCTATATCTATAATTTATAAGAAAGGTCATGAAATATATATATATATATATACCGTACCAGTCAAAAGGTTGGACACACCTACTCATTCCAGGGTTTTTCTTTATTTTTACTATTTTTAGGTGGAACGTGAGCACCCAAAAGGACTCCTATTGCCTATAAAGTGCACTACTTTTAACCAAAGCCCTTATTGGCTCTGGTCAAAAGTAGTGCTCTATAAAGGAAATTGGGTGTTTTGTTTTATTACAATCTGATTAGAATTATTCACTGTCTTTTTAGGTCTTTTCAATAGTGAATTTAATCGTTGACAACGTTTGGCATTTTACACTATTCCTATGTCAGTGCGAATGCTACAGTATGTTTAACAATGTATTTCTATATTGAAGCCATGCAAGTACTTAGAACAATGTGGACTGCTAACATGTCGAGCATATTTAGCGAATATGGGAGAGAGGGCTACATTTTGTTGGTTTGTTTCTGTAGGCTATTTAACAAAACTAGGCAATAATGGAGTAATATTCATATTCCAGTTGATGAAAAAACAAATACATGAAATACTGTAAACACACAACCCGGAAGCAACCACATATTTAGCCCAGGAGCACATTCTGATTGGCCAATGAGGGGCCTACAACTTGTTTATTCAGCAAAACCCTTTTTTGTGCCACCGCCAGCTACGAGCCCATAATTCTGGCTTAGAAAATTGATAAAATATTTAGACCACTGGTTTGTTTAAATAGAACTCAAGGGTACGTTTGGACTCAGCCCAGGTTGACCTCTGGGGATCCACAAAGAGGACTAAACTCTTATCACAGATGGATTCTGCTCCAGTACCGGATAATAGAAGTCAGCAGAAATGAAGCAGGCATAGAGAGGCAGGCAGAAAAATTAAATGCTGGCTTATCCCATAAGGTCCCTAGTGAGAACCCATCATTGCATCCCAATTGGTACCTTATTCCCTTTTATAGAGCACTACTTTTGACCAGAGCCAATAGGGCTTTGGTCAAAAGTAGTGCACTTCTTAGGCAATAGGAGTCCTTTTGGGACACACCTATCACTGCTGCTGCAGCCTCCCCCCCCCCCAATGGGATGCCAGCGCAGATGGGAAGAGCTGAGGGATTAGGGAATGTTTATTCTCTCTCCTCTCAAGGTCCAAGCTAGACACTGAAAGACATGCACACACACACACACACACACACACACACACACACCAAAATGAAACCCAATTCCTGACATTCCCTACGTCAGGGGTTCTCAAACTTTTTTCATCATGCAGTTTTAAAACTTAAATTTCAGTGCATTTCTGTAAAAAAATAATAATTGTTGAGTTGAAAAATGTATAATTGGTGGAGTATAGGCTTCCTGTTACATTGTTTATTAATAATGTTACATTGATTTGTATTACACCCTCTAAACTTATTCCGTGGCTGTCTTCGACAAATTTTGTTTAATCTGTTGTTGTTAAGAATATTCAGGAACAAATTTTAACAAAATATTTATCTTATTTATTTAACTCTTTTTTTTTTTTCATAGTCTGTCCGCAGAACCCAACTGTCTAGAGCCCATCGGACTCTGGTGAAACGCTGTAAAAAGGGAATTGGGTGGGTGCCATTTGGTACACAGATTATGGTAATCACCAGCTAAGCTGTCCTCCACCCCTCCACTCCGCTACTCCTCCACTCCTCCACTCCTCCTCCACTCCTCCA